>ML663560.1:175160-185671 GCA_007570785.1 Antilocapra americana | reverse complement strand
TCCGGCCGCGCTCGGCTCCTTCCGGCCGCGCTCGGCTCCTTCCGGCCGCGCTCGGCTCCTTCCGGCCGCGCTCGGCTCCTTCCGGCCGCGCTCGGGTTCCCCTGGTTCTACTCGGCTCTCCGCGGGCGGCGCCGCTAGGCTCTCCGGGAGACCTGGGTCTGGGCGCGCGTTCCGACGCTGTGCCCCGCCCCTGCTCAGGGCGACGGCCAATGGCCTCTCTCTCTTGGCCCTGCCGCCCGAGAGATAGGCCGCTGTTTGGACTGCAACCCGGAAGCAGGAAATGGCGCGGGCCAATCAGAAGCGCTGTGAGCGGTCGGGCCCTCGGCGCCCGGCCTCTCGCGCGGGCGAATCCCGTGGGCCGGCGGCGCGTCCTAGGAGCCGGTTGGACTCCCCGGGAACGCTCCCGCGAGGCGAGGTGGGCCTTCGCCAGGGCCTGGGAGCGCGCAGGGCAGCGTGGGCTGCGGCGGCCCTTCGGTGGACACATCTGGCCCCCGCGGCAGTCGGGCGAGGAAGTTGATCAGTTCGGTCGCTCAACCGTGTACGACTCCTTGCAGCCCCGTGAACGGCAGCAGTCTGTGTGCTGATATGTATGTGTGACTGCATCTGTGTGATACAGCGGACGATACAGGCTGGACACAGTCCCTGCTCTCAGGAGCATCTATACTAGTTGCAGTGGGAGGAGACAGAAGAGACACTCAAGACAATCACACGCTGTGAAAGGACCTGTGAAGGAAAAGAGCAACAGTATTGTGACGGAGAAATGAGGAAAAGTCTTAGTTTAGACCAGGTAGTGAGGGTTTTTGTTAAGGTCAGCGCGGCAGCAAAGCCAACGTCCCATCTCTGGTTCCGTACAGTCGCTCAGTCGCGTCCCGCTCTTTGCAACCCCATGGACTGCAGCACGCCAGGCTTCCCTGTCCATCACCAGCTCCCGGAGCTTGCTCAGACCATGTCCATCGAGTCCGTGAAGCCATACAGCCATCTCATCCTCTGTCCTTCCCTTCGTGAGTTTGAGCAATCTCCAGGAGATGGTGAAGGACAGAGAAGCCTGGCATGCTGCAGTCCATGGGATTACAAAGAGTTGGACAGGATTAAGTGACGGAACAACAAGAACAACACGTAGGATGTGAGTGTTGGATCATGAAGGCTGAGTGCCTTTTGAGCGTCGAAAAATTGATGCTTTTGAACTATGGTGTTGGAGAAGACGCTTAGGGTCCCTTGGACAGCAAGGAGATCAAACCAGTCAGTACTAATCAACTCTGAATATTCTTTGGAAGGACTGATGGTGAAGCTGAAGCTCCAATAATTTGGCCACCTGATGCAAAGAGCTGACTCATCGGAAAAGATCCTGACGCTGGGAAAGGTGGAGGGCCTGAGGAGAAGGGGGTGGCAGAGAATGAGATGGTTGGATCGCATCATTGACTGACTGAATGAACATGAGTTTGAGCAAACTCCAGGAGATAGTGAAGGATAGGGAAGCCTGGCATGCTGCAGTCCATGGGATCACAGAGCATTGGACAGGATTAAGTGACTGAACAACAACAACAGAAGTTCCACTTGAAAAAAGTGTTCCCTTAAAAAGAAAAAAAGTTCATTTTACAGTGAAAATGTACAGCAGTGTATGAGTTGCCGTGTGTTGTTCAGTCACTCAGTCATGTCTGACTCTCCGTGACCCCGTGGATTGCAGCACCACAGTTTAAAAGCATGAACTGCAATGGGGTCCACCACTTCTGTAACGATCTGTATTACCTGTAAGCAGCCAGTCTAATGGAAAGAAGGAATGACTTCTTAAAGACTTAGGTAAAGTCCCAGCTCTAGGGCAGTATCTTGAGGATTTGGGGTACATACACTGAATGCCCCAGTAGATACAATATGTGCGTCCAGGAGCAACCATGGGTCCAAGAACCCAGGGGTTTGAACTACCTATCTCTCACCGTCATTCTCAATGACTCACTTGCAGAGTTAGCAACTTCTCTCTCTGTAACATTAAGGTCTGCTGGATTAGACCCCCTTGTTCCACAAGGGAACTTCCTCTGCCTCCAGGGAAGGATGCCTCCACTGAACCAGGATCTGCAAATTCCACTAGGTCATTTTGATCTCCTCATGCTGGGGAACCAGCAGGCAAAGAAGGAGGAGATAATAGATCCCGATTATTAAGAGTAGATAGGGTTGCTGCTACTTTATGGGGCAATCAGGAGTTGGTGCATGGAGACCAAAACATATTTAATACCTATTCATCTCAAACTATTCTGGAAAACTGAAGAGGTGGGAATGCTTCATAACTCATTTTTAAAGCCAGCATCACCCAGATTGTGAAACCAGATAACAACACACACACGGCACCATGTCTGATGAACACAGATTGAAAAGTCCTCAACAAAACACTAGAAAGCCAAATACAATACATTACAAGGACCATGCACTGTGATCAAGTGAGGCTTATCCCAGGATTCAAAGATGGCTCAGTATCCACAGATCAATCAATGATATACCACATTAACAAAACAAAGGAAGAAAACCTTATGATTTTCTCAACAGATGAAGAAAAAGGATTTGATTCAACACTCATTCATGATTTAAAAAAAAAAATAAAGTGAGCGTGGGAGGAATGCACCTCAACATAATAAGGGCCATACATGGTGATGGATTTGATCCCTGGGTCGGGAAGATCCCTGGAGAAGAAGATGGCAACCCACTCCAGTTTTCTTGCCTGAAAAACTCCATGGACAGAGGAACCTGGAGGGGTTACAGTCCACGGGGTCATGGAGAAAGTCAGATACGACTTAGCAACTAAACAGCAGCAACAGGATGAGCCCACAGCTAACACCATAGTCAATGGAGGAAAATTGAAACAGTTACCTCTAAAATCAGAAGCAAGACAAAAGTGCCCCCTCTCACCACTCTTACTCAACGCAGTATTGGAAAACCTAGCAAGAGCAGTTAGGCAAGATAAAGACATAAAAGGCATCCAGATTGGAAAGGAAGAAGTAAAACTACCACTATCTGCAGATGAGATGGGTTTGCATATAGGAAACCCTGAAGACCCCACCAAGAATATTAGAGAGAGTGGGTAGATAGGAAGGAACAAGATACGGGTAGGGGATTAAGAGGCACAATCTGCCTCTTTATACCTATGTATAAAGTAAATAATCTACAAGGACATATTGTATAGCACAGGGAATAGAGCCAATATTTAATAATAACTATAAATGAAGTATAAACTTTAAAATGATGAATCACTGTGTTGTACACCTGGGATTTATATGTATAAATCAATGTACCTCAATAAAAAAGATATGGGGAAAATATATATTTCAGTGAAAACATTTCTGTGATGCTATAAGGAGTTTCATCTTTAGCTTCCTGATAATAAATGGGGTATTTTTAAATTTTCTGGGAAAAAAGAAATAATAAATATGGTAAAATTGTGGGGCACAGAATCAAAATTAAAAAATCTGTTGCATTTAGGGAATACCCTAGTTGACCAGGGATTAGGACTCCATTTCACTGCGGGGGGGGGGGGCAGGTTTGATCCCTGGTCCAGGAACTAAGAGTCCATGCCAGGTGGCATGACCAAAAAAAAAAAAAAAAAAATACCATTACATTTCTATTTGCTAACAATGAGCTAACATAAAGAGAAATTAAGCAAAAAAATTCCCAAAAGATTTCTGTTCTTTCTAACTTGTTTCTTCTCCTCTGTTCCATCCTTTTACATTTAGCTTAGTTTTGTTTTTATGTTAGAGTTCATTTCTTGAGATAGCCAGTAGTTGGGTCTCATTTTTTATACAGTCTAACAGTCTCTGCATTGTAACTTAAGAGTTTAGAAGATTTCTATTTAATGAAATTGACATCTTGGTCTTAAATTACCATCTTGCTATTTGTTTTATATTTGTCCCATCTTTGTTTTATTTATCTTTTTTTTTAACCTTTGCTTGCTTTATTTATTTATTTAAAAATAAGTTTCCTTGATCTTTTTAAAAAAATATAATTTTATTTATTTATTTTTGACTATGCACCCAGGAAGCCCAGTTTATCTTAGTTTTGCTTTCTTATTAAATGAGTCTGTTTCAAAATTCCATTTTATCTTCACTCAGCTACTTGGCTATGTCTCTGCTAATTATTATTATTTTTTTGCCATGCCACACAGCATGCAGGATCTTAGTTTCCTGACTAAGGACTGAACCCATGGCCCCTGCATTGGAAGCATGGCGCACCAGGCAAGTCCCTCTGTGATTTTTAATGTGTATTCTCTAGATTTCATAGTATGCATTTTTAGATTATCATTGTTTACCCTCAGTAATAATAATCTCACATAGAAGAATCTCAGTCACTAAGTCATGTCCAACTCTTTGCAACCCCGTGAACTATAGCAAGTCAGACTTCTCTTTTTCTTCACTGTCTCCCAGAGTTTGCTCAAATCCATGTCCACTGAGTCAGTGATGCCATCCAACCATCTCATCCTTGCTTCCCCCTTCTCCTCCTGCCCTCAATCTTTCCCAGCATCAGGATCTTTCACAATGAATCGACTCTTCCCATCAGGTGGCCAAAGTATTGGAGCTTCAGTTTCAGCATCAGTCTTTCCAATGAATATTCAGGATTGATTTCCTTTAGGATAGACTGGTTTGTTCTCTTTGCAGTCCAAGGGACTCTCAAGACTCTTCTCTAGCACCACAGTTTGAAAGCATCAGTTCTTTAGCACTCAGCCTTCTTTATGGTCCTACTCTGAGATCCATGCGTGACTCCTGGAAAAACCATAGCTTTGGTTATACAAACCGTTGTTGGTAAGGTGATGTCTCTGCTTTGTTAATACGCTGTCTAGGTTTGTCATAGCTTTTCTTCCAAGGAGCAGGTGGCTTTTAATTTCATGGCTGCAGTCACAACCTGAAGTAATTTAGGAGCCCAAGAAAATAGTCTGTCACTATTTCCATTGTTTCCCCATCTATTTACCATGAAGTGATGAGACTGGATGCCGTGATCTTAGTTTCATGAATGTTGAGATTTAAGCCAGCTTTTTCACTCTCCTCTTTCACCCTCATCAAGAGGCTGTTTAGTTTCTCTTTGCTTTCTGCCATTAGACTGGTATCATCTGCATGTATGTGCTCAGTCACTTCAGTTGTGTCCGACTCTTTGGGACCCAGGGAACAGTGGCCCACCAGGCTCCTCTGTCCATGGGATTCTCCAGGCATGAATACTGGAGTGGGTTGCTCTGCCCTCCTCCAGGGATCATTTGCATACCTGAGATTATTGCTATTTCTCCTGGCAATCTTGATTCTGACTTGTGATTCATCCAGCCTGGCATTTCACATGATGTGCTATGCATAGAAGTTAAATAAGCAAGTTGAAACATACAGCCTTGATATATTGCTTTCCCAATTTTGGACCAATGAATTGTTCCATGTAAGGTTATCCAGTATTCCTATCTGTAACCATTTTCCAGTTTGTCGTGATCCACACAGTCAAAGGCCTTAGCAGAGTTAATGAAACAGAAGTAGATTTCTTTTGGAATTTCTTTGCTTTTTCTGGGATCCAATGGGATGCTGGCAATTTGATCTCTGGTTCCTGTGCCTTTTCTCTGCTTATTTATTTTTGGCTGTTCTGGGTCTTTGTTGCTGCGTGCACACTGGCTTTCTCTAGTTGGAATGAGTGGGGCTGCTCTCTGGTTGTGGTTCAGGCGTCTCACTGTGGTGGCGTCTCTTGCTGCAAAGCACAGGCTCTAGGGCATGTGAGCCTCAGGAGTTGTGGTACGTGGGCTCAGCTGTACTGGTGCACGGGCTTGGTTGTTCTGTAGCTTGTGGACTCTTCTCAGACCGGGGACTGAACTTGTGTCCCCTGCATTGGCCGGTGGATTCTTTACCACTGAGCCACCAAGGAAGTCCTCCTCTATCTTTTGTAAATCCAGTTTGTACATCTGGAAGTTCTCAGTTCGCATGCTGTTGAGACCTGGCTTTAAAGATTTTAAGCATTACTTTGCTAGCATGTGAAATGAGTGCAGTTGTATGGTAGTTTGAACATTCTTTGACATTGCCTTTCTTTGGGATTAGAATGAAAACTGACCTTTTCCAGTCTTGTGACCGCTGTTGAGTTTTCCAAATTTTCTGGCATATTGAGTGCAGCACTTTCACAGCAGCATCTTTCAGGATTTGAAACGGCTCAGCTGGAATTCCATCACCTCCACTAGCTTTGTTTCTAGTGATGCTTCCTAAGGCCCATTTGACTTCACATTCCAGGCTGTAGGTGAATGACCACACCATCATGGTTGTCCAGGTAATTAAGACCTTTTTTGTATAGTTCTTCTGTGTATTCTTGCCACCTCTTCTTAATTTCTTCTGCTTCTGTTAGGTGCTTGCCGTTTTCCTCCTTTATTGTGCCCATCTTTGCATCAGATGTTCCCTTGGTATCTCCAATTTTCTTTTTGTTTCTTTCTAAACAACTTTGTTTAATTTTGGCTGTACTGTGTGTTTGTTGCTGCACAGCCTTTTCTCTGGTCGTGGCCAGCAGGGGCTCCTCGCTAGTTGCAGTGTTGGGGTTCTCACTGGGGTGACTTCTCTGGGGAGCTCGAACTCTAGGGTGCGTGGTCTTCAGGGGTTCAGTTGCCTCAGGGGATGGGGTTTCATCGGGGCAGCAGCTCCCAGCTCTAGGGCACAGGCTCCGTGGTTGCGGCACACGGGCTTAGTCGCCCCACAGTGCGTGGGCTCCTCCCAGGTCAGGGATCGAACCCCTGTCTCCTGCAGTGGTGAAAGTGAGAGTGAAGTCACTGTGTCTGATTCTTTGCTACCCCATGATCTGTAGCCCACCAGGCTCCTCCGTCCATGGGATTTTCCAGGCAAGAATACTGGAGTGGATTGCCATTTCCTTTATCAGGGGATCTTCCCGACCTCGGGATCAAATTCAGGTCTCCTGCATTGCAGGCAGGCTCTTTACCGTCTGAACTACCAGGAAATTCCTGCATTGGTAGATGGATTCTTTATCACTGAGCTACCAGGGATGCCCTCTCCAATTTTCTTGAAGAGATCCCTAGTCTTTCCTGTTCTATTGTTTTCCTCTATTTCTTTTCATTGTTCACTTGCAAAGGCTTTCTTATCTCTCCTTGCTATTCTTTAGAACTCTGCATTCAGTTGGGTATATCTTTCCCTTTCTCCTTTGCCTTTGGAGAATAGACTGGCATTACTCTGATGTTGAATGGTTTCCCTTGGAAACAGAGATCATTTTGTCATTTTTGAGACTGCACCCAAGTACTGCATTTCAGACTCTTGTTGACTATTAGGGCTACTCCATTTCTTCTAAGATAAGAATCTTACATATGTTTTAAACTCTACATCGCCAATTAAAAAAATGTGTATAGTCAGTTATACTGTAAAGAAATTTAAGCACAAAAAAAGGATTGCCCTCAGCCCTCTTTACTCCTCTGTGTAGACCTGGGTTCTCCTCTGTTGTATTTTATTCATTCTACAGAACTTATTTTAATATTCTTTGTATTGTGGATATGCTAGTGAAAAGTTATCTCAGATTTTGTTTGTCTGTAGTTGTTTTTAATTTCACTGTCACTTTTTGGAGGATATTTTCACTGCATGTAGAATACTAAGTTGACAAGTGTTTTAGCAATTTAAAGGTATCGTTGTTTATGTCATTATTATGGTTTATATTGTTTCTTATGAGAAACCAGCAGAAATCTTATCTTTCTTTCCTGATATGCATGCATCTTTTTTTTCTGGCTGTTTTTTAATGCTTTCTCAATATTAATTCTTAGCAACTAGATTATTATATGCTTCCAAGTGGTTTGTTTTGTGTTTATCCTACTTGAGATTTGTTGACCTTGGGTTTATAGTTTGCCAAACCTTTGGAAAAATTTCAGCCATCATTTCAATACATTTGTGTGTGTGCCTACTTCGTGTCTCCAGTGATACTGTTCTTAGACTGCCTGATACTTTCCCAGAGGTCAATGAGGCTTCGTTAATTAAAAATTTTTTTTCTTTCTGCTTCAGTTTGGATAGTTTCATTTTATATACTGAATTTTCATTTTCCAAAGTCCCATTTGATTCTTTTTTATGTCTTCCCTTTATTTGCTCATTATGTTTATGTTTTTCATAAATTCTTGAGTATATTTATAATAGTTGTTCTAAAGTCCATGGCTCTCTTTTTTGTGGCACTGCGGAGGCTGTCGGTCGCTTCAGAATGAAGCTGAACATCTCTTTCCTGGCCACTGGCTGCCAGAAGCTCATTGAAGTGGACGATGAACGAAAACTTCGTACCTTCTACGAGAAGCGTATGGCCACAGAAGTTGCTGCTGACGCTCTGGGTGAAGAATGGAAGGGTTATGTGGTTCGAATCAGTGGCGGGAACGATAAGCAGGGTTTCCCCATGAAGCAGGGTGTCTTGACCCATGGCCGGGTTCACCTGCTCCTGAGTAAGGGGCATTCCTGTTACAGACCGAGGAGGACTGGAGAGAGAAAGCGCAAATCTGTACGGGGTTGCATTGTGGATGCCAATCTGAGTGTGCTCAATTTGGTCATCGTGAAAAAAGGGGAGAAGGATATTCCTGGACTCACTGATACTACAGTGCCTCTTCGCCTTGGTCCCAAAAGAGCTAGCAGAATCCGCAAACTTATCAATCTCTCTAAAGAAGATGATGTCCGCCAGTATGTTGTGCGAAAGCCCCTAAACAAAGACGGTAAGAAACCCAGGACTAAAGCACCCAAGATTCAGCGTCTTGTGACTCCACGGGTTCTGCAACACAGACGCCAGCGTATTGCTCTGAAGAAACAGCGTACTAAGAAAAATAAAGAAGAGGCTGCAGAATATGCTTAACTTTTGGCCAAGAGAATGAAGGAGGCCAAAGAAAAACGGCAGGAACAGATTGCCCAGAGACGGAGGCTGTCCTCTCTGAGAGCTTCTACTTCTAAGTCTGAGTCCAGTCAAAAATGAGATGTTCTAAGAGTAACAAATAAATAAGATCAGACATCAAAAAAAAATAATCAAGTCCATGGCTGTTAATGCCATCATTTCTGTCCTTTCCAAGTCTGTTTTGACTGATATTTTTTTTCTCCAGATTTTTCCTGCTTCATTGTAGATCTGGGATTTTTTTTTAAATTGGATGCAGGGCAAAAGTGCTTGGATTTCATTATCTTCTTCTAAACAGTATTGAAGTTGACTTTGGAAGTCAGTTAAGAGTCTTGTGGATCAGCTTGACTCTCCTTAGGTCTGTTTTAAAGCTGTTAGCATCAGTCTGCAGTGGCCTCTGCCCAGGGGCCAGTGTCAATGAGCTTTTGGAATTCCTGCCTTATAGTTTTCCAGTAGGTTTTCTTTAAACAGCCTTATAGAATTTTATTTTACATAAGCACGACTGAGCATTTACCAAAACTTATGAGGATGCTAGTAAAGTGATGCTCAAAATTCTCCAAGCCAGGCTTCAGCAATATGTGAACCGTGAGCTTCCAGATGTTCAAGCTGGTTTTAGAAAAGGCAGAGGAACCAGAGATCAAATTGCCAACATCCACTGGATCATTGAAAAAGCAGGAGAGTTCCAGAAAAACATCCATTTCTGCTTTATTGACTATGCCAAAGCCTTTGACTGTGTGGATCACAATAAACTATGGAAAATTATTAGAGAGATGGGAATACCAGACCATCTGACCTGTCTCTTGAGAAAACCTGTATGCAGGTCAGGAAACAATAGTTAGAACTGGATATGGAACAACAGACTGGTTCCAAATAGGCAAAGGAGTACGTCAAGGCTGTATATTGTCACCTGTTTATTTAACTTATATGCAGAGTATATCATGAGAAACGCTGGGCTGGAAGAAGCACAAGCTGGAATCAAGATTGCCAGGAGAAATATCAATAACCTCAGATATGCAGATGACACCACCCTTACGGCAGAAAGTGAAGAGGAACTAAAGAGTCTCTTGATGAAAGTAAAGGAGGAGAGTGAAAAAACTGGCCTAAATTTCAACAACCAGGAAACTAAGATCATGGCATCTGGTCCCATCACTTCATGGGAAATAGATGGAGAAACAGTGGAAACAGTGTCAGACTTTCTTGGGGCGGGGGCTCCAAAATCACTGCAGATGGTGATTGCAGCCATGAAATTAAAAGACACTTGCTCCTTGGAAGGAAAGTTATGACCAACCTAGATAGCATATTGAAAAGCAGAGACATTATTTTGCCAACAAAGGTCTGTCTAGTCCAGGCTATGGTTTTTCCAGTGGTCATATATGCATGTGAGAGTTGGATGGTGAAGAAAGCTGAGTGCCAAAGAACAGATGCTTTTGAACTGTGGTGTTGGAGAAGACTCTTGAGAGTCCCTCGGACTGCAAGAAGATCCAACCAGTTCATCCTAAAGGAGATCAGTCCTAGGTGTTCATTGGAAGGACTGATGTTGAAGCTGAAACTCCAATACTTTGGCCACCTCATGCGAAGAGTTGACTCATTGGAAAAGACCCTAATGCTGGGAAGGATTGGGGGCAGGAGGAGAAGGGGATGACAGAGGATGAGATGGCTGGATGGCATCACCGACT
>ML663560.1:129954-170160 GCA_007570785.1 Antilocapra americana | reverse complement strand
ATCTTGATTCCAGCTTGTGCTTCTTCCAGCCCAGCGTTTCTCATGATGTACTCTGCATATAAGTTAAATAAACGGGTGACAATATACAGCCTTGACGTACTCCTTTTCCTATTTGGAACCAGTCTGTTGTTCCATGCCCAGTTGTAACTGTTGCTTCCTGACCTGTATACAAGTTTCTCAAGAGACAGGTCAGATGGTCTGGTATTCCCATCTATTTCAGAATTTTCCACAGTTTATTGTGATTCAGCGTCCTTCACAACTAGCAGAAACACTGCTGGCACATGTTGAGGCTGTGTTTCTGGATCAGACTGGGCCAGTCTGAGTGGCTGTGGCAAGAGTGAGGATCCTCGCTGAAATCTCTCAGATGGCCTCAGTGGAGCTGCTGGTGACCCGTCTTGCTTTCTTGGCTGAAATTAGACATTTAGATTTCAGAGACTTCAGTTCAGTCACTCAGTCATGTCTGACTTTGCTCTGATTCACTGTCATAATTTCCTCATTGGTAGAAATCTATTTGGTGAAAGGTATAACTATTTGTGACGATGCTTTCTTAAATCAAAAGGACACTTTTACTGTCCTTTCCTTTCAGGCGTAACAGTATTGAAAACCCCATTGCATTGGATCCTTTATATGTACAGAGATGAGAATATATCATTTATTTTTAACAGTAGATTATGCTTGTTTGCTGATGGAAATGATCCTGAAGAGCAGTTGACAATTCCATAAAGGGGGTTAATTTCAAGCAAGGCACTTGAATTGGCCGTGAGAAAAGCAGGAGCATCAAGGGTCTGGAGATCTAACATGCTGACCTACTCCAGTTCTTTGACATTCCTACCATGAGAAGCCAGGTCTATGGCGGTTCTCTTGAATTTGGGTGGGACTGTGATGCTTTGACCAACAGGGAGGCATATGACTCCAAAGCTAAATCAGAAAAGGTCAAGCAAGCTGTCTCTGGCCCTCCAAGGATGGTCACTGTGGGAGAAGCTAGCCGTTATATCAGAAGCCCAACTACCCTGAGGCTTCCATGCAGAGAGGCCAGGTATGGGTGCTGGTTGATAGCCTCCGCTGAGCTCCTAGTCAACAGTATCAACTGTAATCTTGAGAGTGAACCATCTTCAAAATCCAACTCAGTTTACCTCCAGCTGTAACCAAACTGCTTGAGAAACTCCAGGCAAGAGCTTTCCACTGGAGTCCTTCCTGAGTTTACACCCCCAAATTGTAAGCAGAAAAAAGTGGTTGTTTTAATCCTCTAAATTTGATGGTAATTTGCTACAAAGCAATATTACCTGGGATAAGTTTCTTCCCTGCCCCCCCCCTTTGGTCATGTTGCATGGCTTGTGAGATCTTAGTTCCCTGATCAGGGATGGAACCCTGGCCCTTGATAGTAAGAGCATGGAGCTCCACCCCTGGACTGCCAGGGAATTCCCTGGAGTAAGTTTTTATGGGGTCAAAGAATTGTGTCATAGTAATATCATAAGAAAGTGAGAAAAATAGGCAATGGTCAGAGAATTAGGTGCTTAAAATCAAGATTCAAGAGGTGAAGTTACTGGTTATGACAGTATTCCCAACAAGGTACAGCTCTTAAGCTTTTCATTTTTCAGTTTTACTACTGGTGTTTTTATTTTGTGTTCATGATACCTATGCTATGCTGCTGCTGCTGCTGCTAAGTCGCTTCAGTCATGTCGGACTCTGTGCGACCCCATAGATGGCAGCCCACCAGGCTCCTCCGTTCCTGGGGTTCTCCAGGCAAGAACACTGGAGTGGGTTGCCACTTCCTTCTCCAATGCATGAAAGTGAAAAGTGAAAGTGAAGTCACTCAGTTGTGTCCGACCCTTTGTGACCCCCATGGACTGCAGCCTACCAGGCTCCTCTGTCCATGGGATTTTCCAGGCAAGAGTACTGGAGTGGGGTGCTGTTGCCTTTTCCACCTATGCTATGTGAGTAGAGCAAAAGACAGAAGGTTTGAATTTATTTTCTATGAGAAAATTGTCAGAAAGTATCCTCTGACTTTATAGGATTCGTCTGTGGTTAGGATTGCTGAGACTGTTGGTATTCTGATTTTCCCATATAAGTCCAGTCGATTTTGTGTTTTGTACTAGGTTTACCATTAGTGGATCATACACCATTAGACTTGATCAGAAGTCAAGGGTGTTAGATGGGTCATTTATGTGGATGTCCAAGTTCATCAGTTCAATGACAAGACTCAAGATCAAAAGGGAATCTGGGAAGTTTAGCTCAAAATTCTTTGAGAATTCCGAGAAGAGATCTGGAGTTTCCTGGGGAAAGTCAGAGTAGTTAATGCAGCCAGAGTCCTTGAACTTCAGAAATGGGGAATGTTCTTAATGCTCCTAAAGTTGAAAAGACAAAGTGATGACAAGGAATTAGTGCCCCAGATGTGGTAGAGTCCATGAGCCCTCATTCACATATTTGCTGAGCACTTACTGTGTGCCAGGCACTGTGCTTGAAGCTTCGAGGTTCAAAGAGATAAAATAGTGTCGCTACTCTCCTGTAGCTCTCAGCCATTGTGGAGGGAAACAACTTATAAATGCCTTTCTTAGAAAAACACTGTAATTGAGATAAGATATAAATTGTGGTTGGGCCACAAATGAGGGCACCATCTGTCTCTTCTCTCTGGGCTGGAATGATTGCCACCCAAAGGACAATGTCACCTTTCCCACCTTGCATGAGCTCCTTTGCCCTGTGGTTTGCAGGCATCAGTCACTCAAGTAGCTATTCCTTTCCTCAGAAATAATTTTCCACAGAAAAAATTTAGACGAAGAATGTCAGGACACACAATTTCCATCAAGGAAGAAAAGAATGATTTCAGTGCAACCTTGGTGAAACTCCAGCCTCTTTCTATAGCCAACTGTTCTCTGTAAAGTCTCCCTAACCTGGTCCTCCAACCTGTCGTTAATAACCATACTCACAACTGACCTGTCCTTCCCCCATTGCAACACCAGCTGATCCTCACCCCTTGAGCTGAGTGTCCACCATTTCACTCCACACTCAGCTCCACAAAAGCGTGCCAGTTACCTAGTTGGTGCTCAAGAAAGATTTCCTACTTGAATGAAGAGGGTGTCAGGGTTATAACTTCACCTGATGCCCATCAATACCTGTCCCAGCCTGCGCAATCTGTACTGTGTACTGAAATTCCGTGCGGGCCCCAGTCAACATCCTCTGTGCGGTTAACTTAGACGGGATCAGCGCCCCTGGGCAGATGCCTCTGTCCAGCGCTGCTCAGCACCCCTCTGCGGGAACAGCTCCTCCAGCTCCGATCAGCACTCGGCGAGGAAACAGCTCCTCCAGCCCCATCAGCTCGTTTTAGGGAGAAATCTCCGCGGGCCCAATCAGCACCCCTTGTAGGACAGCTCCGACCAGCTCCTGTCAGCACCCAGACGTGGATAGCTCCTCCAGCCCCGGTCGCGCACGGCCCACACTCTCAGCCCGAACCACTCGGTTCCGGGCTTGGGAACTCCAGGCTTCTGCTCTGATTCCTTGGGAGTCAGCGCAGCTCCCGGGGCCGCACCCACCCCTCCACGAGGCCCCGTCCCCCCCGCCCCCACATCAGCTGACCAGGGGTCTGGAAATCGGCTTTCCCATCGCAAGTTCCTCGTTGAAGCTCTCGCCACGCGAACTGACGCCCCGTCCCCACCAGTCTGCTTCCCGCCTGCCCCCACCCCAAAGAATCCAGCCACACGCGCGCCTCTCCCACCCGAGCCTCAGTCAAACCATCTCGCCTCCTCCAACCAGCGTGCCCGCCGTCCCCTCCGCCCGCCCCCGGCCCGCCCCGCTCCCGGTGCCCCCGCCCCCGGCTCGCGCTGCCGCGGCGCCCTGGCGTCGAGGTGTGCTGGCGGCGGGGTGTCGCAGGGCGTGTCACGAGGTGACCGGGGGCGGGCTGAGGACGCGCGGGAGGAGCGGCGGCGGCGCGCGGGGCTGCGCTCCGGGCACCCCTCCCCCGCCGCGGTCGGCGGGCCTCTCCCCGGAGAAGATGGCGGATCGGGCGGAGATGTTTTCTCTCTCCACCTTCCACTCGCTGTCGCCGCCAGGCTGCAGGTACGCACCCGGGCGCCCCGGGCCCCTCCCTGCCCACCGCCGCCTCTCTGACCCCGTCCCCAGACTCCGCCGGCCCGACCCTGCCACCCAACCCCCCCGCCCGTGGGGGCCCGAGCCCCAGACCCTCTCTGGTCCCAAGGCCCACTTGCTCCCCATCCCCCACCCCTGGTTCCAGGTCTCTCCACTTTGTCCCTTTCGACTCTCCTCCAGCCCCAGTGACCGCCCCCCACCCCCCATCCCAGATTCCTGCCGGGATCCAGTGCTGCACCCAACCTGAGCCTCTCCTCCGAAGGCGGAGGTCGTGGGCCGAGCCTGAGGGGCGGCCTTTCTGGCGGGGTGCTGAGCACACACTCTGTGCCCGGCAGTGTCCTTTTGGCCTTGCTGGGCCTTTGTGGTGGAGGCCTGGCCTGGTCTGCAGGGCTCAGGGAAGAGAGTTGCAATTCAGTCTGGAGCCTGCGGGAAGGGACTAGGGTTGGGGAGAGGGCTGGACCTCGCGATGTAGGCCTGTCTTGGGCAGGGATAGCCGACCGAGGGGCTGAATTCCTCTCCGGAACAGGCTTGACCCCTCCCCCTCCTCCGGCTGCTGCAGCTTCAGCCCCCCTCCCCCTTCGCGGCTCAGCCTGACTCCCCTGAGGCTGAGGCTGTGACCCGGAGGGGCCTGGAGCTGAGCGCAGTGGGAGGAGAGGCTGCCGGCTCCGAGGAGAGGGCTGGGAGGAGGGCTGGGGGCGAGTGCTTCCCCTGGGCCGGCGGTGGCTCCCATTGTGGGGAAAATACCCTAGAGAGCAGGGCTTAAGCTTCAGGATAATGGCAGGCTGCGGGTGTGGGAGTTGGGGGCTCTGGAGATTGTGGGGCCAAGGAGCTGGGGTGGGGTCTCCCTTGCCCCCCCCCACACACACTTAGGACCAGCTCTCAGGCAGGGAGTCCAAGACTGTCGCTCTCTCAGGAGCCCTGTCCTTGCTCCCCTCTCCAGGCCTCCACAGGACATAAGCCTGGAGGAATTTGACGATGAAGATCTGTCTGAGATCACCGATGACTGCGGTCTGGGCCTCAGCTATGACTCGGACCACTGCGAGAAGGTGGGGAGAGGGCTGGGGGCAGACAACCGCACAGCAGAGCCTCCCTTAGGTTCTGCTCAGCAGTCTCTTGGGCGGGTCTAAGCTCAGCCTTGAATTGAGGATCCTCTCAGTGCCCTCTCTCCCTCCTGGGCCCCTAGACACCTGACACCTTCCCCAGCAGTCCGTGCCTGGCTTCCTCCAAGGGCTGGACTGGGGGAGGGAAGATGTGCCTCTGCTTTGGGGCCTCTGGCCTCAAATCTACCCCTTCCAGCTGCCATCTCATCTCCTCAGCCCTGTCCCCACCTCTCAAGCCTCTCTTAGCCTCCTGTTTCCTCCCCTGAAGTTCCCTCCCCCCATCCCTCCTCCTCCCTGTCTCTTCACGTTTTTGTTTTCATTCAAGAACGTTTCTGAACAACTCCAGTGTGGCAAGTGCTAGAGGCTTCCAGGTGCCTGGGAAGACAGCAGGACAGGTGTGGCTCTTGCCCTTGGGAGCTTATAACCTAGTAGGGGAGGAAGAGGTGAGAGACCATGGGTGCCTGAGTGTCAGCATCTGGATTCCAAAGCGGGGACACTGGGCGTGTGAGGCTGTCAGGGAGACTGTCTAGTGGAAACAGGCACATGGCCATGCCCTTAGGGAAGACTACCAGAGGGGATGGAGCAGAGGAATTGCTGACAACGGATTAGTGGATCAAAGGTCCTGAGGTTGGTGCAAGTTTGGTGAAGCCGGGTGCCGGGTGCTGGCACTCTTTGCTTCACGCATTCCTTTGATATTTACTGAGCTTTTCTGTGGGACAGGTCTTTTTCTTGGTGGGGGTTGGGGTACCCCAGTGTACAATATGGACGTGGCCCTGCCCCGGTGGGGCTTGCAGCTTGCTGGGGAGACAGATGCAAACTCTACCGTAACTATGAGTTGTGTTAAAATGCTTCGAAGGAAAAAGTACTGGTGTTAAATGTGATGGCGTTTGAGGGTGGAATGAGGCTGGCAGGTGGGTTGGGGCCACTTTGAGAATCTGTCACCGAGACTTAGGAGTTTGGGCTCTTATTTACCAAAGTCCTTATATATCTTAAGCTGATTTTTAAAAAAGCAAAAAACAAAATCTGCTCTGTTGGTGGAGAGCAGAGTGGTCCGGAGGGAGGTTTGCTCCCTTGACTTGTGGCTTCCTGCTTTCACCTTTCCTGGCATCTGGGACCCCAGGTCGCTGTCCGGCTGCGGCCCAGCGCTGCCCTGACCTTCTTCCTGCAGGACAGCCTTGCCCTGGGGCGTTCGGAGCAGCCGCACCCCATCTGCTCCTTCCAGGATGACTTCCAGGAGTTCGAGATGATTGACGACAATGAAGAGGAGGAAGAGGACGAGGATGAGGACGAGGACGAGGAGGAAGAGGAGGAGGGAGAGGGGGAGGGCAAGGAGGGAGGAGGCCCTGGCTCAGAGACCCCTGCCCAGGAGCCCCTGATCCCCTCACCTTCCCTAGGGGAGCCTCACAAGCATCGGCCCGCCACACTCCACCTGACCACGCTGGGAGCCCAGGTGAGCTCCCAGGCGCAGAGCTCCTCTTGGTTCCCAACGTGGAGACTCTGGTGCCCACAGCCACCTGCCCCTTCCTGCCCTGGGCCGCTCAGCGACGCTCTCCCCCGCCCCTCCCCCACCGCAGGACTCGCTGAACAACAATGGAGGGTTTGCTCCAGGGCCTCCGGCCTCCAGGCAGGAAACAGTGCTGTGCCCAGCGGCGCAGGAGCCCGTCCGGGGTGAGCTGGGCAGCAGAGCAGTGGTGGGGGTGGGGGAGGGCCGGGGGCGGGGGTGGCTGACCCGAGCCTCTGCCCCGCAGAGCCGCCCGCCCTCCTCCCGCCCAGCGACTCGGGCCCCTGCGGGGCGCAGCCGCCTGTGCGCCCAGGCTGCGACTCCGAAGGAAACCAGCCCGCAGGGCCCCTGGCGCCCGGCGGCGCCTCCCCCTCCTCGGATCCGGGTATCGAGGCCGACCTGGGCAGCGGCTCCAGCGGAGACCGCGGGGGCCGGCACAGCAGCCAGGACCTGTCGTCCCCGGGCTCCGACTACGAGGACGTGGGGGGCGCGCGCCTGGGGCGCATGATCTCGTCCATCTCGGAGACCGAGCTGGAGCGGAGCAGCGACGACGGCAGCAGCAGCAGCGGCCGCTCCTCGCACCTCACCAACTCCATCGAGGAGGCCTCGTCGCCGGCCTCGGAGCCCGAGCCCGAGCCCGAGCCGCCCCGCGAGCCCCCGCGCCGCCCCGCCTTCCTGCCCGTGGGCCCCGAGGACACCAACAGCGAGTACGAGTCTGGGTCCGAGTCGGAGCCGGACCTCAGCGAGGACGCCGACTCACCCTGGCTGCTCAGCAACCTCGTGAGCCGCATGATCTCCGAGGGCTCCTCGCCCATCCGCTGCCCGGGCCAGTGCCTGTCCCCCTCGCCGCGCCCTGCCGGGGAGCCTGGCTCACCCGCCCGCGAGGCCCCGGGGGCGGCGCCGGGCGGCGTGGAGCTGGTGGACATGGAGACGCTGTGTGGGCCGCCGCCGCCCGCGCCCCCGGCCCCTAGACCTGGCCCCGCGCAGCCCGGGCCGTGCCTCTTCCTCAGCAACCCCACGCGCGACACCATCACCCCGCTGTGGGCCACTCCGGGGCGCCCCGCCCGCCCGGGCCGCGCCTGCTCGGCCGCCTGCTCGGATGAGGACGACGACGAGGACGAGGAGGAGGAAGGTGGAGCCGAGGCGGAGGCGGCGCCCTCCGGGGGCCGGGGAGCGGGCCCCGCGGCGCTGGACGCCTCGCTGGTGTACGACGCGGTCAAGTACACGCTGGTGGTGGACGAGCATACGCAGCTGGAGCTGGTGAGCCTGCGGCGCTGCGCTGGCCTAGGCGAGGCCAGCGAGGACAGCGGCAGCGAGGCCAGTGAGGGGGAGGCGGGAGCCGTGCTGCTGGGCGGTGATCAGGGCCCCGGGGACGCCTCCCCCGACAGCCCGGACCTCACCTTCTCCAAGAAGTTCCTCAACGTCTTTGTCAACAGCACCTCTCGCTCATCCAGTGAGTGGGAAGGGCGGCCGTGGGGTGGGTCCAGGGGAGCAGGCTGGCTCCTCTACGGGGCATACAGATCGATCCCCAGGGGCCAGGACAGCCTGATGGTCTGCGGGTGGTCAGCCCTGGGCGCTGCCCTCTTACCCAGGGCCTGGGTGGAGGCTTTCCTGGGCTCTACCCCGGGCGGGGAGTGGCATGGGGAAGGCTGCTCAGTCTCCAGCCCCAGATGCGGGGGGGGGGGGGGGGGGGGGGCGGCACCGGGAGGGGACTGTGGCCAGGCCTTCTAGCGCCTCCCTGAGTCTTCCTCTCTGTTTCTGTCTCTCAGGCACTGAGTCTTTCGGCCTTTTTTCGTGCCTAGTCAATGGGGAGGAGAGAGAGCAAACGCATCGGGCTGTCTTCAGGTACAGCCGCCCCCCTTGCTGACGCTGACCCTCCGCCCGAGTCTCAGACCCTCTGGGACCCTGGTGGGCACAGCCCAGCCCTCCTGCCCCTGCCCTAGTGACCTCCCACCTCTGACCCGACCTCAGGTTCATTCCCCGCCATCCCGATGAGCTGGAGCTGGACGTGGATGACCCGGTGCTGGTGGAAGCTGAGGAGGATGACTTCTGGTTCCGTGGCTTCAACATGCGCACGGGCGAGCGCGGGGTCTTCCCCGCCTTCTATGCTCATGCGGTGCCCGGGCCTGCCAAGGACCTGCTGGGTGAGGCCCCTTCCCTAAGGGGCAGTTTGTCACCCCAGACCCCCTCTTGCTCGCCTAACCTAGGCCCCGTGTGACCCCTTAGGGAGCAAGCGGGGTCCCTGCTGGGTGGAGCGCTTTGACGTCCAGTTCCTGGGCTCCGTGGAGGTGCCTTGTCACCAGGGCAATGGTATCCTGTGTGCAGCCATGCAGAAGGTCAGTCTGGGGTAGAGGGTGGGGCGAGCCCTGCGGGCTGGCTCAGCCCTTGGAGGCCTCAGAGCCTGGGACCCCCAGCGCTGATTGAGGGGCCTGGCAGACAGGCCGAGGGCAGCTTGGTGGCTGTTCCCTGTCACCATCCCACTGACCTCCCCCGGCAGCCCATCCTATTCTTGTCTGGAAATCAAGACCAGCTCTCTCAGACCCTTCTCTGGGAGTCATCTGATAGTCTTTCAGTCATTTCTGACTCTTTGCAACCCCATGGACTGTAGCCCACACACTCTTCTGCCCATGGAATTCTCCAGGCAAGAATACTGGAGTGGATTGCCCTTTCCTTCTCCAGGGCATCTACCTGATCCAAGGAGCGAACCTAGGTCTTCTGCGTGGCAGGCAGATACGTTACCATCTGAGCTGCTGAGAATATAATTTGCTCGCTCATTATTCGCTTGGGATGCTCAGGAGGGCCTGCCTGTCTACTGGTCCTGAGACTGAGCTGGGGGGCAGTAGGGGAGCAGGTCAGCCCTGCCCCCACAGCCCACAGCCCCCGTCCTCTCACAGGACGGATGGTGAGGAGCCCGGGGCTGTAGTCCTGGAAAGGACCGGAAGAAGACGGGGCAGGCCATCCTGAGGCCTTGGAGTGGCCGAGACCACACTCACATCTTCCCAAATCAGGACCAGGGCTCTTCAGACCTAATCGAGGATGTTCTCCCAGGAGGGAAGTTGATGCTTATAGGCCCCTGAGACCTTCTTCTCCTTGACTCTGCAGATTGCTACTGCCCGAAAACTGACCGTCCACCTGCGTCCCCCTGCCTCTTGTGACCTTGAGATCTCTCTCCGGGGTGTCAAGCTGAGTCTCAGCGGAGGACCTGAGGTGGCGGTGTGGGCCCCGAGGCGCGGAGGAGGCCAGGAAGGGCGGGGCAGGCGGGTCAGATGAGGCGCGTCTGGCAGGCTGGGCCACCTCTGTTAACTCGGCACTCTTGTGCCATCTCTCTTCTAGTTCCAACACTGCAGCCACTTCTTCCAGATGAAGAACATCTCGTTCTGCGGCTGCCACCCCCGCAACAGCTGGTAAGAGACTTCCCCTCCCCATAGCCCCCTCAAACCCCGAGAGCCGCCCATGTGCACTCCCACTGTCCAGCAAGCACACCCACTTGGCTCCGTGAGGTGAGCCCCCCATGGCACCCGCTCTGTTCTGGGCCCAGGAGACATGGATCAGACAGGCTCCTATCTGGTCAGGGTGGGAAGACAGACACCCAGACAAGTAAGCGCTTGAAGCCTCTCTGGGGATCTGGCAGACACCTCTCTGGGGCTCCAGGGAGCAGAGGGGTGGCTGAATTCTCCCGGGACTTGGGGGGCAATTGAAGACCACTCTATAAGCCTTGACAGACAAGTGGGTGACAGGGTGGGTCTTCTTGGCGTGGAGCCAGCTGAGCCAAGGCCGTGGGTGAGAGTCACCGAGGGGTCTTCAGGGGAGCCAGGTGAGGCTGGAGGGACACAGAGTGCCTGCGCCCTTCTGACCGTGCCAAGGAGCTTGCAGTTGATCCCAATGGCAGTGGGGTGGTGGGTAACACCGGCAGGCTGACAAGCTGGCTCTGCCTGCTGTGCAGGTAGAAGCACCCAGGTGCTGCTGGCCAGAGCCAGGAGGTGCGGGGTCCCTCTGGGTGCCGTGTCCGGGCGGTGTTCAGGAGGTGGGGCAGGCAGGACTGAGTTGATTGGATGTAGAGGCCAATCTGGAGGGAGGCTCAAGGGTGACCTGGATGTTGAGCGGTTAGTAACCCAAGAGAAGAGGCATGGCACGAATGGGCCTGGCAGGCCGGCAGTGCGGTCTTCAATTGCGGACGTGGTGAGGTTGCAGTGTCCATTGTTCCTGGGGTCTGGAGTATGGAAGAGAGACCTTTGGGCAGGGATGTTTGGGGCAGGTGGATAATTTGGCTATGAGGCAGACGAGATGGCCAGGCCGAGAGAGAGGAGGTGGGAATGAGAGAGGAGCGGTGTTTCCGGCTGGTGGAGGCCCAGCCATCCTGCCCAACTGGACTCTGTGTGCAGTGCCAGTGAGGCACCCCGTGTGGCCAGTGCTGTGTGCCCCAGATGAGGGATGGGGGTTGACCCTCGAGGTGCACAGAGCTGAGCAGGGGCCCTGAGGTGCCAGTGGTATTTGAGGCAGCAGATCCCTCAGGGAGGCAGACATGAGAAGGACACTCTGTTGCTGGGGCTGAGGCCGGTGTGTGTGCCACTCGGATGCTTGTGGTGAGACTGGGAGTGCTCCGTCTGTTGGCTGGGTGGTGGTTTCTGCCCTCAGCAGGGCAGAGCCCTGTTTGGCCACTTCTCCATTGAGAGGGAGCTGGTTTGATGGGCTGGATATTTGGCTGGAGGGCTGGGGCTCAGACCAGGCTGCAGGGTGGACTGTACCGTGAGGACTGGCATGCATGGCAGCCACGTGGACGGTGGACTCGAGTGTGGCACTTGTGAGAGAAGAAGGACAGCAGAAGGAGACTGGGCGCCACGGGCTCAGACCTCCAGGCCAGACTGACCACGTGCAGCTCCGTGGTTCAGTGGCCGGGAGGGGACCGAGGAGCTGCTGTCCTGGCCCAGAGCTTCCTGATATTTGCTGCTCCAGAGCCCAGCCCAGTCCCCCCAGTGAGGAGGCACAGGGAGACGGTGCCAGGCGTCTCAGGTGAAGCAGGGGTGGGGTCGGGCCTGTGCTGGTTGCCGGGGTCTGGACAAGGTGGGAGTGTTTGAGACCACAGGTGGCCGAGAGCACGCCCAGGGCGCCGCAGACTGGCTGCGTGTCCGTGGTGTGTTTCCCACCCTTTCTGGGCCTTAGTGCCGTCACCTGGAGCCCGGCCTCACCTCGCCGTTGTGAGGTTTGTATTGCTCATTAATATGAAGAACTTGCTTAGGATGGCACTTGCTTAGGATGGCACCTTGCTCTGAATGCAGTCATCTGAACGTAACGCTTGAGACAAGGCCGTGACGTGCTTGTGGCCAACTTGCGCGTGCTGTGCTGGGGATGATGCTGTCCTATGGATTCCTGTCTGGTGGAACCGGGAAACCCTGGTCCCCTGATGTGGACTGGATAGGCCACAGTTGGCTGAGGGTCCCGACCCTCCTGCTGTAGGACTCTGACAGGTCCTCCTTCTGGACAATAATTTTTATTAATGTCTTGCTGAGATAAGGGCAGGTTCAGGAAAGCCACACATGGAACAGAGCTGGGCCACAGAGCTGGGGTACGAGCTTCTTCTCCAGGAAGATGCCTTGGCACATCAGGGCCCATGTCAAGCCCACATCGGAGCCTGAAAATTACTGTGTGTGTGCAGGACCGGAGGTGGAGCCGGCCAGGCTCTGGGCGTCAGGGGACAGGATGGGGGTGGGGGTGGGGGGCCACCCGGGACACCCAGTAGACGAAGGAAGGACCACCTTGCCCTGCGGCCTGGGGGCAGGCTCCAGGTGCTGGCTTGGGAGGAGGAAGATGCAGCTGGGTACCCTTGTGCACAGATTAACAAACATCACTAACTCCTCACCAGTGCTCAGCACTGTCCTTCTGGACAGAGACCCAAAAGGGGCCTCGATTCTTGAAATCATGTGACTCGCACACTGCCCAGCCCTCCTGCCCCCCAGAGGTCTGACCCCTGGGGCCAGGCTCCATGCCCTGATGCCCTGTGTGCTCACTGCCCCACCCCCACAGCTACTTTGGCTTCATCACCAAACATCCGCTGCTGAGCCGCTTTGCCTGCCACGTCTTTGTCTCCCAGGAGTCAATGAGGCCCGTGGCCCAGAGTGTGGGGTAAGTGGGTCTGGAGGGTGGGGCAGCGCACTCGATGGCCAGGACCAGGGCGGGGGTGCTGAACTGGTTCCCCCCCCCCCCCCCCCCCGCCCCGCGGGGGGGGGGGGGGGGGGGGGTTCAGGAGGCAGGGGGTGGGGGGGGGGAGGGGGGGGGCAAGGGGGGGGGGGGGTGGTCCTGAGTGTGGGAGCAGCACCCCGTTGGGTTGCACTGGAACCAGGTCTGGGCCAGGAGGGCTGAGGGGTGCAGCTGGGGCGGCACGGCGGGCCCAGGTGGGGAGTGTGGGACCCCAGGCCTGAGGCCGCTCTCCCCCCGAAGCCGCGCCTTCCTGGAGTACTACCAACAGCATCTGGAGTACGCCTGCCCCACAGAGGACATTTACCTGGAGTAGGCCTTCCGCTCTCCTGCTCCGGGAGCAGCCAGGGCTGTGGCCGCCTCGGGAGACCGCCTCTGCTTCGGGGAGGACTGGACTGGCGGCCGTGGGGCCTGACGCCTAGGGGCTGCGGGCTGTGCAGGGTCGCTGTCCTCACCCCGGGGGGCCCTGCGCCTCTGCCTCCCACGCGCCCCCCTGCCGCCGGGGCTGCCGGCGGCCTCCCCCAACCCCTGTCTGTCTCTGATCCTCTGTGCTGCGAACTCTCACCCTCTGCTCTTTACTGTGGGGTCGGAACTGGGAGGGGCTGGGGAGGGAGCTCCCAGGTGACCCCTCTTGCTCGTCCCTCGTGATTTATAAAGGAGTTTTAATTTTTATAGTGAATATCAAGGGATCGTCCCGTCCTCCTCATGGGGACAAAGAGAGGGCCCCCCCATACTGCCCCACTCAGCGCTCAGGGGACACAGGGAGGGGCTCCCCAGGAGGGCCTTGGTGGGGACTAGGAGTCATCCCTGATGCTCACCCCAGTCCCGGACGCTGCTGGGAGGAGGGGGCCCTGGCTTGGGCCCCAGCCACACCAGCACCCGCTTTGCCGCTGCAGACACTCCCCGCAGTCCAGCACCTCAATAAACTTTCTGCTTGGTGTGACCCTGGCTGTTTCTGGGGTGAGGGAAGCAGACATGGGGCTGGGAACCAGGTGCTGCCCATGGCCGCGGGGGCTGAGCTGCCAGGGTGATGGAACTGCTCTCTGAAGCCCCGCCGGGCTCCCGGTGCAGCGCGTGGCGGCTGCCCTCCAACTCCACTCGCTGGTCAGTGAGGAGGCTGAGGCCCGAGAGAAAAAGGTCACGAGAAGCGTATGCCGACTGGAACACCAGGCTGGGCATGTGTGCAGGCTCATGAGTGTGCCCGCATGCCTGTGAAGGCGTGTGTGAGACGGGGCAGGCGTCACTCTGCTCTATCTTAAGACCGGTGTTTTAAAAATTCTCCACAGAGAGCCAGAAGGCAAGAGGCGACTCTGTCACATGCCCTGCCTCCTGGGGAAAGGGCTTCCATGGCTTCTAGCTCCACGAGCACCTGCCCCAGGCGCGGAGGTCAGCATGGCTGTCAGTGCCTTCCAGAGGGTGGCCTGCCCACCCCCCGGCCCCCCAAGCCCAGGACAAGAGCAGCAGACCAGAAGGGGGCCAGTGAGACAGTCACACCTGAAGGTCAAAGACGACTGTCTGTAAAGGCCACGCGTCTCCACTCCAATTAAGGGCAACCGGCAGACAGAGGACCCGGTCACGGCGTTAGGTGTCAGTGAGGGGTCCCCCTCAGCGTCTGGATAACCGCAGCGCAGGCCAGGGCTCCTGACCCTGCGGAACAGGGAGACCCAGCAGAGAATCTGTGAGGAAACTACTTGCCGAGCAAAGCTGAAAGAGGCGGAGCCCTGAGCTGCCCAACTGCAGCTAGGCGACGTTCCTGCTGGCCTTTGGGCGTCCTTCACGCCCAAAGGACCCGCTTCCCGTGGGGGTCCCTTCCCACACCCGCCCAGCTCCCCGCCGCTGGCCTCCTTTCCCGACCTGCTCAGGCACCTCCCTTCACCCCCCAGCCTCTGGGGGCTTCTCAGCCCTGGTTCGCTCCCGGGCTCACGGTCTCCAGCTCCACTGCGCTCCAGCACCGCCCTCCCCCCGGCGCCCTCCCCGAGCTGGGCCCTGGCCCAGCTGTCCTCCAGGAGCGCCCTCTGCCGGCCCCTGGGCAGCGGCCTCGAGGGAAGGTTCTGTCAACGGGCCCTGGGCCGGGCATCGAGGGGCACGGGAGCGGACGCTCTCCCCTCACGTGCCAGCACCCTCTTGGGTTGGTCGAAAACTTTTCGGCCGACCCAATAGATTCTGTACTTTATTGTTTTTTTCAGTTTCCTGAGCTGGAGCCAGTCTAGCCTCCCCTGCTGTCAGCTTCGCCCCCACCCATCACCCCTAACTCTGTCCCTTCACCTCCCACCTCTGCCTGGATCAAACCACCTGACTCTTTGTGCATCAGGCAGCTCCCTCCAGGCTCCCAGCCTCCGCCTGCCACAGCAAGTCCACCAGCGCCTGCAACCAGAGCAGAGTCTTTAAACAGAAACCCGAGCAAGCCACTCGCCCTCGTGATTCTGTGGCCGTAATTCTGGGGGCTCCCAGCTGAACCTCAGACTGCTCTGTTGCTGCTCTCCTCCAGCCCCTCTTCCCTCCACCCCACTTCCGCCCTTGGAAACAGCTTCCTGTGGGCATCTGCTGTCCTCTGCGTGTGGCTGGGTGGTCTCCTACCCTCCCCGATGCGGGAGCCCTGGGCTCTGGGCCCTGTCCCTCCTCTGGCAGAGGATGCCACCTGTGAGTCTAAGAGCACGCATGTGTGCCAAGTTGCTTCAGTCATGTCCAACTCTTTGCAACCCTGTGGACTGTAGCCCGCCAGGCTCCTCTGTCCATGGGATTCTCCAGGCAAGAGTACTGGAGTGGGTTACCCTGCCCTCCTCCAGGGGATCTTCCTGACCCAGGGATCAAATGTCTCCTGCACTGGCAGGCAGGTTCTTTACCACTAGTGCCACCTTGGAAGCCAGAGAGCAGGCATGGCTAATGCTCTCTGTCCTCCCAGAGCCTGGCACAGCGCCTGGCACACATGCTGGGGGACCTTCAGAGTCCTCAGCGGGGAGTGAGTAAGCCTCCCCTGCCAGGAAATCCAGCCAAGGGTAACATCCTACATGAAAAGCTTTGTACACGTTCTTGTTTAAAATGTTGAAACCAGGGACTTCCCTGGTGGTCCGGTGGTTAAGAATCTGCCTGCCGATGCAGGGGACACAGGTTTGATTCCTGGTCCAGGAAGATCCCACGTGCCTTGGAGCAGTTAAGCCCATGAGCCACAACTCCTGAGGCCACAGGCTGCAGGGTCCATGCTCACGACAGGAGAGGCCACCGTGGGAGGGCCGTGCCCTGCGGGGGAAGCACCGCAGGGGGGAGCCCCACTCCCCACAACTAAGAAAGCCCGTGCACAGCAAGCAAGACCTAGTGCGGCCAGAAATAAGTAAATTTTAAAAGAAGTTGAAAGCATAAAAATAATCTAAATATTGGCCAGAAGGGTTAACTGATTTAGGGTATAAATAAATAGTTGGAATATTGGGCTGATTTGAAAAAAGTGTGCTTATAAATAATAATAATACAGAAAATATTTGTTATGCTGTCAAAGAAAAATAAACATGCAGAATCTATGCTAGAAACTACAATGAAAAAGACTGAAAGGAGACACGAAGATTGCAGTCATCACCGGAGGTGAGGCGGACGGCGTCTCCTCCTTTTTTCCCTGCAGTGAACATGTCCTAATTGTTTCCAGCATTATATGTTGCTATTAGGGACCCCCAAATGCAAATAGATACACCCACAGAAAAACAAAAAAAAAGATAAACTCTAACATAAAAAGCTATTTTGGCCACAATGAAAGTACCCATCTCAGAGGATTCGGTGAGCTCAGCCAGGAGGCTGAGAGCAGCCCTCCAGCATGACAGGGCCAGTCCCATTTATCAACACCATATGAAGTAAAATGTTTCTATTTTATTTTTTAAGCAGTATTTTTCCTTTATAAGTAGTAGTACATGATTATTATAGAATATGTGAATACTGTAGAAAATAAAAGGAATATTAAAAAATCCTTATATCTTTCCTACTTAAAAACAATTGCTAAAATTTTAGTGGTTCTTCCACCCCTCCCTCCCAGTTTCCTTGCTATATGTGAGTTTTTATTTTCTTTTGTTTGAGGCTAGAAGGAGATTGGGAGAATCAAGGTATAATTTAAGGCAAAAAAATTAAGGCAGAGTAGCCAAGATCATTATAAAGCGAGGAATGGTGGTCTTGGCTCAGAATCTAGTAATGAAATATTGACCAAGAAGTTCATGATTCAAAATGTTAAGAAAAGGAGAAAAACATAATCAGATCTAAAAACACAGTCTATACGGTAAAGAAAAAAATACATGTACAGCTGGGACTTTATAGTCTTCATGTCACTAGCAACATCCTTTTTTGATGTTTATGGGAATATTTCAACAGGGGGTTAGGTGTGATGCAAAGTATTGAGCTCTAAGAGAAAACCCCAGGAAGACAGTCTAAGAAGTCGGGGCATTTCTTGTGCCACAGGAGGTCTGGAGGTTGGTGTGGCTGCTCGGAGGTGACATGGAGGGCATCGGGCTCTGCTTGGTTCTGTGTCCTTGGTGTGTGCTCTCTGTCCTGACGGCTCCCTGAGGCTGCTGTATCTCTGCACACCGTGCTCAGTTCCAGGGAGGAGGACATTCAAAGGCAGAGGGGCAGGCAGCTGGTTTGGTAAAAGCCCCTGTGTGCTGGAGTGAGGAGTGAGCAAGAGCGAGGCAGAGAGGGAACAAAAGCAGCGCGAGGCCCATCCTTAAGGCCAGGTGCCCTTCCCTGATGCATCTCCTGAAGGTGGGAAGGTGGAACATTTCCCTGCTGGTGCCCCGGCCCTAGCTGGTTGGGGGCCACCCCAGGAGGGCTCACCCCCTGTCCTTCAGAGCATCTCACATGAGGGCTGAGAGCGGAGTGAAAAAGCAAGTCCCCTCAGGACCACCCAGCTGGCCGCAGCCACGCTCAGGACGCCTACCTAGGCTTCTGATCCTTTACAGCTGAGCAGCCGTCCTGACATTCTGGAGCACAGAGAGCAAAACCTGCGAGCGGGCTCCAGGTACCACCCCACCCTCAGGGTGAGGGTGACTGAGAGGTAAATGGCATCCCTAAAGACAGCCCGTTAGGGAGCGCGGCCTCAGCACTGCGCAGAGTAGTGGTACCAGGCCCCCATTCCCAAGACGATGCCCTGAGCTGGCCTCACCTGGTGTGCAGGTGTGAGGTGTGCGTGAGGCGGGAGCTGGGGCACCGCTCTGGCCTGGGTCTCGTGTCACGGAATTAGCACATGACCTCTCGCCCTGGCTTCTGCCCTGTGGCAGCATCCGGAGTCCACAGTCAGCCCCTCTCCCCGTGAGTGAAGTGCAGCTTTGCAGGGAGGAGGACAGAACAATTTAGCCCTAAAAGCTGCCTCAGACACCACTGGGGTTGATGACAAGACAACTTTGATTTTGTTTATTTCCTTTGTGCAAATTTAGAGCAGACAAGAGCAGCCAGCTCCCGGCATCTGCCTGGCAGGAACGAGCCTGGCTCCCACCCTGTGTAGACTCCCCCCTCGGCGGAAGCAGCTCACCACACTTACACTCAGCCGCCAGCAGAGAACCCGAACCCCGAGAGCAGGAGCCCCTGTACTTCCCTGGGCCCCCTGCCCCGGGCTGGCTCTGTTGGTGGTGAGCTGACCCCTTCCCTTGCTCTCTGGGCCCCAACCACCTGGAAATCCACTTCGGGGCAAGAAAGGTGGCTGGATTGACGGTCCCTCCAGGCTGGAGGGGGCTGTGGTCCCCAGAGACCTGGGTGCCCCCTGGGGAGGGTGGGCTCTAGACATCCACCTGGTGAGGCCGCTCACGCCAGTGTTGTAGGGTCTGCAAGACTGGTAGTTTGCACCCTTGCTGAGGAGCCTGGGCCCAGCCAGAGACTGCCCCCACCCAGGGCCCTGTCATCTCGGACCCTTCAGAACCCCAGGTCCCCTCTGCCTCTGCTCCCCGCCCCTGGTCTATTTCTCTGAGCAGAGGGACTCCACTCTTCCTCCTGGCAGGGGGGTGGGGGCTGTGGGGCAGGCTTGTGCCTCGGCCCCCAGGGCTGTGACCACCTGAGGGCCCAGGAGGCTAGGGGCACAACTGCATGCCTTCTCCCTCTGCTACCGCTGCCCCTTTGGCAGGCCTGGGGTCGAGGGGCTGGCGGGACTCTCTAGACACCCCGGGAGGTGTGCAGGTGTGAGGAGGGTCACGGTCAGATGCAGAAGTCACGATGAGTACAGGCCCCGGGGTGGAGGTGGGGGCAGGCACGCCCACCTGGTCGTCAGGCCCCCCTCAGAGTGAGCTGCAGGCCCTGCCTGGGTACCCTAACCAGGACCGTGACTTCTGGGACAAAACATTCAGAGAAGAGGAGGAATTCATTCTATTCCATGGAGAAGCCCCCTTTTGCTTTCCCTTATGGCCACTTGGGGGACAAGCAAGCACCTGAGCAAAAAGGGGCAAAGGGAAG
Source organism: Antilocapra americana (assembly GCA_007570785.1). Taxonomy (NCBI): domain Eukaryota; kingdom Metazoa; phylum Chordata; class Mammalia; order Artiodactyla; family Antilocapridae; genus Antilocapra; species Antilocapra americana. Next base: position 150,879 of record ML663560.1, on the reverse strand, counting down.
GCAAGCCGAGGGTGGTCTCCCTGAGGTCACAGTCAAGGTCACGGGGTGGGGGGAGGGGTGGTGGTTTCGGGGACCTCTCCTTTCCTTCCCACCGCCTGAGGGGAAACTGGGGCACCCACAGCCTGCTGTTCCCTTCGTCCCAACACAAGCAGCTCCTTGCAGAGGCACCTGGGCTCCCTGAGGTAGTGGCTCAGGGGGCGTGGATGGTCTTAGGCTCACAGGGAAAGGGCTGTTGCTTTTTTTTTTTTAATTATTTTTAGTTTTTGACCATGCTGAGTCCGTTGCTCCGAAGGTTTTTCCCTAGCTGTGGCAAGTGGGGCTCCTCTACCGCTGTGGCCTCTCGGTGCTGTGGCTCCTCTTGTTGCAGAGCGCAGGCCATAGGGTGCGGGCTCAGTTGTCATGGCTTAGCTGCCCTGTGGCACATGGGATCTCCCCGGACCACGGATCGAACCCGTGTCTCCTGCATTGGATGGCGAATTCTTTACCACTGAGCCAGCAAGGAAGCCCAGATCTGCCTTTCAAATCAACAGCAGCAGAGAGGCGACATTTCGGACAGCATCTAGGGCTGTTGGGCGTGTGTAGGACGTGTGAGTGTGTGTCTATGTAGGCTGTGCGTGCCTGTTTGTGGGTACATTCCGCATACCAGTGTCTGTATGAAGAAGGTGCATCACACTAATGCAGCTAAAATGATGAGAAACAAGCTTCTCTGCTCTCAAAGCATCATAGGGAAACCCAGCATGCAGGGGAAGGGAGGGGGAGAGGCTCGCTCACACCCTGAGTGCCCTGCCTCAGGCGTCGGCAGACACGGAGGCAGCCCTGATGGGTTCAGTTACTACCTCAGCCCACAGTTACGCTCCAGTGGGAACAAGGACTTTTCCTTTGTGGCATTTATAACAGTTAAATTTTTTATTGATATAACTGACAGTCGAGTAAATTTTCATTTCCACTGAAGTATAAAATCTTTTGTTTTGTTCAATTGCTGTCATGTCCGACTCTTTGATGCCCCATGGACTCCAGGCCCCCTGCCCATCACCATCTCCTAGAGCCTGCTGAAACCCATGTCCATTGAGTTGGTGATGCCATCCAACCATCTCATCATCTGTTGTCCCCTTCACCTCCTGCCTTCAATCTTTCCCAGCATCAGGGTCTTTTCCAATGAGTCAACTCTTTGCATGAGGTGGCCAAAGTATTGGAGTTTCAGCTTCAGCATCAGTCCTTCCAGTGAACACCCAGGACTGATCTCCTTTAGGATGGACTGGTTGGATCTCCTTGCAGTCCAAGGGACTCTCAAGAGTCTTCTCCAATGTGACACTTTAAAAGCATCAAATCCTTCATGCTCAGCCTTCTTTATGGTCCAATTCTCACATCCATACATGACTACTGGAAAAAGCATAGCTTTGACTACATGAACTTTTGTCAGCAAAATAATGTCTCTGCTTTTTAATATGGTATCTAGGTTTGTCATAGCTTTTCTTTCAAGGAACAAGCATTTTTTAATTTCATGGCTGCAGACACCATCTGAAGTTATTTTGGAGCCCAAAAAATAAAGTCTGTCACTGTTTTCATTATTTCCCCATCTATTTGCCATAAAGTGATGGGACTGGATGCCATGATATTCATTTTTTGAATGTTGAGTCTTAAGCCAGCTTTTTCACTCTCATCTTTCACTTTCATCAAGAGGCTCTTTAGTTCCTCTTCACTTTCTGCCATAAGGTGGTGTCATCTGCATGTCTGAGGTTATTGATATTTCTCCCAGTAATCTTGATTCCAGATTGTGCTTCATCCAGCCTGGCATTTCTCATGATGTATTCTGCACAGAAGTTAAATAAGCAGAGTGACAATATACAGCCTTGACATACTCCTTTCCCAATTTGGAACCAGTCTGTTGTTGATGTTCAGTTCTTACTGTTGCTTCCTGACCGGCATACACGTTTCTCAGGAGCCAGGTCAGGTGGTCTGGTATTCCCAACTCTTTAAGAATTTTACAGTTTGTTGTGATCCATATAGTCAAAGGCTTTAGTGTACTCAATGAAACAGAAGTAGATGTCTTTCTAGAATTCTCTTGCTTTTTGTATGATCCAAACGGGTGTTGGCAATTTGATCTCTGGTTCCTCTGCTTTTTCTAAATCCAGATGAGCATCTGGAGGTTCTCAGTTCACATACTGTTGAAGCCTAGCTTGGCAAATTTTGAGCATTACTTTGCTAGCATGTGAAATAAGTGCAATTGTGTGTTAGTTTGAACATTCTTTGGCATTGCCCTTCATTGGAATTAGAATGAAAACTGGTCTTTTCCAGTCCTGTGGTCACTGCTGAGTTTTCCAAATTTGCTGGCACATTGAGTGCAGCACTTTCATAGCATCATCTTTTAGGACTTGAAATGGTTCAGTTGGAATTCCATCACCTCCACTAGCTTTGTTTGTAATGATGTTTCCTAAGGCCCACTTGACTGTACTCCAAGATGTCTGCCTCTACCAGGTGAGTGATCACACCATTGTGGGTATCTGGGTTATTAATATCTGTTTTGTATAGTTCTTTTGTGTATTCTTGCCACTCACTTCTTAATATCTTCTGCTTCTGTTCTGTCCATACCATTTCTGTCCTTCACTGTGCCCATCTTTGCATGAAATGTTTCCTTGGAATCTAATTTTCTTGAAGAAGTCTCTAGTCTTTTTTCCATTCTATTGTTTTCCTGTTTCTTTGCATTGTTCATTTAGCAAGGCTTTCTTATCTCTCCTTGTGCTTCCTTGGACTCTGCATTCAGATGGGTACATCTTTCCTTTTCTTCTTTGCCTTTCACTTTTCTCAGCTATTTGTAAGGCCTCCTCCGACAACCATTTTGCCTTTTTGCATTTCTTTTTCTTGGGGATGGTTTTGATCACCGCCTCCTGTTTAATATTATGAACCTCCATCCATAGTTCTTCAGGCACTGTATCAGGTCTAATCTCTTGAATGTACTTGTCACTTCCACTGTATAATCATAAAGTATTTGATTTACACAGCTAGTAAAGAGTCCACCTGCAAAGCAGGAGACCCCAGTTCAATTCCTGGGTCAGGAAGATCCGCTGGAGAAGGGGTAGGCTCCCCACTCCAGATTTCTTGGGCTTCCCTCATGGCTCAGTTGGTAAAGAATCTGCCTGCAATGCAGGAGACCTGGCTTTGATCCCTGGGTTGGGAAGATCCCCGGAGAAGGGAATAGCTACCCACTCCAGTATTCTGGACTGGAGAATTCCATGGACTATACAGTCCATGGGGTAGCAAAGAATTGGACATGACCAAGCGACTTTTACTTTTATACCTGAATGGTCTAGTGGTTTTCCCTACTTTCTTCAATTTAACTCTGAATTTTGCAATAAGAAGTTCATGCTCTGAGCCACAGTCAGCTCCTGGCCTTGTTTTTGCTGACTGTATAGAGCTTCTCCATCTTCAGCTGCATCATCATCAGTTCAGTTCATTCGCTCAGTCGTGTCCAACTCTTTGCAATCCCATGAACTGCAGCACACCAGGCTTCCCTGTCCATCACCAACTCCTGGAGCTTGCTCAAACTCATGTCCATTGAGTCTGTGATGCCATCCAACCATCTCATCCTCTGTCATCCCCTTCTCCTCCTGCCTTCAATCTTTCCCAGCATCAGGGTCTTTTCCAATGAGTCAGTTCTTTGCACCAGGTGGACTGGAGCTTCAGCTTCATCATCAGTCCTTCCAATGATTATTCAGGACTGATTTCCTTTAGGATTGACTAGTTTGATCTCCTTGCAGTCCAAGGGACTCTCAAGAGTCTTCTCCAACACCACAGTTCAAAAACATCAATTCTTCGGTGCTTAGCTTTCTTCATGGTTCAACTCTCACATCCATACATGACTACTGGAAAAACCATAGCTTTGACTAGATGGACCTTTGTCAGTAATGTCTCTGCTTTTTAAAATGCTGTCTAGGTTGGTCATAGCTTTTCTTCTAAGGAGGAAGTGTCTCTTAATTTCATGGCTGCAGTCACCATCTGAAGTGATTTTGGAGCCTAAGAAAATAAAGATTCTCACTGTTTTCATTATTTCCCCATCTATTTGCCATTAAGTGATGGGACCGGATGCCATGATCGTTTTTTGAATGTTTTTAAGCCAGCTTTTTCACCCTTCTCGTTCACTTTCAGCAGGAGGTGCTTTCGCTCCTCTCTGCTTCCTGCCATCAGGGTGAGTTCTCAGGACGCGGCTCTCCTGTGCACACAACACGATTCTACCCCTAAGTCAAGGAGGGAACTTCAACAGCATCTGATGGTTCTCTCCTGTTGTACCCAGTCAGCTCCCACACACCAAAATCTGGATCATCGAAAAAGCAAGAGAGTTCCAAAAAACATCTATTTCTGCTTTATTGACTATGCCAAAGCCTTTGACTGTGCAGATCACAATAAACTGTGGAAAATTCTGAAATAGATGGGAATACCAGACCACCTGACCTGCCTCTTGAGAAACCTGTATGCAGGTCAGGAGGCAACAGTTAGAACTGGACATGGAACAACAGACTGGTTCCAAATAGGAAAAGGAGTACGTCAAGGCTGTATATTGTCACCCTGCTTATTTAACTTCTGTGCAGAGTACATCATGAAAAATACTGGGCTGGAGGAAGCACAAGCTGGAATCAAGATTGCTGGGAGAAATATCGATAACCTCAGACATGCAGATGACACCACCCTTATGGCAGAAAGTGAAGAGGAACTGAAGAGCCTCTTGATGAAAGTGAAAGAGGAGAGTGAAAAAGTTGGCTTAAAGCTCAACATTCAGAAAACGAAGATCATGGCATCCTGTCCCATTACTTCATGACAAATAGATGGGGAAACAGTGGCTGACTTTATTTTTTGGGCTCAAAAATCACTGCAGATGGTGACCGCTGCCACGAAATTAAAAGATGCTTACTCCTTGGAAGGAAAGTTATGACCAACCTAGACAACATATTAAAACGCAGAGACATTACTTTATCAACAAAGGTCCATCTAGTCAAGGCTATGGTTTTCCAGTAGTGATGTATAGATGTGAGAGTTGGACTATAAAGAAAGGTGAGCACCGAAGAATTGATGCTTTTGAACTGTGGTGTTGGAGAAGACTCTTGAGAGTCCCTTGGACCGCAAGGATATCTAACCAGTCCATCCTAAAGGAGATCAGTCCTAGGTGTTTACTGGAAGGACTGATGCTGAAGCTGAAACTCCAATACTTTGGCCGCCTGATGTGAAGAGTTGACTCATTTGAAAAGACCCTGATGCTGGGAAAGACTGAGGACAGGAGGAGAAGGGGAGGACAGAGGATGAGATGGCTGGATGGCATCACTGACACAATGGACATGGGTTTGGGTAGACTCCAGGAGTTGGTGATGGACAGGGAGGCCTGGTGTGCTGTGGTTCACGGGGTCACAAAGAATCAGACAGGACTGAGTGACAGAACAGAACTGAACTGAACACCTGGGAAGTCGAGGTTTCTATTGCACTGAACTCCACTCTGTCTGGAGTGTTCAGAGTTAATACTCATCTTCTTTGTGAGACATTAAGAACCACAGGAGAGGGGCTTCCCTGGTGGTCCAGTGGCTAAGACTTCACACTATCAATGCAGGGTTCCTGGTCCAGAAACTAGGTCTGCGTGGTACAACTAAGGGCTCAAGTGACATAAAGATCCTGCTCACCACAATGAGAATCCTGTGTATTGCAACTACGATCTGGTGCAGCCAAACAAATAAATGTTTAATTAAAAACAAAAAACCCACAGAGCAGGGTTGAGTCCCCTCAACTGATCTGTGCCCTAGCTCTATGCCAGTGAAGGTTTGTGGAACTAATGAGGTGATGCTCACAACCCATCTGGGCCACAAGGGGCCTGCAGGTTGTTCCTGAGTGTTGGCATTTGTTCAGTCTTGCTGGAGTTTGGATGTGATACAGAGATCGTGCACCTGCTTCCATTCCTCTCTGCCCTCATCCTGAGAGCATGGCACCCTGAGGGGACTGCAGGAGAGGTTGCAGGCTGCAGGGGGTGGGCATGTCCAGAGCACCTGAGCATGCGGGTCCTCCCTATGCCACCCTCAGAGGGGCAGTTCCAGGACACAGTGGGATTTGGGAAAGGTTAGTGCAGCACCCCAGCCAGAAGAGAAGTGATGGGTGGCATGGAGGGCACAGAAGGGGCCTAAACACACAGCATGATGGCATGGGCTCACGGAGGAGGCACCTGCACCTAGACACATGCCCTCCGTATGTCCCTGTCACACGTCCAACCAGCAAGACTGTTTTTGGCTGCAAGTAATAGACAAGCCAGTAGCTGTGGTTTAGGAGACTGGTTTGTCTCCTCACACTATGAGCTCTGGAGGTACACGGCTGGGGACGCTGATCAGCAGCTGCACAATGTCTGGTCAGGGCCAGCGATGACAGCATCGTCCTCACCACCTCCGAGGATGATGCTGAACAAGACCCTGAGCTCCAGCAGATGCCCTGAGCTTTCTCTGACAAGGATCCTTGGTTACACACCCTTCTCAGACCAATCACTGAATTGTGAGTGGCTAAGACTGGCCACTACTCTCCTGGGACTAGGAGAGGCTGAGAAGTCAAGGGGTCTCAGCCCACCAACAGAAGGGTGGACTCCACTAGTAGAAAGGGGATGGCTGTTTGGTCTACCATGAAGACAGGACACCCACTTCGGGGTCCCGAGCACAGTCCTTATCTTATCAACCATGAGGGAGCGGGGGGCCCTGACATCAGGATACACACAGGTGACCCATGAGGGCTACACGCTGCTGGGCAGTGGGCAGTCAGGGGGCGCGGTCTTCAGAGAAGGTGCGGGACAGCGTCAAGGATGGGCATCTTGGCCAGCTGCCAGGGCTAAGGGAGGAGGGCAAGGCTGAGGCAGGGCAGGCCACCCGAGGAGTCTGGGTTCTGACCACAATGGGAAGCCTGCAGTTCTCAGCGGATGGAGCCAAACCAGCACGTCTTTTAAGAGATTACTTTGGTGGAGAATGGCTCCCAAGGGGGCAGAGGTGAAGCCAGGAGACTGGAAATGTGTGTGCAGGTGGGAATCATTGAGCTTTGGAAGAGACACTGGGGGCTGAGGGCAAGTCTCTGGAGCTGCTGCTGTGCCTTCCGAGTGCGGCCCCCAGCCCACGTCCTGCGCTGGCCGACCACCCCACCACGGAGAGCATGCGGCTCCTCGCCCAGCTTCAGACAGGCTTCCAAGAGCTCAGCAGGTCTGGTTCCTGTGCTTCTCCGTCGGGGAAAACCTGGCTCTTATGGGAGCTGTTTTCAGGGTCTGCTCTCCGCCACTCTCTCGCACCCTCCCCACCCTCTCCTGGCACACAGAAGCCCCTAGTGCTGCTCCCGTGAATGCTGTGCCCACACTCACCACCACGCTCATCAGCACGGACACAAGCAATCATGGGGGAGGGAGGCGGCTTCCAGAGGCAACCTCTCTGGGCCGGGCAACCTCGGGCAAGTCTCTGGACTCTGCCTGCCTCAGGCTCCTCTTTTGTTAACAGGGAGAAAAACACCTAGCTCACAGCTCTCACAAGGACCACAGGGATTAGCACACAAGTGTCAGCTGGTGTTATTCGAGTTCTCAGGTACAAACCACCTCCACGCACCCCAGCACAGCCAGGAACCATCAATGCCCCAGCTGGCCTCCGTCTGCACCCTCAGGGATGGAACTCGGGGCAGTGGCAGCAGGACGGCCGGGGGGTGCAGCTGGGCTGACAGCAGACCTGCAGGGTGGGGTCCTCGCCCCGGGCCATCTGGCTGGGGCCGAAGGTCACGGCAGCATCAAACTGGGCCTTGAGCAGCTGAAGTTGCTTCAGTGCCTGCAGCACCTCTGGGGCAACCTCACCCACACCCCCCAGAAGGTTGTAGTTCTCACCAGGGTCCTCAGACAGGTCAAAGAGCAGCGGGGGCTCATGGGCAGTCAGAGGACTAGAGGCGTGGCAGGCAGGGTCCGCAGTGGTGTCGCTGTGGACAGAGCCTGGGGAGGGGCGCACATCTGTGCACAGGGCAGGGGGGCTGGGCTCCGGGGCTGGGAGGGGTGGGCAGGGCTGGGGGAGAGGAGGTTACCCTGGGTAAAGAAGTGTGCCTTGTACTTCCCGCTCCGCACAGCAAAGACCCCTCGGACCTCATCCGGGTAGGCCGAGTAGAAGAAGAGGGTGTGCCGGGGGCTCTGGGGGCAGAGTTGGGGGTCTGCACGTGCCCAGCACTGTCTGCTCCGTGCTGGGCCCTGGGTGTGCAGTGGCTCCCTGCCCACCCAGAAGCTCCCGGCCGGCACCACTAGAATGCAGCTCGAAAGAGGGTCCACGTCGCCCCAGGGACTTCAGGGGCTGCCCACACTCACTCCTGGGGAGGGTGAGTGGCTGGTGGAGGCGGGGGGGAAGGGAGGTTAGGATGGGGGTTAGGGGGAGCTGTGGCTATGTGGTCATGGGCCCTACCTTGCCTGTGCCCAACAGCAGGGGGCTGAGGTCAACGCCATCCAAGGTGATATTGGGCAGTGGGGCCCCTGCCAGGGCTGCCAGGGTGGGCAGCAGGTCCAGGGAGCTGGCCAGCTCATGGGTCACACCTGGGAGTAGAGGGCTGTACAGTAACTCCATTTGTGACCAAGGCCAGGAGGATGGGACCAAGAGCCGGGGAGCAGAAGGCCTGAAAACTGACCGGGAGCGATGTGGCCCGGCCAGAAGGCCAAGGCAGGCTCTCGGACACCCCCTTCGAAAGTGGTTCCCTTTCCGCATCGCAGGAGGCCAGAGCAGCCACCGTGGGACATCCGCATCGTCTCAGGTCTGGGGCACACAGAGAGGACGTCAGCAACGAGGAGCCCAGGGCTTCCGGCCTGCCTCAGTGACCCCAGCCCCAGACTGGTAGCCACACCTTTGCCCAGAAATGGCCAGCACATGCCTGTCCACTCCTGTCCCCCCAAGACCAGCACCTCCATGTGCTCACAGCCGCCAGCCTCCCGCACACATGTACCTGGCTGTCACCCCATATGGCCAACAGCTCCCGAGACCCCCTTATCCCACTATGTTCTTTGCCAGCATCAAGACGGGAAGACCCAGGGCCCTGTGGGGGGTCGACCAGCACCCTTCTGCCCATGCCAAGTACCCGTTATCCGCAGTGAAGAAGACGAGCGTCTCTCCAAGCAGCCCCAGGTCCCCCACAGCTGTCATCAGGGCCCCCACAGCTGCATCCAGCTCCATCAGGGAGTCCCCAAATGGCCCTCGGCCTGAGTGCCCTGAAAAGCTCTGCCCACTGAACTGGGGGTAGTGGGTGTGCTGGAGATGGAGACTGGAGTCAGCACCAGGTAGGGGTCACGGGGAGCCTGGGCAGGGGGACCACGGTCACTCACATGGGAGGCGTAGTACAGGAAGAACGGGCGGCCTTGGTGTTGGGCATCAGTCATGAGGTCACGGGCAAAGGCCACGTAGCGGGCCTCGAGTCCAGGCAGCCAAGGGGGCTGTGCCTCCACCGACAGGTTGGCCAACAGTGGGACAGGGACCAGGCCCTGGTCACAGCTGCCATCACAGGGGGTGGCCGGCGGGAAGCAGGTCAGGTTCTGGCAAGGGCCCTGGGGGAGCAGCTCCTTCAGTGGTCTAGTCTGTGGGGCGGGGCTGGGGGTCAAGGGGAAGGACCCTGGTGGTTCCTACCTGGTCATGGGAGTACGGGATGCCCAGGAATCGATGGAAGCCATGGTGGGGGGGCAGAAAGGCCCCCTCAGGCCCCACACCAAGGTGCCACTTGCCAGCTATCCCTGTGAGGTAGCCTTGGGCAGCCAGGACCTCAGCCAAGGTCACCTCCTCCAGGGGCAGGCCCCCTCGGGAGCCGGGCTCCAGAACTCCAGGGTACAAGCCCATCCGAACTGGGAGTCGGCCGGTCAGGAGGGCAGCCCTACAGGGCGAGTCACAGAGTCCGTGCGACACAGCAAAACCGAGATCATTACAAGAAGGGGAGAGAGAGAGGAGAGAAACACAGAGATGTGAATTTCTCCATAGAGATAGAGACCCTCCTCGTTGTTCTGCACTCCACAGTCAATCTGGGAGGAACCAAATGGTCAGGGGTGAGGGCTCCCGGTCGCCTTCCTCACCGGGAGGGTGTGCACAGAGACACAGGCACATAGAAGTCCGTGAACCGAAGACCCCCTGCGGCCAGCTGGTCCAGATTGGGGGTAGTGGAACTGGGGTGCCCATAGGAGCCCAGGTCCCCGTAGCCCAGGTCATCAGCAAAGATCAGGATGATGTTAGGTGGGCTGGCAGCAGCCAGGCCTGCGGCCAAGGCCAGAGTGAGGGTCCACAGAGCCTCCATGGCTCACCGCACAGACAGGCCTGTAACAGAGACCCTTGGGAGAGAAGGCAAACTGGCTCCCGCAAGCTCTAACCCCGAGACCCCAGATGCGAGCACTACCCACCCCCCAGACCCGGACATTAACCTCCCCCAAGAACCCAGGCTCAGGCACTAGCCTCCGCTGAGACCTCAGACCCAAACAGTTCCTCGACAGAGACAACTCCTTTCCAGCTAGCTCGGCACCCGGAGACCCTCGACCCCAACAAAACCCAGGAGCCTGTAGCCCGGGATCTAACTCCCGGGAGACCCTCAAGGGCCAGGATCCCTTCAGACTCTCAGGCAGAGATCGGACCCTCTCCTGCTAAAGGTCCCGCCTAGGCTCGTGGTCAGGGGGAAGAAGTCCCAGAACACTGACCCGCGGGGGCCCACGAAGCGGGACAGGAGCAGTTCAGGGCCGAGGAGGGGAAACCGCGGGACACCCGGCAGCCGGGCCCTCCGCGGGCGCTTCCGCCTCGGCCCCGCCCCCCGCCCCGTGACTCCCGCGCGGCCCGCCCCGGGGCGGGGCAAGGCGCTGGGGTGCGGACGGCGCTGGGAGGGGCGGGGCATGGCTTTGAGAGGGGCGGGGCACGGCGCTGGGAGGGGCGGGACATGGCGTTGAGAGGCGCGGGGCACGGCGCTGGGAGGGGCGGGCCGCGCGGAAGGGGCGGGGCACGGCGCGGGGCGGGGCTTGTCCGACCGGGGGCGGGGCGGGGTCTCGGCTGGGCGGCCGGCGGCAGCCGCGCTCGGGTTTGCGCCCGGAGGCCTCGGGCGCTGGAGGCGGGCGGTGCGTGACGTGCGCGCAGGCGGGATCCTAGTGTTGGCGCTCGGCGCGCGTACTGTCGTAGTGTGCCTTAAAGGCCCTGAGCCTGGAGAGTGTGGAATGAGCAAATCGAAACGGAAAGCGTGGAGTCCGCGGGCTGCTGGCTTTTCCTTCAATGTTATGTTTGGTGTTTTCTTGAAACAGATCAAAAATTCTTTCCAGCCTTTCCCCCTCCGTTCGTGTGTGTGTGTGTGTGTGTGTGTGTGTGTGGTGTGTGTGTCGTGTGTGTGGTGTGTGTGTGATGTGTGGTGTGTATGTGTGTGTGATGTGTGTGTCGTGTGTGTGGTATGTGTGTGTGGTGGGGTTGTGTATGTGGTGTGTGTGTGATGTGTGGTGTGTATGTGTGTGTAGTAGGGATGTGTGGTGTGTAAGTGTGTGTGGTGTGTGTGTGTGTGGGGTGTGAGTGTGGTGTGTGTGGTGTGTGTGGGGGGTGGGGGTGTGTGGGTGTGTGGGGTGTGTTTGTGGTGGGGGTGTGGTATGTGTGTATGTGGTGTGTGTGGTGTGTGTGGTGGGGGTGTGGTGTGTGTGTATGTGGTGTGTATGTGTGTGGTGGGGGTGTGGTGGGGGTGTGGTGGGGCATCTGGGGGGCAGTGTCTTCTCTGCATCTGGGTCACACCAATGGGAAGGGCCCATCCAAAGAGATGACAGCCCCGGCTCCATCACTGGACAGCCTCCTACAAATGACTTCACCAGTTTGTTTCAAGAGAGAGCCCCAGGAGGTGGTTAGGCAGGTATCTCACTCAGTGCTATTGAACACCCCAAGGTCAGTGCAGTGACCCCGTGAGAGTGCCTCCCCACAGAAGCTCCCCTAGGACATCTCTTCCCTGGAATCCTTTCCAGGGTGCTCTCTGGCCTCAGGTTCCCCAACAGGGTTCAACCTCAGGACCAGCAGGATGTGGGCTGCTGTTGTGGAGGGTTTCTCATAGTTCCTGCCCCTGGAGCCAGTGGGAGCGTGGACAGGGTCCTTGAAAGGCCTCTGGTCATTGGGGTGGGGCCAAGATACAGCTTCCACTGAAGCCCAGCTGTGGAGCTGGCATTTTCCTGGTGAAAGATGAAAGCTAAGACTAGAGGCAGTAGGAAGAAGCAAAATTTGGAGGGCGGGGACTCCCTGAAACAGGGCTGGGCTCCAGGCCGCTGCTGGCCTAGTCGGGAAGGGAAGGCGCTCCTGTGAACCATCGCCTTGGTGTCACCCTCCGGTATGGCTTCCGTGTCTGTGCGTGGGAGCAGTATGGGGTGGGTTCCAGGACAGAAAGTTTTTCCATGGCCCAGAAATCTTTGAACCTGTAATTGGAACTATCACAGCTGGTTGGCGCTGTGAATTGGAGTTTAAAAGGAATCAGCCAAAGGCCCTTTCCTGCCTTTCTGCTGCAAGCTGGGAACTACCCTTATTCTCTGGGAGAGCCGGCCTGCAGCTGTAATGTTATGCAAATGGCTGGCACTTTTCCCTGCAGACTCTGGAGGCTGCTCAGGCGTGTGCCCACGGCAGGCAGCCCTGACCTCTGGGTGGGGAGAGGGTGCATGTGCCTCCATCTATGTTTGTTCAAAGCTGAGCTCTGCGGGCATCTGAGTCTTTTCACGACTGTGGGCCTTTCTTGGCATTGCTGTGGGAACCGGCAGGAGGGTCAGCTTGGGACAGAGCCCCGGTGGGAGGCAGCCTGCCAGGGTGCGGGAAGTGGCTCTGGACACTGTTAATTTGGAACTAACACCCACAGTTAGGAGAGGGGCCTTGTGAGCAGTGCAGGTCTGGTCTTTCTAACCTCGAACAAGGGAGAGGCCTCCATTTCCTGGGCCTGCCTGGGGCTGGTGGGTGGGTAAACTGCAGCACTTGGCTCATTTGAATGCATTCTGCAGTGGTTCCGGGGAATGGCTGAGGTCAGGGATCCAGGACACCAAGGGCCCTGTGTGCAGGCTTCCATTTCCTCCCTTGGGTCTGCTCCCTCCTCTTTGGCCTCAACAACCATCATTCCTAACCCCAAGATGTCGGAGGAAAATGATCCTAAATCAGTCAGGTCTAGCAGGGAGCACAGGTTCTGGATTCAGATCCAGGGGCTAGGATGGTGCTGACTGTGCTCTGGTTATTAAAACGAGGGTTCACAACAGCCCGTGTGAATGAAGCCAAGCTGCTGAAAACCTCTTTGGTTTAATAGAGAAAAAGCACCCAAAGATGGAGAGAGAGAGAAGTGTATTGTGCTTGACCTGGTCAGTTGTCCCCCAACAGTCCTCCGTGAGGGTCTGGAGGATGCCCTCTTTGAGACAGCAAGCTGTACTCTGGAGGTGAGAAGGGAGCAGAGACACACTTAAGACTCTGGGGAGCTGGCTGGTGTAGGGCAGCAGAGGCCACAGGGCCAGGCGGAATGGCATGGCTTCAGAGATTCTTGGCTCACTGGCCAGAGTCACCCTCCAGGACAGAAACAGAGGGTGGCACTAGTGGCAGCAGGGGTGGTGGTGGAAAGACCCTAGGTTTCGGGAACATGGCCCAGACTTGACTCATGATGCAGCTCCTCTTCCAATTCCTGGACATGAGTCACTCACGGACCTGGAGCTGCCAGAGGGAAAGACCTGGCGGAAACACCCAAGGCTGTACTAAGTCTTCTCCCTGGCCTCCCTTGAAGGGAGGTGTGGCCTTCAGCCAGGATGGCCATGCTCTAGGGGAAGGGACAGTCAGGTTCTCAGGGGTTGTTGGCCACTAACTCTGAGTGAATACTGCCTCCCAGACATTCTGATGGCCCCATAGTCTTCTGATCAGACAGGGCTTTGGAGGTCACACAAGACAAGCACAGTGGATACAGTGATTATGCGAATTTATTTTGTATTAATTTCTCTGGTTCTTAAGCATATCATCCTAATAGATGTATTGAGCAGCAGGCCAGTGCAACTGCCTGCTGACCTAGACAAGGACTCGAGGTAGTAAGCCCAAAGCAAGGCTCCTGGGGTTCCCCCCCTGCATCAGTTGAGGAAACACTAGCTATCTTAACAGATTAACCCCCAAATCTCAGTGACTTAACACAAAATCCAGTTTGCAACATAGGCAGAAATAGGAGTGGATGAGTCTCTGATCCATGTAGCTATTTAAGGACCCAAGGAAGAGGAAGTCGGGGCTTCCCTGGTAGCTGAGGAAGTGCTGCCATTTTGACTCATGGATTTCAGGTCATCCTGGATGCAGAAGGCTGAACAGAGAGCAGGTAGGATAAGCAGGTGGTATTTACTGATTAGGCCTAGGAGTGGCCGAGATTCCAGAACTCTTGACTTGGCCCTACCTAGATGCAAAAGGGGCTGGGAAATACAGATTGAGAGATGTGGTCTGTTGGAGTCAGCAGGTGGGAGATCAGCTTTCAGACGTCTCAGTTTGCTGAATGTGGCAAAAAGTAAATCCCTGGGGACTAGTTCTGTGGTACTGCTGAAGGAGAATGTATCTCTAGGAGCTCAGGCTAGATGCTTCTTCCATTACTTCCGATGACTTTGCAGGCACCAACTCCATGTATCAAATCCCTTTCCGCTCAAAGCAGTCATACTTGGGCCCAAAACCTATACCTAAACCCTAACTTTTACAGTTAGTGAGATGAGAGGTCGAGGAACCGGGAGGCCGTAGTGTGAGGGATCCCTTGGAGAGACACGGATGATGCCAGAACTCAGGGTGAGCAGACAGCCTGCCACCAAAGTTCTCAGTGAAGGAGAGGACATGGTTGGCCAAGGGGGACTGTTAGGGGAAGCACACTGATTGAAACCGCCCACCCTGGCCAGGCACCATGGTAACCATTTGCAAGAGTTGTTGTATAGGAGATCGTGATAAGGAATGCGGAACTAATAAGCCACCACCAACCAGACGAGTTCCGGAAAGGTCTACAGGAGACACCGTGTGTCTGTCCACTTCCCAGAATTCCTCTCGCTAGCATCCATCTTGGCTGAGCTGTGCGTGCGCAACCAGGAAAGACTCTGAATTAGAACGATTGGCCAAAGACCACCTGGAAACTAATCCCATCGCCATAAAACCCGAGACTGTGAGCCACGCGGCAGAGCAGTTCTCCTGGGTTCCCTTACCCTGCTGCTCTCCACCCGGGTGCCCTTCCCAATAAAATCTCTTGCTTTGTCAGCACATGTCTCCTCGGACAATTCTTTTCCGAGTGTTAGACAAGAGCCCATTCTTGGGGCCCTTCAGGGGGGCCTCCCCCTTCCTACAACAGGACTGTCTCTGATCACTGCTATATTCCTAGTGCCTCACCCTCATACTTTGGTGTGTATGTTTGTGAGTAATAAACATTTTAAATGCAGGATGTCCTTTTGTTCATTTATTCATTCATTAATATCTGTCCAACCATTATTAAGCATTTCTGTATGCTGACTGCTGTGACTGAATACAAAAAACAGATTTCCAACAACGCAATCTAAAACGCCTCTATTGTAAAACACTTGGAAATGCTGTTGTTGTTCAGTCGCCAAGTCATGTCCAACTCTTTGCGACCCCATGGACTGCAGCACGTCAGGCTTCCCTGTCCTTCACTGTCTCCCAGAGCTTGCTCAAACTCATGTCCACTGAGTTGGTGATGCCATCCAACCATTTCATCTTCTGACTCCTCCTGCCCGCAATCTTTCCCAGCATCAGGGTGTTCTCCAGTGAGTCAGCTCTGTGCATTAGGTGGCAGAAATATTGAAGCTTCAACTTCAGCATCAGTTCTTCCAATGAGTACTCAGGGTTGATTTCCTTTAGGATTAACTGGTTCGATCTCCTTGCTGTCCAAAGGACTCTCTTCTCCAGTACCACAGTTTGATAACATCAATTCTTTGGTGCTCAGCCTTCGTTATGGTCCAACTCTCACAGCTGTACACGACTACCGGAAAAACCATAGCTCTGACTATATGGACCTTTGTCAGCAAAGTGATAAAGCAAAGTGTCTCTGCTTTTTTTTTTTTTCCTTAGGCTTCCCCCAGTAGTTCAGACAGTAAAGAATCTGCCTGCAACGCAGGAGACCTGGGTTTGATCCACGGGTGGGGAAGATCCCCTGGAGAAGGGAATGGCAACTCACTCAAGTATTCTTGCTTGCAGAAGTCCACGGACAGAGAAGCCTGGTGGGCTACAGTTCATGGTGTTGCAAAGAGTTGGACACGACTGAATGACTAATACTTTCACTGCTTTTTAATACTCTCTCTGGGTTTGTCATAGTTTTTTTTTCCAAGGAGCAAGCATCTTTAATTTCATGGCTGCAGTCACCATCTGAAGTGATTTTGGAGCCCAGCAAAATAAAATGTGTCACTGTTTCCATTTTTTCCCCATCTATTTGTCATGAAGTGATGGAAAGGGATGCCATGATCTTAGTTTTTTGAATGTTGAATATCAAGCCAGATTTTTCACTCTTCTCTTTCACCTTCATCAAGAGGCTCTTTAGTTCCTCTTTGCTTTCTGCCTTTAGGGTGGTATCATTTGTATATCTGAGGTTGTTGATATTTCTCCCGGCAATCTTGATTCCAGTTTGTGGCTCATTCAGCCGGGCATTTTGCATGATGTCCTCTGCATAGAAGTTAAATAAGCAGGATGACAATATACAGCCTTGACATACTCCTTTCCCAGTTTGGAACCAGTATGTTGTTCCATGTCCAGTTCTAACTGTTGCTTCATGACCTGCCTACAAATTTCTCAGGAGGTGGGTTAGGTGGTCTGGTATTTCCATCTCTTTAAGAATTTTTCGATCTACATACTCAAAGGCTTTAGCATAGTCAATGAAGCAGAAGCAGCTGTCTTTCTGGAACACTCTTGCTTTTTGTATGATCCAATGGAGTTGGCAATTTGATCTCTGGTTCCTCTGCCTTCTCTCAATCCAGCGTGTACACTGGAAGTTCTTGATTCACATATTGTTAAAGCCTAGCTTGAAGGATTTTGAGTACTACCTTGCTAGCATGTGAAATTGCAATGAGGAGTTCATGCTCTGAGCCACAGTCAGCTCCAGGTCTTGTTTATGCTGACTGTATAGAGCGTCTCCATCTTTGGCTGCAAAGAATATAAACAATCAGATTTTGGTGTTGACCATCTGGTGATGTCCATGTGTACAGTCCTCTCTTGTGTTGTTGGCAGACCAGCGTGCTATGACCAGTGTGTTCTCTTGGCAAAACTGTTAGCCTTTGCCCTGCTTCATTTTGTACTCCAAGGTCAAACTTGCCTGTTATTCCAAGTATCTCTTCTTTCTTTTCTTTTTAAAATTATCTTTTATTCAAGTATACAATGTTTTAGGTATACAGCACTTTGATTCAGTTATAACACATACATGCATACATACATATATATATATATATGTATGGTATGTCGTTATAGTCATTCAGTTACGTCCAACTCTTTTGTGACTCCATGGACTAAAGCCTGCCAGGCTCCTCTGTCCATGGGATTTCCCAAGCAAGAATATGGGAGTGGGTTGCCATTTCCTTCTCCATACAGGTATCTCTTGACATCCTACTTTTGCATTCCCATCCCATATGATGAAAAGGACTTCTTTTTTGGTGTTAGTTCTGGAAGGTCTTGGAGATCTTCACAGAACTAGCTCCATGGTCATATTAGAATGCGTTCAGTAGGTGCCAGGCACATGGTGAGCATGTCACAGCCGCATGCTCTCCTAACCTGCACCAGGGCCCAGGGGGGTTGGAGCCACCTCGTCAGTCCAAAAGCAAGTGCCTGGCATGTGGCCTGGATGAGGGAGGGGATGAAGCAAATCCCACCACTGTCCCTAACATACCAGAGCTCACAGGGTACCTGGTGGCTGAGCAGGGATTCCAGCTCAGGCCTGCCCTAAGGCCAGCCCTCCCACCTCTCTTCCAGTCACCTCCTTTTTAGAGAGGCCTTTCCCGCTCCTTTATGTGGACTTTCAGCCTAGAAGGGAAAGTCCCTTCCAGCCAAAAGAAAGAAAAGCAGATTTTATGGACTAAGTTTGGAGATTCAAAGCCTCTTCAGAGCCTTCCTCGTCTCCTGTGCCTGTATGCCTTCCAGGGTTGCTTCCTCCCAAGGCTGCGATCCTGGTCACTAGTACTTCTCCTATGTGGCCCGAGCGTGGTGAAAGGCTTTCTTCCCTCAGTTACGAGCCTTAGGCTCCAGAACAGGATTCTCATCAGCCCTGTTTGGGTCACATGCCCACTATGGTGTTCCAAGTCCTGGTTTCCTCATTGACTCACCACATGCGATTTTGGACAAGGTGAGTTGCTTCTAATTTGCTCTGTCTCCTCATCTGTTGCATGAGGACAGTAATTAGCTGGCTCAGTGATTTAGTGATGGCTGAATGAGTCAATACACATTATACACTTAGGGTGACATGTAGTGCTCAAAAATCTGGGGAGCAATCTATTTTCATAATTATTACTATATATTTCTCTTTCATTTAAGCAATTTTCATAAAGCTCTGGGATGGTCTCTCTGTGAAGAAGTCTTCCTATGAAGCTGTGACCACTGTTGGTCCCCCGAAGTTTGTAGTCTTAATTATATTACTCTCTGTAGTCCCCAGGACCACCAACATAAAACAATTCCTGGGCTAGTTATACTCCTCTGAGGGACATATCTAGGCTTCCCAGGCCCAGGTGAGTTCATAACCCCAAGTCACAAAACTGTCACAGAGAGAACCTACAGTCCCCCTACTGTGAGTGAGTTGGTAGATACTACAAATGGGATTAGACCAGCAAAAAGTTCACATATGTGAACTATTGACTAGAATTTTAAAATAAATGTTTTATAAATAATTTAAAGACAAAAGAAATCTAAAACTTGCATTAAATAAAAAGAAAAAGTCAATATAAAGAAAGAATAAGCAGATTTGATAATGTACCAAATACGGCTTACAGAAATAAAATTTATGGTCACTAAAATTTAAAACTCCATGGGGAAATAAAACCTATGGATGAGATTAATAGCAAATTAAACTCAAACAGAATCAGTAAGATGGAAACTAGAAGTGGAAAAATTACCCAGAATACAGCACACAGAGAGAAAAAATTTCAAAGAATTGAGAAAAAAATATTTTGTCAATTTAGCATTCTACACTGTCTAAATTATCACTCAAAATAAGGATGAAATAAGACATTTCAAAGTCATTACTTTGGCACTACTTTCAGGAAGAAGAAGATTCAAGCCAGAAGGAAAGTGAATGAAGAGTGGGTTGACACATGACTCCAAGAGCAACCACAACAGACTCACTGGAGGTGAGAACAATGTGGACAAAAGGCCTGAAGCTAAAGCTAAATTCCCTCTAGTGCAAGGAAGGGAGGGAGAGGCAGTTTAAACTTTAGGCTTTGTTAATCCCACGCAGTACAAATTTAAGTGTATAGAAAAATGTTTAACTCCAAAAACAAAGGGAGTTGAGGGAAGGAGGAATAAAGATAACTTGATCAATCAAAGGAAGAGCCCAAAGGGAGAAAAATGCAGCATAGACAAAAAAACAAAAAATACTGACAACACAAAATAAGAAGGCAAATTCAGGTTAAACAATCAATAATCATAATAAAACACCATTAAAGGTTGGAAATTGTAAGACTGATTTTAATTTAAAAAATGGCTACACATACTATTTCCCTGAAGCACATCTAAGAATATATAATGTAGAAAGAATAAAAGGAGAATGACGGGGAAAATATATGAGGTCAATACTCACAAAAAAGTGCTATGCCTAGGCTAAATATTGAAAAAAAATTAAGGCAAAAAGCATCATTAAGAATAAATGTTACCATGTAATGATAAAAGGAATAATTTATCAGAAAGCTATAATAATTCTAAATCTGTTAGCATTAAAAACAAAGCCTGAAAAGACATATAAATCCCAAATTGGCAAAATTTCATGGAGAGGCTGCTAAAGTGGAATTTTATCCCACTTCTTTTAGTAACTTATAAATCAGGCAAAGGGAACATTAGAAAAGACACAGAGTATTTGAATAACACAATTAACAAACTTGATACAATGGAGGTATGATTTTATGTGTGTGTGTATTGTTGGATACACACATACACACACACACACACACACACACACACATATATATATACATACATATCTCCTTGGATCCAACAGTTCTTATTGAACCACATACATGGCAACCAGAAAGTCTTTATAAAATCAGTATTATTTAAATATACTCAAATATATTTATATTTGTATTTTTTTATATTTACTTTTTACAAATAAATTATACTTGTATTTGTACTCAAATATACTCAAAGATCTATATTATGCAGATTGTCTTCTCTGACTAGAACACAGTAAAAAAGAAATCAGTAGCTAAGGGCCAGTCCTTCCTCAAAAATAAATAAATAAATAAAAAGAAAGTAACCTAGCGCACATTAGAAAGCTTTAGTGAGCACACTTTCCAGTGATCCCTAAGCAGACAAAGCAATGGCTGTTAGAAAACCAACAAGGTGAGGTTAGAACTACTACTTATTAAGACTTAAGGGGGGATTTCCCTGGTGGTCCACTGGCCAAGACTCTGAGTTCCAAATGGAAGGGCCTGGGTTCAATCCCTTCAGGGAACTAGATTCCCACATGCCACAACTAAGACCTGACTTAATGGACATAACTAAAGTGGAACTTGGAAATTTATAACCTTAAGCACTCATTGTCAGAGAAAAGAAAGACTAAAAATTGAATTCAGTACCCAAGAAAGACAGTAACGAGAACCCAACATGCGAGACAACAAAAGGAACGCAGATGTATAGAATAGACTCGTGGACTTTGTGGATGAGGGTAAGGGTGGGATGATATGGGAGAAGGGCATTGAAGCATGTTAACTGTCATGTGTCTAATCAATCGCCAGCCCAGGATTGATGCTCGGGTGCAGCGAGATTTCCC
>ML663560.1:0-111008 GCA_007570785.1 Antilocapra americana | reverse complement strand
ACAGCGCAGTCCCCGGCCGCAAGTTCATCGCCGTGAAGGCGCACAGCCCGCAGGGCGAGGGCGAGATCCCGCTGCACCGCGGCGAGGCCGTGAAGGGTGAGGGGGCGCGGGGGGCGGGGTCGCGGGGGGCGCGGCGCCGGGCCTCCTGGGGTTCGCGGGCGCCACTCTGGGTGCCTGCCCCGCTTCTCGGCGACCGGGGAGGGTCTGTCATCAGGGGTGTCCCTGGGAACTCTGATCCGCCGCGGTCATTATGGGATGTATGTGCCACTGGGGATCCCTTGTGTCACTGTGAAGGGAGGGCTGTTTGTCTTTACGGGGTTCCTGTCATGTGGGTTTCTCTCCATCCTCTGTCATCTTGGGCTCCCCAAAATGTCACCACAGGGGCTCCTCTCCTCATGGGGGTGTTTCTGTGTCACTCTGGGGGCTGGTGGTGTTGGGCTTCTCACGTTTGTAGGACCCTATCCTGTTACAGAGCTTCCTTGAATTATGGGGTTCCTGTGTCACTTCTGGGACTTTCTTCATTGGAAACGCTTGTGATATGTGGAATTCTCTGCCACTCTAAGGGGTATCTCGGACAGTTATGTGGGTGTCTGTAATGAGGGGATCCTGTGCCGTGACAAGCTCCTCCCATTACGGAGTCTCTGTTATCACTGGGGTCCACCCCTCATGAGTGCCCTCTGTCCAGGGAGCCTGGGGAAGAAGCAGTTGTGTTGGTCAGCCTGCCATGGTCCATCATGGGGCCCAATCTCCTGGCCATAGCACAGTGACCCTCAGTTCTTGGCAGTGACCCCTGGGATGGGGACCAGAGCAAGGATGAGAGTTGGTTCAAGAGCAGGGAGGAGAGCGGGCAGGAGCAGGACTGTGGCCCCTGCCTCTGTCTCCTGTC
Source organism: Antilocapra americana (assembly GCA_007570785.1). Taxonomy (NCBI): domain Eukaryota; kingdom Metazoa; phylum Chordata; class Mammalia; order Artiodactyla; family Antilocapridae; genus Antilocapra; species Antilocapra americana. The sequence continues at coordinate 110,122 of ML663560.1, read as the reverse complement.
CCCCCTTGAGTGTGTCCATCTGTGCATCTCTTTGTCCCCCCACATGCCCATCCTGTGCTGTGCCCATCTGTTCTTTTCTCTCTTCCGTGTGGATCCCAAAATTTTCCCAGGGAAGAAGCCAGGAGGATTGAAGGGAGGGAAGGGAAGAGAAGGAGAGAGAGGTGAAGGCTGGGTGGTGATAATGGAGATGGAGGTTGGGGGCGGAGGGTGGCCAGGTGGGCTCCGGCTGCGCCCCTCTGCCCTGACAGCCTGTCTGGCTTCTGTCCCCCCAGTGCTCAGCATTGGGGAGGGCGGTTTTTGGGAGGGGACCGTGAAAGGCCGCACGGGCTGGTTCCCGGCTGACTGCGTGGAGGAGGTGCAGATGAGACAGTATGACACCCGGCACGGTGAGTGACCCTGCTTCCCCTGGATGGCTCCTGAGGGTACCTCCTCTTCCAGCTTCCCTTTGGTCTTGCTTGGAGGCAAATCCCCATTATAGTCACAGAGAAAAGACTGGAACAAATTCAAACACACAGAAGTAGATGCAAACCCATGTACAGACAGCCATGCCACATACCCCACACCGCCCAACACGCACGTGTACATCTGGACCCTGGACAGCTGTGGAGACACTTGTGACATGCCCAAGGATGCACTCGTGTGAATGTGCGCCAGTCTGGGATCCCACATGTGGCTCCTGTGACCACAGTCCCCCCAGACAAGGTCCTCCCATCCACGCTGGGTGCTTGGGAGTGTGTGACTGCTGTGTGGCTGGCAAGCAACTAAAGAGGTCAGTGTGAGAAAAGAGGCGTCATTCCAAAGTGGACAGATTGTCCAAGTGGGCAGTGCGGGGAGGCCTGGGCCAGCCAAGAGGAAACGAGGCCAGCTGGGCCCAGAGGGGCTGTCATGGGTGCCCTGGGGCTAGGATGGTCAAAGGCAGCAGGTGGGGGGACGACTACATCCTTAGCCGGCAGGAAGGACATGGGGGCAAAGGCCATGGCTCCTGGGACTGGTCAGCAGCCTCCTTGTGACCCTGCTGATAACCTGCGCCTCCAGGAAGGAGGCCTCTCAGTGCTGGGATCTGAGGTGGTCCTGCCAGTAGAAAGGAGAGACTGGTCCTTTCAGACCCCAGCCAGGGCTGACAGCGAGCCCTGGAGGCCTCTCTACCCATAAGTATTACTTCTGGCCCCAAGAGCTAGTGGGACAAGGGAGCCCCCTCCTGAGTGGTGGCTCGTGGTGGCTCTGCACATGGGGGGCTCACACTCAGCATTGCCATACTTTCTTACCCTGGGTTGAGAATTTCCCCAGGGGAGCCCATCCCGTGTGGCCTGGGCCTCTGCCCTGGGTGGAGCGTGGCCGCTGACCTACTCCTGGGCAGGATCCTCTCCTGTTATCCTTGGCTGTTCACCACCTTGCCCTGATGGCTCTGCTTGTGGCTAGGAGCCTGGAAGGGACATGACTCCCTCTAGTCTGCCCAGGGTGGGCAGGTGGGCTGGTGTGTTGAGGTGGAAAATGGTTTCAGCAGTTTGGGCGCTGATGCCAACTGTGGATAGGGGAGGGGGGAGGATGCCTCCAGACCTGCCTAGGGAGGAGCCCTGTGCGCCCCCGTAGGGTGGGGAATGAAGGTTCTGGTTTGAGAGCTGTATGGGTCCAGGGGCAGCTGGAGCTGAGTCTGAAGCTGGGGACGAAGGGAGAGAGGTCTGGACTGGACTCAGAACTCGAGAACAGCTCATGTTTCTTAGGTGCTTGGCATGTGCTGGATGCTGTGTTGGGAGCTGGGCTCATGGGCTGGCTCTGTGCCGAGGAGGAGCAGGTGTGCGCCGTGCTCCAGCAGACATGTTGTTGTGTGACTGTGTCGGCGTGAGCCCAGGGAGGCTCCCTGAGTTGGTTGAAGGAGTCAGAGAGGGCTTTTAAGCGGAGGGCTGGTTTGAACTGAGCCTTGAAAGGTGGCTGGGGCCCGCCAGGTGGTCAGCTGACGGGGTGAGGCAGAGCCTGTTGGCCCGAGTGTGCTCTGGCCTGTGCATCGGCACGTGCTGGCACCCAGCGTGCTCCGAGCAGTGTCAGGGTGCCTGGCTTGGTGTTTCGCTCTTTTACGTGTGAGAATTAACCGATTCATCCCAGCAGGCCTGGGAGGTGGGACAGCTGTTGTTGGTCCGTCTCTAGGAGGATGGGTCCCGCAGTCTGAGGAGCAGAGTCCTGCTTGCCGTGTAGGCAGTGGGCTGCAGGGTCTGCACTGTGGGCTCTGCTGTGAGTAAACCTGAGTGGGGCAGGGGCCGGGCTGCCGTCAGGGGTCCGGGGACCAGGGGCGTTAGTTCGTGGCAGTGTCACAGGAGGAGGCATCTGGGGGAAGGTTTGTTGTCCTGATTGTGCCATTCATTTAGGATTAGGGGCATGGTCCGGGCAGGACACAGCAAGGAGGTGGAGCAGGGGAGGGCAGGGCTGGGCTGGAATCATGGAGAAGGGAGAGGACGCAGAATAACCGCTGAGGGGCTGTAGGCCTCTGGGCAGTCGTGGGGCCCCAGGATGGGGGCTGGGGCTGTGGGCTTTACAATCTGAACGTACTGGGGAGGTGGGAGCGTTTCATGGCTTGGCAGGGAGACAGGCCTGCCAGGCTGCCTGCTGGTGGATGGGAATCACCTCTGTTTTTACCTGCAGGCCTGGCCCAGACTCTGGATAGAGTTTCTGGTCTGGGACCCAAAGGCTGAGTTCTGCCAGAGGTGAGAGGGCAGCCCAGGAACACAAACCTGCTTCCAACAGGCCCAGATCCAAAGAAGGATCTGTTTCTGAGGCTGGAGCAGGGACTTAGAGGCCAAGGAGGGGACACTGCCAACACGTGTGGGCTGGGCCACACCCGTGTCAGCAGGTGTGGCTCCCACAGCGCCTGTCCGGGCGAAGGGAGCAGGTGCAGGCGGGAGGCTGAGCTGGTTGTGGTGGGGCGGGGCGGCCCTGGGTGCTCTGGAGACTGGTGTGGGACACTGAGCTGCGGCTCTACTGGTTCCTCCCTCCTTCCCCTTTCCTTCCAGTACTTGGGGGACCATGCTGTGTTTTCATTTTAGCTGGCTTTTACGTGTCTGATTAATAAAACTGGAAAATGAATTTGCATTATGTAATAAATATACTGTGTTTGGTCAATAAATATAAAAATAGGAGGCCAGTGATCTGCAGAGGTTCTTTTTTTGGGGGGGAGGGGTGGGGGCGGTCCTTTTGCAGGCAGGCACTGTGAACATTTCTAGAGTTGGGTCAGTGTGGAGAACAGTGTGGTGGAGGGGACAGTGGTCTGGGCCCCCCTGGAGCTGGGCGAGGCCGGGCTGTGCTGGCTTTGGGGATAGCAGGGTGGTGGGAGTGGGTGTGCTGCAGAGGGGAGAGGGACTCGCGCCCTCGGGAGGGAGCCAGTGAGACGCAACTACAGGCTGTCAGGACCGGGGAGCCTCCAAGGTGAGTTCTCCTATTCTGTGAGGAGAGGGCCACAGGGACTGCCGGCGTGCAGAGTCACACAAGTCAGCGGCAGGGTTCTGAGATCCAGATCAGCGCTTCTCCCAACATCTGTCTTCTGACGGTGACAGGAGCGTGCTTCCTCTCCTGCCACTGCTGCTTCTGTCCTTTGACTCACCCGCCCATCCTGTCGTCCACCTGCTCATCCAGCAAGCCCCTGACAACGCCCCCACCCTGCTCGCTTTCCTTCCATCCATTTATATTTCCATCTACTTTTTGATCTGTCCTCGTCTCTTGTTCCTCCAGCCATCCACCAGCCAGCCAGTCAGCTGTCTACCCCTTTGCCCTTCCAGTTGGCATTCAGAACGCCTGTTACACACCAGGTGCCATGCTTGGTGCAGGATCACAGAAATAAACGGGGCATCGCTCTTGCCTGCAGGGAGCTCACAGTCAGTGGAGGAGCCCGGCCCTCAGAACCGTAGGTTCCCTCTAGGCTCTCCTCCCCATTGCTGTCTCTCACTCCTCTGCCCCAGCTGCCCAGGCTGCTCTCTGTTTCTTGAAAACTCCGAGCTGGCACCTGCCATGTGACTGCCCTGAACACCCCCACCCCCAGAAGGCCCTTTACCCACATAAAGAGATGCTCCCTTATGCCCTCTTTGCTTTGTTCAACTCTCCCTTCATGGTGAGGCCTTCACGTGACCACCTAGAGCTGCCGTGTCCCCATCTGCTTACTTTTTCTTCCTGCTTGCCAGCATTCGACATGTTCTGTGTATGCCTGTTTGGCTCCTCTGTCCCTTCAGCTGTACAGTTTAGACTGTAAACTGCGCAGGGTAGAGGCTTCTTTCTGTTCTCTGCTGTATTCTCAGAGCCTGGTACATAGTAGGAGCTCAGTACGTACTGCTTTAATGAATAAGTTAATCTTGAGAAATGCTAAGCTGGTAGAGAAGGAGGGAGGAGCTGAGGGATGAAATTTGAGGTGGTGGTGGCGCTGGAGAGCTGGAGACAGAGGTCCTGGGAAGCCAGAGGCAGGAGGGGGTGCAAGGGTACTGGGGAGTCCAGCGCACAGGCCGCTGGAGAAGTCAGTCTGGAGCAGAAAGATTGTGACTGGAGGAGTGGACTGGGGCCTACTGGCTTGCAGGACATCAGCAAGGCCGAGGTGGGTAGCAGATGGCTGGCCAGCTCTGCAGGGAGAGCGAGATGGGGTAAAGCTCTGTGGGATGCAGTGAGAGCGGGGAGGGGCACCTGCCCCCGAACCCGGACGCCTCCTTACCCACTCAGAGATACGATCCAGAGCAAAAGCCCTATGAGGGTGGGCATCCCTGTGGTGAGGGGCACACTGAAAACACAAGGCTGCCTCCACGCCAGAGCAGGGGTGTGTGGCGTGGCACCTGCAGACAGACATGCACACGTCCACTCACATGTCTGAGCACAGCACCCACCCGTGACTGCGGGTCACAGACACGCTCGTTTGAACACAGCCTCAGACACAGCTCCAGCCACACGCGTGTGTGTTCACCTCCTCTGCCCTGAGTCTCGGGGCTCGTTGCCTCTCTCTGTGGCTGCCCTGGCCTTGTTTGGTCTGCTCTGTGCAGCCACTCAGGAGAAGGGTGAGCCACAGCCCCCGCCCATTCTGAACTCTGCACCCTTTCCTGCATGGTCCCCTCAGCCTTCTTACCTTAGGACTGCTGGGCCCAGTACCCCAGGATTTGGACCCCTATTTCCATGTGGGCATAGCCAGGCCAGGGGCATGTGTGTGGGCAGAGGCTGGTGGCCTGCACTGGTGAGGGTGGTTCAGGCCAATTGGAGGATGAGAACCTCCGTCAGTTCCTCAACCTCCCCTCAGAAACCCGGGAGGACCGGACAAAGCGACTTTTCCGCCACTACACGGTGGGATCCTACGACAGCCTCTCTGCACACAGGTACAGAAGGGGCAGGTGGGCACGTGGGTGATGGGGTCAGGGGAGGGAGGCCCAGGGTGAAGCAGTCAGTGGGGAAGGGAGGTGCCCGAGCCACGTGTCTGCCGCCTTCCGGGTCAGTCGGGGATGACTCCGGAGCGGCGCTGCCCAGGGGTCCTGTCTGGGCACGTGGGGGTCAGCCTGACGCAGGTGCTCTCCGCAGCGCTCTTCTCACCTCTCCGTTTTCCTTCATCAGTGACTATGTCATTGACGACAAGGTGGCTGTCCTGCAGAAACGGGACCACGAAGGCTTTGGTTTTGTGCTCCGGGGGGCCAAAGGTAATGAAGAGGGGGTGTCCTCCGAGCTGGGCCCCTGCCCCTCCCCTCTGCGCGCCCCCTTTTCTCCCCGCTGCCTGCTCCCTTCCTCTTTCCCCGCCCTGACTCTCTATTCTGGGTTTGGGATGTTGGTAGGAGGCAGCAGTTTGTTCCCTCCCTGATTTTCGGGGCGTCTGCTGCGTCTAATGGGGTACGGGCCTTCTGGTGCGGTGTGGGGCCTCTCAGAGCGGGCCCCGGGTTGCTGGGCCGGCTGTCCTCGCCCTGGGCAGCCGTCCCTCGGTGCTGCCCGTCCTGCCCGTGCACCGCCCGGGGCGCCGCGTTGACCGCCCCCTCCGCGCCCGCAGCAGAGACGCCCATCGAGGAGTTCACGCCCACGCCGGCCTTCCCCGCGCTCCAGTACCTCGAGTCGGTGGATGTGGAGGGCGTGGCCTGGAGGGCCGGGCTGCGCACCGGAGACTTCCTCATCGAGGTGAGCCGGGCCTGCCCGCGCGCCCGAGGGCTCCGGCCTCCAAGCCGAGAGGCCTCACCGGACGCCCCCGCCCGCCCGCCGCAGGTGAACGGCGTGAACGTGGTGAAGGTCGGGCACAAGCAGGTGGTGGCCCTGATCCGCCAGGGCGGGAACCGCCTCGTCATGAAGGTGGTGTCGGTGACGAGGAAGCCCGAAGAGGACGCGGCTCGGCGCAGAGGTGGGTGCTGCGCTTCCCGTCTGGCCCCTGACCTGAGACCTTTGACCCCAGGCCCAGGCCCCTGCTCGCCGCAGCCGGACTGCGGACCTCAGGGGCCTGAAGCTAGGCCAACGCCCACTGCGTGGCCTGGGCGCCCATCCCTGACGTCAGATGGCCAGCCCTGCCCCAGCTTCTGACCCCTGACCCCAGGTTGCCCTCCTAAGATCCCTGCCCCGACCTTCCTGGTGCCCCCCAGCCCCTGGCATGGAAGAGCCCTCCTTCCCAACGCTGCCAGCAGCTGCCTGGAGGCCGGGGTTGCCATGGCAACTGTGAGGTTGATGCTGCCGCCGCCGCTTATTGTCGGAGGGAAGGGGGAGGCGGCACCTGCGGGAACAGGAAAAGCGTCTTCTCCCCGCGCCGGCGCCGCCCGGGCTGTGCCGCCTGCCGCCCCTGCCCAGGCCCTGGCCTGGCTGCCCACACCCCGGCCCCCTGAGGGGCGGTGGCCTCCGGGGCCTGGGGGAGCCCTGGAGCGGCAGGAGCCCGGCTTGCTGGGAGACCCCTCCCAGCCCCCACTCCATGGCTCTGGGGCCCCCTGCTCAGCCCTTGAAACTGCAGCCTGGGTCCCCGGCCGGGGCCGGCTGGCCTGTGAGCTCTCTGGGGCCCTGACTGCCTCCTGAGGCCCCAGCTGCCCTGGCCCAGCCTGACCTTCTGCCCTGCTGAGCTCCCAGCACCATGAAGAAGTTTGCATCCAGCCGCAGCCTCAACAAGATCCTGGCTCAGTGTGACTCGTCCTCTCGGGAGTACGAGGAGATCCAGGCGGTGGAGCGCAGGTGGCACCTGCACCTGGCCACGCCACGCTGCCTGCTGCTGGACAGGAGGTCCAAGGCCTCTCTCTTCTTTGCAGCCCCGCCACCCCCTAAGAGAGCCCCCAGCACGACGCTGACCCTGCGCTCCAAGTCCATGACAGCAGAGCTTGAGGAGCTTGGTGAGTGGTGGGGCAGGTGGGGGGCAGATAGCCCAGGGTGGGGGGCCAGGTGGGGAGCTGGCCAAAGCCAGGCGGAGACGGAAGGGCGGACGGATGGCCAGACGGATGTATGAATAGGTCCGAGGCAGACGCGTGGGTGCTGGAGTGGTTGGGGAACTGGGCTGAGGAGGGGGTGGTGTGTGGCTGGACTGGGGGCTGAGGGGCAGGGTGGCCGGGCGGGAGACGGACGGGGGTGACCGGGTCTGGGGGGGGCACAGGGCCTGGCTGCTGGTGTGCTTGCATGCCTGTGCACGCGCTGCCCCTCGTCCCCCACGCCTCCAGGGTGACTTTGCTCCTTCATTCCATCCAAGTGAGAAGAGGGGCTCTGAGCTTTGCTCCAGGCACTGTGTGGTCTGTGCCTCCCTAACCCTCTAGTGCCTACTGATGCACCCGCTAAGCAGGGTAATTACAGCGAGCTGCTGGCATCACAGCGCCGCGTGAGCATTGCTGATACAGTGAGGACCAGGCCCTGGTGAGTGGCCGGAAGTAGAGTGTGTCGGGGCTTTGATGGGCATGTGGGGGCCACAGTCCCAGGATGACCATCGGCAGCCTCGTCGTTGGCATGTTCAGATATACATGACCATGTCCTGATACACGGACAGTTAACAACGGTCATGGCCTAACTTATATGACCATGAACAGCTTCATCATGGCATGTCCCAATATACATGACCGCTACCCGTTCTATCCTTCTATAACCTGAACTCAGTCCTGGTCTGGTTCCAGCCATAGAAGGACCCTGACGCTGGTCCTAAGATGAGCTGTGACCGACCCAGTGCTGGGCACAGGAAGGGCCTTGATCATGGTTCCAGACTGAACCCCAACCCTGGTGTCAGGCTTCGTTCTGCCCTAGCCGCAGAAAGAGCCCTTTCCTGTCCCCTAAAATTATTCCTGACTTTCTTCATGGACTGATCCCTGACCCCTAGTCCTTTGCTGAGCCACCCGCTTCCAAGCAGGTACTCTTGACTGCAGTTTAGTTCTGTGTGGAGGAAAGCCACCAAGATAGATTGTGCTAATGTGGTCAGGACCTTTTTCGCCATAAATATTCTGAATAAAGCAAAAGTTTAAAAATACATAGCCAACTCAAAATGAAGGGAGAGGAATTTCCCAGTTCTCAAAAATGAAGAGAGAAATCACAGCCAAGAGAGTGAGAGGAAGCTGATGAGGTCTTGGGACAGATACAGACCCCGAGGGCAAGGGATCAGGGCTCTGATGCCCCCACAAAACCCAAGAGATGTGTAAAAGCTAAAAACCAAGCCCCAAACTGGAATTAGCATCAGAAGAACTGGGAATCATAGAATAATGTGAAAGAGACAAGACAAGGAGTTTAAACACCAAGTTTAACAGAACTCATAAGGCAAGAACAGGACAGTGAGAAAAATAAGCAGATTTTAAAAGGCTTCCTAAAGAAATGTTACTGAAACAAAAGTTTGGCCACTGAGATTTTAAAAATCCATGCCTGGGGAACAGTATACTAGACCCACCTGAAAGAAGAAACTATGAATTAAATTATAAATCTGAGATTACCCAGAATTCAGCACAGAAAGATAAGAAGATGGAAATTATCAAAGAGCAGAAAAGAGATATGGAGGACAAACCAGACAGCCTAAATAAAGTCCCAAAGGGAAAGGGTAAAAAAGTTGAGGAAGAGGCAATATTTGATGAGTAAATGACTAAGAATTTTCTAAAATTGAACAAGGACATGAGACTCCAGTTTGCAGGAGTCTAGGTCTGAAGCAATGAAGTGAAAACAAAGCTACCTCTGGTAGGAAAATTTCACAGCACCACAGATGAAAAGGAAAATCTTAACCGCCAGAGAATGATGACTTAGGAGCAGGAATCAGGCTGGCAGCAGGGTCGTCATCTGGAGCAGCAGGTTCTGGAAGACAGTGGAACAGGAGCTTCACGTCTTGAGTCAAAATGCTTTTCCGCCTGGAATTCTGTGCCCAGTAAACTCACTCACTCAAGAGTAAGGGAGAGAAGTGGGCGGACTCTGGGCCCCAGGGTCACAGGGGTCCAAGGCTAGTCATGGGGAGCTGACCCATCACACTGATTGAGAATCCAAACTGATCAGTAAACCAGTGCCAGTCAGCAGTGGATCTGGCTAGTCCCCACGCTAGGCTCTGGTGGGTGGTTCCCAGAAGTCTTCCTGCCACAGGCCATGTTCAGCTGCATGTTCAGAAAGGATCCTCCCCGCTTTGCACAAAGAGGTGCTTGGACAGCCTGAGGTCTATCATCCAGGGATTCAGGGACTCTGCCCTGCAGAGACAGAACTGGTTTTTGCTTTCTGGGCTGCTTCTGTCTGCAGAGACCAGTGCATGGAAGAAGAGCCTCCTTCCTCTCTGGTCTGGGTGTTTCCTCTGTGCCTTCTGACAGGGTTGCTCCGCAGACCTGTCTTCCAGAGGGAAGGGGCTCACTCTTGTGGCCTGAGGTCAGCATCCTTTCACCAGGTTTTCCTGAACAGAGTCTGGAGAAGGGGAAGGGACAGCTTTGTGCAGAGCCTCTGTGCATACTGCTGAGTGAAGGGTCACAGTTTTACCTGAACTGGACCCAGGCCCTTCCTGTGGCTCTGTTGTGAGAAGGACCTGGGCCGCCAGGAGCAAAGGAAGACCACTCCTGCCCCAGAAGACAGTTGTTCTGGGGAGCCAGCCCACATACTGACCTTCTGTAGACACATATAGTTTGAGAAAGCCAGGCTGGCATCAGGGTCTTCTCAGGTACCTAAGCAATCATCCCATGATTCACTGCTTTTAAAAGGCAGAAATAAGACCCATGGGTTCCTTGCCAGCATAAACACATTACTTTTATGTCACAACATCAAGAGTGGATAGGGCCTTTAGGTGTCTGGCAATCTATTGAGAAGATGACCTGAACATGTGGAAAAAAATGAAAATATGAGGCCACAGAAGAAGCAGGTGGCAAAGATGGGGCTCAGGCCAGGTGGCGCCTTGCTGATCAGAGGGTCCTCAGGAGGAAAAGGAAGGGAGGTGTGTTCTGGGGGTGGTGTCCCAGTAGAAGGGGCTGAGGAGGCTGGCAGAAATTGGGTTAAGAGGAAGGGGTTGGGTAGCGACTCTCCCTCTGAGAAGAAGGGAGGAGGAGGAGGTGGGGAGCAGGACCTCTCAGCCACCAGGTGCCCAGTGCGTGGCTCAGACCAGGGGCATCCTGGGGCTGCAGAGGTCAGGCTGCCCAGGCCAGAGGGGCCCAGAGGGGCTGGCACGCCTCCAGTTCATCCTCTTTCTCGTAAGAAACCTTCTAGGTTCCTTTTCCTTTTGGGATGAGGATGTCAGGGCAGGTGCCGTGCCGGGGTGTGCTCCCTGACTGGCCACGGTCCGGCAAACGCCCTGACCTGCCCGCTTTGGAAACATGGGTCACCACTGCACCACTGATGGTCTCTGAAGTGGGTTTTTATGAGGTTTTGCCTTTTTTCTGAACAAACGTTTGATTCAGCCAAGTATGATTTAGTCATGCATTCACGTCTGCATGTGTGTGTGAGCGTGTGTGTGTGCATGCACACAGCACTGTCCCTGCTTGTGTTCCCACCTGGAATTTCCTGTCCCAGCTTTGCGTTTGGGTAGATGTGCCCCTCACAGTCTGACGGGGATACAGGCTGGGTGGGGGGGTCTGGGAGGGAGGAGACGGGGGCGTGGGGGCGGAGCCCAGGTGCTGAGGGACAGAGTCTGCCTCTCACCCCATTTACTGTCTCTTGATTCCAAGCCTCCATCCGGAGAAGGAAAGGGGGTGAGTCACCTGCTGTGCCCCAGGCCCAGCTTTGCCTGACCCCTGGAGCGGGAAGGTGTGTCACGTCAGGGGGTCTGGAAGCCTGCGCTGTACCCTCCTGTTGGCCTTCTCCCTGGGGAGCTGCTCGGGGCACAGTAGAAAGACCTGGGAAGGGTCAGATGGGCTGGGCTGGTGAGTGTAGCCACAGGCCTTGGGGCTCAGGCGGGCTGGGCGGCGATGTGAGGGCACGGGAGCCTGAGACGGAGCTAGAAGAGCCCCCAGGGGAAGCCATGGCTTTTGCCAGGCCTGGGGCGGGGTGGGGGGGCGGGCTCAGGAGGCCCAGCCGAGAGCTCCCTGGGGCGACAGAGTGACGGAGCTGGGAGGCCGGGGGCCGGGTGCTCAGCCCCAGCTTGGGTTGTTTTCTGGGACCCCTGTGCCTGGTGTGTGGGTTCTGTCTCTGCCCTGATCTGTCCGGGGTTCAGGCGAGTGCTGGCATCCTTTTGGGGCAGGGGTCTGGGCCCCACAGTGGGGTGGTCTTCAGCACCCCATTCCTCTTATTAGGCGGTACCCCCCTCATATCCTTTGAGCCTCCTTCCTGCACATCCGTGAGTCCGGCCTGGCAGCGCGGGCCACAGCATCCGTGAGCGGAGGGAGGCTGGGCTGGGGCCCTGAGTTCCCACGTCTGCTGGCTCCACCTGTCAGGTGGACGTGAGCCTCTGTCTGCTGTGTGGTGGTCTATGCAGACAGGAGCCTGCGAGGGCCGGTGTGTGTGTCCCCACTCGGGTGTGCCTGGTGCCCCTCTCCTGGGTCTTCTGGGCATTCCCTGTGCTTGGGGCACACTCACCTGTCTTGGCCCAAGTTCCCCACGTGACCAGTGATCTTGCCTCTGAGTTTTCCTGTTGTCCTTGCCCTAGTCCCAGGGGAAGTGCTTTCCCAGGGTCTTTTCAGGTAGGAAACAGATGACTAGTCTCCTCTGGGGACACTTGTCTTCACGTCTTTGCGGCAGACACATGTGCTATTTTAGGAATATTTTGGTTGTGCCCTCAGCTCGTCAGTGGGGCTCCCAGGGTATTCTGCTGTGGCCTGTGTGCTGCTTCCAGCTATAGGGGACGTGGTGGCGATGCATCACCCCCAAAGGCCCCTCATCCCATCCTGGGTCCTGGTTCAGAGAGTTGGATCCGCAGCTGAGTCCCTGACGTGTCCAGGCCCCACAGCCAGTGTGCCTGCGGGCAGTGGGCCTGAGCAGTTCCAGAGCCTCAGGCCTGGTTCCTAGTGGCCTTCGTTTCTTTTTTCTTTAAGAATCTAAAGTAATTTATTTAAGAATATGTTGGTTTTTTCTCATTTTGTTGGGGATTGTGGTCAAGCTCACCAGCTTGTAGTTTGCAGAAATCTTGATTCTTTTTTTCCTTTTGAAAATAAATCTTGTCTGGCCTCCGGCCCCCCTTACCGGTGGCCAGCAGTGTTTTTGCTTTGCTGACTCGCCTTGTGTCTCTGGGACTGAGTTCTTCTGGGCCTAGAGATGCAGCCTGTAAATACCCAGCCCAGGTGAGATGTGCCCTGTGTGCCACATGGAGATACTTTCTCTCTGCTCATGTCGTTGTGTCTGCGGTTTCTGGATAATCTGGTTGTGAAGTCTGATCTCTTACTGGATCTATGATTTGGGGCAGCTCCTCCCCCCAGAGCTTCAGACTCTTCCTGGCGAAGTGGAGAAGTGGCCGTGTCTTCTGCCTGTGGTTGTTGTGGGATGAGAGGAGTCTTGCAGTCGCTTCTCACCCTGGAAATCACCAAGTGAGAAGTGAAAGGAAAGGCGCTCAGTCGTGTCCGACTCTTTGCGACCCATGGACTTTACAGTCCCTGGAATTCTCCAGGCCAGAATACTGGAGTGGGTAGCCTTTTCCTTCTCCAGGGGATCTTCCCAACCCAGGGATCACACTTAGGTCTCCCACATTGCAGCTGGATTCTTTACCAGCTGAGCCACAAGGGACTTAGCAGATGGTGGTGACGGGGATTCAGCTTCCACAGGGAAATCACTTACCTCATTCCAGAAGCAAAAGGAAGGCCCCTCTGTCCCCCACGGCCCCTGGGGCTGCTTGGCGCTGTGCACAGGCCAGGTGGGCTGGTCTGCAGATGAAAGTGTGTTTGGCTGGTGACCCCAGCACTGTCGGACTTCCATGTGTTTGGGGCCTGGGTTGGACGCCCAGGACACGCAGGCAAGGCTGTTTGGGGAGGTGAGGTGCAGAGACAGGAAGGACTGTAGAAAGTATATCCTTAGTGCTTGCCTTGAGCCAGGCACAGCTGCAGCACCTTGGCTGCATGTGCTAATTCTCATAGCAGACACTGAAGCGGGCACCTCTTTATGCCTGTTAGATCAGATCAGGAAATCGAGTCACAAAGACACTAGGTCAGGACAGCAGTCAGTATACAGGATGGAACTGGACATCTTAGAGGACTTTGTTTCCTCCCCTGTGGCAATTGCTGACCAGTGCTGGGAGGAGGTGTCATGGCTGACCACCACGCTCCCGCTGGGGCACTTGGGGCATCAGAGGGACTAGTCGGGACCAGACGTGTGCTCCTGTAAAGGGGGTGGGGTTTGGGGATTTGGAGACTGAGTGACAGGTGGGCCACAGTGGGGCTGCTGACAGGCAGGCCGGGGGCAGCCCGGGGCAGTGGGGCTGCCTCACCCTCTGCCGCGTCCAGTGTGCTGGCCCCAAGTGGACCCTCCCCAGCCATCCAGACACACGTGTTTAACAGAATTTCCAAGTCATGTTGTTAATCAAAACTACCACTTTCAAAAACGGTAAATAGCTTTAAGAAAAATGAGCAAGCAAAGCTTTTCTTTCCTAACAGATTTGAAAAGAATGCCTCTCGAGGGTGCTTGGTTTAGGCCTCAGCCCCAGGCTGCTCCTTCTGCCTCTTAGCTTCTGGGGCAGCCTTCTGAGGGGCTGGTGGAAGCCCCTCAGCATTGCCTATCCCAGTATCCTCTTCTTAGACCCTCCCGCCCTAGATGGAGCTGCTTTCCAGAGTTGTAGGTTCTGGGCCTCCTCTGCATAGAGCTGTCCTTTAGGTCTCTAGCCTGTGGCCGTGAGCCACCCCCCACCCCCCACCCTGGTTTTGGTTTGTGCGCATTCTTTATGGATGCTGGCTGCCCACCAGGGTCTCTTCTGAAGCTGCTGCTTGTCTTGGTGCAGGGAGAGTACAGACGGGAATAATGACAGGGCAAAGGGCAATGGGAAGCTCAGGGGGTCTCTGGCTCTGAACCGTCCTGCCCCTGCCACGCTTCTCCCTGTCATGGTCAGCCAGGCTTTTCCTGGAGTGGCGTTCATGGGGTCACCTGGAGCCTCCCTGAGGGGAGAGGCCAGGCTGAAGTCCGGGCTGGGTTCTGGTGTGTGCGGGGCTTGGATGGGACACAAGTCCCAGGCCTCCTGTCTTGGGTCAGGAATGCATGCCTTGGGGAGTGAGGGCTGGACTGGGCCGGCTGGCCTCTGTCAGCAGCACCGGGAGGACCAGCTTTGGGGGAGGCTGTGTCTGGGGCTGCAGAGGGCTGTAGCAGGTTCAGGGGCCCCATGGCTGAGGCGGCACCTCTTTGGCTGTGCAGAGAAGCTGGACGAGATCCTGGCGGCCGCCGCGGAACCGGCGCTGAGGGCGGACATCGCGGATGCGGACTCGAGAGCGGCCACCGTCAAACAGCGGCCCACCAGTCGGAGGATCACCCCTGCTGAGATCAGTGTAAGCCCGCCTGGCAGCTGGGGGCAGGGCGGTGGGCGGGGCACAGGGCCCATGTCCCCTCCCCACTGCTTGAGCATTTGGAGGGTGAGGGTCCATCATTTGGGCCCCACTCTTCAGGGGTGGTGGTAAAGGACCCCAAAGCCTCTTCCAAGACACTGGGGGCCACCTGACCCACCAGAACAGCCACAGTTCAACGTGTGCTGAGTTCTCACCCTTCTGGCTGTGGTGCTTGAAGCCTCCAGCATGGTGTGTCTCTGTCTCTTACTGCCCACTTCTGGGCTGTTTCCACACACCCCCTGCCCCCCTCCCCTGGTCTCACCGAGGCCCTCTTCCTGCTCTGGCTCCGTCTGCAAGAACCCTGCCCAGGGCTGCCTGGGTCCCACAGCTCTGCCCCTGCTCCTCGGAGGCAGGACCTGGGGTTGGCTTCTGTGTCAGACACACGGGCACCCGGGCTGCTGGGATTAGCACATGGGGGGTCTGATCTCAGGCTTAGGAGGAGGATGGGTGGGGCTGGATGGGGAACTAGGGACCCCGGTGCTCTAGAACCTCCATATACCCCTGCCCCCTCCAACTCTCACAGTCACTGTTTGAGCGCCAGGGCCTCCCAGGCCCAGAGAAGCTGCCAGGCTCCCTGCGGAAGGGGATTCCACGGACCAAGTCTGTAGGTATGGCTGGGCTGGGGGCTGCATGGGGCTGGAGGACTGGGTGGGGGCTGGAGTGGGTGCTGGGCTGGAGGCCCCTGTCTCTCCCCACCTTGCAGCAGAGGTTGACAGTGTCTCTGAGTCCTCCCTCTCCCTGACCACAGTGCAGGAATCTCATCTGTTTGTGGTCATATGTGGGGGGAGGGGGTATCGGTCCTCCCCCAGCAAAGAGACCCCCAAGGCCTGTCCCCGTACCCCCGCCCCTGGGCCTCCCCATCCTGCCCTCCCGCAGCTGCCAGTGTCCCAGTCCCCGGCTCTCCCGTGTCCTGCCTGGCTGTGCCCCTGCAGCCTGAGCATACGTTGCGTTTCTGAAGCTAAAGCTGCTCTCCTCTTGAACTGGCCTCCCTGCTCTCTCCAGCTGGAGTTCTCTCCTCTCCTTCACGGGCGGTTTTCTCCAGAAGTCCCCCTACTTGCTGTCCCCCCACCTGCCTCTTGGCCTGGGGCAGACCAGCTTTGTCCGTACTTAAAATGGAAATTGTTCCCACCTGGGATTCCTCCCCGTGGACACACCTGACTTTCCTGCTCCCTCTGCCTTTAGTTTTCCTCTCTAGGACTTCAAGGCCTGCTGCCGTCTCCCCTTCAGTTCTCAGTCTCCATCTCGTCCCTGTGGGATGTTGGTCTTTCTTGAGGCTGTGTCCGCCTCTTTGCCTTCGGTACCTGTCCCCGTGGGGCCTCATTCTCCCTCACCCTTGGCCGTCTCCTCTCCGGACCCTGGGGTGGATCATCTAAGAAGCCCTCTAGGCATCTGGTCCCCCTTACTTCCTCACCTGTCCATCCGTCCACCTACACACATGTCCAGTTTTCTGTTCATCTGTTCACCCACTGACCTTCCTACTTGTCTGTCCCTTTATTCCTGTATACCCCACGATGCCCAGCAGAGTAAGTCAGTACTTCACTGTGTTCACATGCACTGGTTCATTTAATGCTTGCAGCCTTCCTGAGATCACACTGTCAGCATCTCTAGACTGCAGATGAGGAACCTGAGGCAAAGAGGAACTGTGACCTGCCCAGGGTCACACTGCCGCCTCGCTTGTCTTCTGCTCACTCATCTAGCCAGTCAGCTGCTGCAGACCCCGTCCTTTGTTCGCCCCAGGGCTCTTGCTGATTAATGCACATGCTAAGCTGCTGCTGGGCAGGGTCTGGAGACTCAGTTGGGGGAGGTGACATGTCTGCAGACAGCTCAGCTCAGCAGTTGCATGGTGGGTATGCAGGCGTATTTACTCGGGAGGACCAGTCCTGCTTGTGTGTCAGGGCGGCTGGGGAGTGTGTGTTTGGGCGCAGACATGCAGGACACCTGGGGGTTTCTGGGAGATAATGGGGTGGGTCGCTACAGCAGTGGCCCTTCAGAGACCGCTGTGGTCATTTCTGTAGGTGGAAGGTTGGGGAAGAGGGCGCCTGAGACCGCAGCTGTTTGGAGCCCAACAGCACGGCCCCCTCAGCCCCCTGGCCCAGGCCCTGGGCATCGTGTGTCTCCTCCTTACTCTCCGGGTGCCCCCCCATTAGCATGGGGTGCTCCTCACGCCCTGCAGCCCTGCCTGCCAGGCCTCCTTGTCTGGAGCCTCAGCGTCTGAAGACCGCAGCTTGGGTGTCCCCTTGGCCGCCTGCCCCAGCTCCGCCCCCTGTTTACCCTCTAGGCCACCTCTGTGGCCAGAGGGGCCTTTCTGCAGAGCAGACACCACCTCGCATCCCTGGAGTTGATCCTCTCCGGGCCCTCTGCGGCTTCATCTGGGGATGTTTGTCTCTGCCTCCTCCTGCCTTGCCTCCGGGACTCCCTGTCACCCCCCACCCTCACTTTGGCTGGATGACCTGTCCGTCAGGCCCACCCAGCCCCCGTCCTGACCCCCGCAGGCCCAGATCTAAGGGCCTGTCCTTCAGGCTGTGAACCTCCAGTGGAGATCGCCAGCTTCCCCTTCCTGGACCGCCTGTGCTCAGTCCACAGGCGGCTTGTCTGTAATCCTCCCTGCCCTAGCCTGCCACCTGTCACTCACTTGAACACTGACTGAGGTGTCAGACACTGGGCCTCCTAACCCCTTGTCCTGTCTGTGTGACCCTGGGCACACGTCTCAGTCCTTGAAGTTCAGGGTCCTGATCCGTAAACATGAGGACCGTCTAGTACCTCCCTCCTAAGGCCACGCGGAGGCTCACCCAGAGGGCTGTACTCACGTGCTGATAGTAGCTGTAGGTTCTGCATCTTGAGGCTGGCGCACAGAACGTGCTGGAGAGTGCCCACGGTTATTATTTGGGCAGAGTCCCGTTTCCATCTCAAGGCCGGGGATTTGTCTTCACCCTGGGGTAGAACATGGTGTGCCAGACCTCCTGCACCCTCCAGGCGCCCTAGCTTGTCCCGCATGGCTCCAGCTCATGCACAGGTTTGCGGGTGCTGGGCCGCGTTTATCTGCCGCACAGGAGATGTAGCGGGGAGGAGACCCAGGCTGAACCTGGCACAGAATCTGTGTCCAGCAGTGGGGGTGGAAGGCAGACCTAAAAATGATGATGGTGACGGTGATGACGATCTTAGCTGCCTTCCTGGGATTCTTCTGGGTGCTCAGCCTTGTGCTATAAGCTTTAAACGGCTCCACGTCACACTTCAGTGGGAGGGATCAGGTCTCCAGAGATGAGGAAACTGAGGTGTCAAGAGGTTAAGAAACATCAGACAGTAACTGGCAGAGCTGGGGTTGAAGCCTTATGTACACAGAAGCCCCCCACCCCCTCCCCACGCCCCTTGCTGTGCTGTTATGTGGGACACAGGCCGACAGCGCTTGTGTGGGAGGACTGCTGGAGCACCACAGCGGCCAGAGGGGGAGGTGGTTGGGGGACAGGCGGTCTGCATAAAAATGTGGCCAAGCCCTGCACCAGGCCAGGTGTGGACTCCCAACGAGTCTTCCCAGAGCCCTGTGTGTCAGCTCTGAGGAGCCACTCTCCCAGTCCCCTGGGTTGGGCTGCCGCCCACCTGCAGCTCACGTGTGTACACTGTGCCCGGGTCACTCGGGAGGTCCTGCCAGCTTCTAGCGAGGCGGCAGGACAGTGGGGGCCCGAGTGCCCCAGCCCTGCTTTTGCACAGACCCTAATGACGTGGGAGTGAGACAGGAGGCAGAGTTCATTTTAGCTCTGTGTTGTCCACGAGAGAACTGGGCGTCGAGGGGCTCAGGGCCTGGCGTAGGGTCACACAGCCAGTATGGAGTCAAGCTGAAACGTGGGCCATGTGCTCAGCCTGCCACTCGCTGTAACCCTCCCTTCCTCCTCCTGCCCAGCCTTCCCGAATTTCTGCCACTAGGGCTATGGCAGTTCATGGGGTTGCAAAGAGTTGGACACGACTTAGGGACTGAACAACAAGAGCTATGGCAGTGACCTCCTGGCAGCCACCCCCAGCCCAGTGCCCATCGGTCTCTAGGATGGAGCCTCTCTGGACCTGTCTCTTCACAGAGCACCACTCACCTGGGCATCAGCTCTCTCTTCCTGGCCACAGTCCTGCTGCCCCCTTGCCTACAGTGAATCACTCCTGCTTGGGAGAATCCCACCTTATATCTGACTGTCTCCCTTCCTCCAACCCCGGCTGCCACCAGGGCCTCCCAGTGACGCCTGCTCATTCTGTCGTGGGTGGCTCTGAGAGGCGGCCTTGCTCAGTCTTGGGTGGGAAGGCCTGCCCCGACCACCCCTCACCCTTCCCTGCAGGCCCGTCCCCACTGCTGGGGCGGGGCTGCTGTCTTTGGGCCCTCTCCATGGGTCAGAGTTTGAGTCTTCTCTCAGAGCCTCTGCTGCTGGGCCTCCTCTCCCCTGTATTTGAACCCATCCCTCTCCCCAGTCCGCAGGAGCCCTACCAACCCGACGCCCGGCTTGAGGTGCAGAGCCTGGCCTTCCCGGACCAGTCCAGACTGAGGACCTTGCTCAGACCCCGTGCCCTGGGCTCTCCGTGTCTCCCCGTGTCTCCCTCTGCTCTGTAACCCTAGTGCCCACGCCCACCCTGACTCCATCCTCCGGAGGGCAGGCCAGCAGCTCTGGCAGATTTTGAAGATGCCTTTGCCTTCAGGACCTGGGCTGCCCCCGGGGGTGGGGGAAGGGCAGGCGCTGGGTCCGGAGGGGCCTTCTCGAAGGCTCTGGCCCTCCGTGCCACGGCTGGGCTCACCAGGGCCTCTGTCTGCAGGGGAGGACGAGAAGCTGGCATCCCTGCTGGAGGGGCGCTTCCCGAGGAGCACGTCGATGCAGGACTCTGTGCGCGAGGGCCGTGGCATCCCGCCCCCTCCGCAGACCGCGCCGCCGCCCCCTCCCGCCCCCTACTACTTTGACTCTGGGCCGCCCCCCGCCTTCTCGCCGCCACCGCCGCCTCCGGGCCGCGCCTATGACACCGTGCGCTCCAGCTTCAAACCCGGCCTGGAGGCGCGCCTGGGCGCGGGCGCCCCGGGCCTCTATGATTCCGGCGCGGCCCTGGGTCCGCTGCCTTACCCGGAGCGGCAGAAGCGCGCGCGCTCCATGATCATCCTGCAGGACTCGGCGCCCGAGGCGGCCGACGCCTCCCGGCCCCCGCCAGCGGCCACGCCGCCGGAACGCCCCAAGCGGCGGCCGCGGCCCCCCGGTCCCGACAGCCCCTACGCCAACCTGGGCGCCTTCAGCGCCAGCCTCTTCGCGCCGTCCAAACCTCAGCGCCGCAAGAGCCCGCTGGTGAAGCAGCTGCAGGTGGAGGATGCGCAGGAGCGTGCGGCCCTGGCCGTGGGCAGCCCCGGCCCGGGCGTCGGCAGCTTCGCCAGGGAGCCCTCCCCGACGCACCGTGGGCCTCGGCCCAGCGGCCTCGACTACGGCCCCGGAGACGGCCCCGGGCTGGCGTTTGGCGGCCCAGCCCCTAGCAAGGACCGGCGGCTGGAGGAGCGGCGGC
Source organism: Antilocapra americana (assembly GCA_007570785.1). Classification (NCBI taxonomy): domain Eukaryota; kingdom Metazoa; phylum Chordata; class Mammalia; order Artiodactyla; family Antilocapridae; genus Antilocapra; species Antilocapra americana. The sequence continues at coordinate 89,780 of ML663560.1, read as the reverse complement.
GCTCCACCGTGTTCCTGTCTGTGGGCGCCATCGAGGGCAGCCCTCCAAGCGCGGACATGCCCTCTCTGCAGCCCTCCCGCTCCATCGACGAGCGCCTTCTGGGAGCCGGCGCCACCACCACCGGCCGTGACCTGCTGCTGCCCTCCCCAGTCTCTGCTCTGAAGCCATTGGTCAGCGGCCCGAGCCTTGGGCCTTCCGGCTCCACTTTCATCCACCCGCTCACCGGCAAACCCCTTGACCCCAGCTCACCCTTGGCCCTGGCTCTGGCTGCTCGCGAGCGGGCTCTGGCCTCCCAGGCGCCCTCCCGGTCCCCTACACCTGTGCACAGCCCCGACACCGACCGGCCTGGGCCCCTGTTTGTGGACGTGCAGGCCCGGGACTCGGAGCGAGGACCTCTGGCCTCGCCAGCCTTCTCCCCCAGGAGCCCAGCCTGGGTTCCTGTGCCTGTGCGGAGGGAGCCTGAGAAGGTGCCCCGGGAGGAGCGCAAGTCCCCCGAGGACAAGAAGTCCATGATCCTCAGCGTCCTGGACACGTCCCTGCAGCGGCCCGCCGGCCTCATCGTCGTGCACGCCACCAGCAATGGGCATGAGCCCAGTGGGCTGGGGGCTGAAGAGCAGCGCCCTGGCACCCCCGAGCTGGCCCCGGCTCCCACTCAGTCCGCTGTGGTTGCAGAGCCCCTGCCGAGCCCCCGGGCCCAGCCGCCCGGCAGTGCCCCCACCGACCCTGGGCCAGGCCAGGGCAGCTCTGAGGAGGAGCCAGAGCTGGTATTTGCTGTGAACCTCCCGCCAGCCCAGCTGTCCTCCAGCGACGAGGAGACCAGAGAGGAGCTGGCCCGCATCGGACTTGTGCCGCCTCCTGAGGAGTTTGCCAACGGGGTCCTGCTGGCCACGCCACTCCCCGGCCCAGGCCCCTCGCCCACCACGGTGCCAGGCCCGGCCTCAGGGAAGCCGAGCAGTGAGCCACCGCCAGCCCCGGAGTCCGCGGCGGATTCAGGGGTGGAGGAGGCTGACACGCGCAGCTCCAGCGACCCCCACCTGGAGACCACGAGCACCATCTCCACCGTGTCCAGCATGTCCACCCTGAGCTCGGAGAGCGGGGAACTCACGGACACCCACACCTCCTTCGCTGACGGACATACTTTTCTACTCGAGAAGCCACCAGTGCCTCCCAAGCCCAAGCTCAAGTCCCCGCTGGGGAAGGGGCCGGTGACCTTCAGGGACCCGCTGCTGAAGCAGTCCTCCGACAGTGAGCTCATGGCCCAGCAGCACCATGCCGCCACCACCGGGCTGGCCTCTGCTGCCGGGCCTGCTCGTCCTCGCTACCTCTTCCAGAGAAGGTCCAAGCTGTGGGGGGACCCCGTCGAGAGCCGGGGGCTCCCTGGGCCCGAAGACGACAAGCCAACTGTGATCACTGAGCTCAGCTCCCGCCTGCAGCAGCTGAACAAAGACACCCGCTCCCTGGGGGAGGAGCCGGCTGGCGGCCTGGGCGGCCTGCTGGACCCCACCAAGAAGTCTCCCATCGCGGCAGCTCGGTGAGCAGGGCAGCGTGGGGAGGGTCCCGTCCCCGTCCGCCCCGCCCGTCCTCCCCTGTCCTTCTGTGGCTCCCCCCCCCCCCGCCCCCCCCCCCCCCCCCCCCCCCCGTCCGTCCCCCCCCCCCCCCCCCCCGTGCTCTCCTGTCTGCCCCTCTGTCCTTTACCTGGCCTTGTCTGTTTGACACCCAAGGCTCTTTCAGGGCCTGAGATGTCAGAGGTGCTCCTCTCTGCATCCCTGTTGGTGCTGGCAGTGAAGGCTGGGCATGAGCACCTCCACGCCCTCCCGAGGCTCTGTGCCCTGGGGAATCCCCGAGGACTCTCTCTTGACCATAGGTGCCTCTCCCATTAAGGGTCCTTCTGTGATCCACTCTAAAGTTGCTGCTGCCCCCCACCCCCAGCTGTTTGACTTCTTGGTGCCCTGTACAGACCACTACCCAGCCCCGCATCCTCTCTGTGGCCACGTGGCTATCCCATGCGGTTGGTACCATCTTTCCTCACTTCCTTTTGAAACTTAGAGTACACTGGACCCTTTTCCTCCTAAGACCCGCCACCAATGTCTTGTTTTCTACCCCAGAAGCATTTCTCTGTCTCAGCACTGCCTCAGAGTCCCTCAAACACTGATTCCTGTGTGTGATTTTCAGAGTGCACTCAGAAGCCGTTATTAGATGGACAGCGTATTCTCTCTCTGCACCTCCACCTGCTCCTTCCCAGTCCCTTACTGCGCCTCTGGCCTCCCCGCCCATCTCCTACACAGGGTGGGGACTTGGGCCACAAGGTGCTCTGGGAGTGCGGGGGGCTGGGGGGCTGAGCTCTGGCTCGGAGTCAGCTGCCGCCACCACTGGGCTCATAACCTGGCTCTTCCCTTGAGGACCTCACTCCCAAGAGTCTGCCCCAGAGAGGACCTCCCTGGGCCTGTGGGCTCCATGGGTGCTGGTAGGAAAGCTGGTTTCTGCTCACAGTGCTGGTCTGAGTCAGAGCTGGTCACCCCCTGGTCAGTCCTTGTCTGCGTTTGGCTTCTGCGCCCCGGCGGCTCTCCCCCACTTCTGGCTTTGTGGTGTCGCGTGGGGTGCCAGCCCCTGACGCCTCTTTCTAGCCTCCGTGTGACCAACGTAGTGAGTCTTTCCTGCCAGCCTGGAAGGCAGAGTTCACAAAGCAGTGAGGGGTCCAGGTCTTACTCACAAGGGCTTGTCCAGACTACTTTCCTCCCAGCTAAGGACTCAAAGGATACGTGGGGGCTTGGGAAACCAGTGGTGCTTCTGCTTGCCTCCAGCTCCCGTCATCCCAGGCTGGCTCTGGGGCCCTCCCCACTTTTCACCTCTTTCAACTCCCAGTTGAATGTGAAAGCCTTATTCCTAGCAGGACAATGTTTAAAGTGCCTTTAGAGAGGGTGTTCGGGGTGTGGCCAGGGGTTTCCAGTTGGAGTGAGCAGCCCAGGCCTCTCAGGAACAGACCCCTGAAGGTGGGGCTCCCTGTTGCGGCCTGGACCAGCCCCCATCTCTGCTCTCAGCTTCTCCACCAGCCCCACCACTCCCTTGTAATTCAGGCCACTGATGGTGGGTGGACCACGCCGGGCGCAGCGCAGGCCTTGATAAAACATCTGCCAGACGCGAGTGCCGTCTTCTGTGATCTGAGGCCTCAGCAGGCGACTTAGCATAGATACCACAAAGAACAGACACTTGGTTGAGGTTTGCTGGCTGTCGAGACCCAGAGCCGCTCTCAGGGCAGCTCAGGTGCCGTCTTCGCTCCGTGGGCTCCCGTGGGGCTGAAGGAGGTGGTGTCTCAGCTGCGTCTCCTGCCGTGTCTCCCATGGTCGTCTTCAGCGTTTCCCGTCTGTTGTGGCAAGGGCCTCTCATCCAGTGGTTCCAGGTTGCATCGGGACCTGTGTGTGTTTTCTTTCTTGGATGTGGGGGTCGGGGCAAGGCCAGCAGGTCCAGCTTTTATATTCCATCTGCTCTGCAGGCCCACGGCAGAGTGAGCCTCTTTCCCTTAGGAGTTCCTGCAACATCCCAGGCTCCGATTGGCTTCATGTGGGTCCCCTGTGTCCCCTGAAATGGTCACTCAAGTCAAGGAGGCCTAGAGCTGCTGTTGGCCAGGTCTGCGTCATATGCTGTTTTAGGAGTCAGGGCTTGTGGTCAGCCCAGCTCAAGGGCAGGTGCTAAAGTGGGGGGAGGGGGGTGGTATCCAGAGGGAACTCAGGTGATACGCCCAGAGGTACCAGGTGCTAGTGAGCCTAAAACAGGAGACTCGCTAGTGCCATGGCATTCTCAGCTTTAGCAGCTCACTTTGTTCCCTGACCTTAGCCTGGGTGAGATGGCCCTGGATATCAACCCTCGGCAGGTTGCACCTGAGTCTGTAGTCTTGGACAAACCACTCAGCCTCAGTGCACTTCAGTCCCTCCCTTGTGAACCAGTGAGGGTGACCAGGTACTCTGCCAGGCCAGCAGGAGGACTCTTGGAGTCCTTATGGGAAAATAAGCACTCTCTGCACTGGAATAGGCCCTGTCATGTTACTTCATCTTCACCGCCTTTCTGCTAGATGGATAATAATGTAACTTCCATTTTCCACACAATACAACTGAGGTTCTAGGGAGGTCCATTCCATCCAGTAAATGGTGGCGTCTGACCTCAAGCCCTGCTCTTTGTCCACTATAATTTGGAGTCTCTGTCATTAAACCCCTTCTGGTGACCGACGCGGTGTTACTGTGCAGTAATTTCTCTTATATTCCCAGATGTCTGACTCTAGGTGAGTGACCACATAATCGTGGTTGTCTGGGTCACTAAGACCTTTTTTGTACAGTTTTTTGTATTCTTGCCTTGTCACCCAGAGCCAGATATCCTGGAGTGTGAAGTCAAGTGGGCCTTAGGAAGCATCAGTATAAACAAAGCTAGTGGAGGTGATGGAATTCCAGCTGAGCCGTTTCAAATCCTAAAAGATGCTGCTGTGAAAGTGCTGCACTCAATATGCCAGCAAATCTGGAAAACTCAGCAGTGGCCACCAGACCAGACTGGAAGAGGTCATTCAGTTTCCATTCCAATCCCAAAGAAGGGCAAGGCCAAATAATCTTTAAACTACAGCACAGTTGCACACATTTCACATGCTAGCCAGGTAATGCTCAAAATCATTCAAGCTAGGCTTCAACAGTACGTGAACCGAGAACTTCTAGATGTTCAAATTGGATTTAGAAAAGGCAGAGGAACCAGAGATCAAATTGCAAACATCCGTTGGATCATAGAGAAAGCAAGGGAATTCCAGAAAACCATCTACTTCTGCTTCATTGTCTATGCTAAAGCCTTTAACTGTGTGGATTAAAACAAACCATGGTAAATTCTTAAAAGAGATGGGAATACCAGATTACCTTACCTGTCTTCTGAGAAACCTGTATGCAGGTCAAGAAGCAGCAGTTAAAATCGGACATGGAACAACAGACTGGTTCCAAATTGGGAAAGGAGTACGTCAAGGCTGTATATTGTCACCCTACTTATTTAACTTATATGCAGAGTACATCGTGTGAAATGCTGGCTGGATAAATCACAAGCTGGAATCAAGATTGCTGGGGCTGGAATCAAGATTGCTGGGGCTGGAATCAAGATTGCTGGGGCTGGAATCAAGATTGCTGGGAGAACTATCAACAACCTCAGACATGCAGATGATACCACCCTAATGGCAGAAAGCAAAGTGGAGCTAAAGAGTTTCTTGATGAAAGTGAAAGAGGAGAGTGAAAAAGCTTGCTTAAGACTCAACATTAAAAAAATGAAGATCATGGCATCCAGTCCCCTCACTTCATGGCAAACAGATACAGAAAAGTGGAAACAGTGATAGATTTTCTTTTCTTGGCTTCAAAATCACTGCGGACGATGACTGCAGCCATGAAATTAAAAGACACTTGCTCCTTGGAAGGAGAGCTATGACCAACCTAGACAGCGCATTAAAAAGCAGAGACATCATTTGGCCGACAGAGGTTCATATAATCAAAGCTGTGGTTTTTCCAGTAGTCATATATGGATGCAAGAGTTGGGTCATAAAGAAGGCTGAGCACCAAAGAACTGATGCTTTCGAACTGTGTTGCTGGATAAGATTCTTGAGAGTTCCTTGGACAGCAAGGAGATCAAACCAGTCGATCCTAAAGGACATCAACCCTTAACAGTCATTGCAAGGACTGATGCTGAAGCTGAAGCTCCAGTAGTTTGGCCGCCAGAGGCGAAGAGCCAGCTGACTCAGTGGGAAGACCCCAATGCTGGGCAATATCGAGGACCAGAGAATAAGGGGGTGAGAGAGAGTGAGATGGTCGGGTGGCATCACCAGCTCAATGGTCCTGAGTTTGAGCCAGCTCCAGGAGGTGGTGAAGGACAGGGAAGCCTGGTGTGCTGTAGTCCGTGGGTCACAACTGAGCGACGATTTCCCTCATGCAGAAAAGCACGTGTGTTCCTTCTGTAGACCAGCACCTTTGTTGATCGGTCGGTGTAAAACAAACAGCACGTGGATTCTGAAGTCACTGCGGCAGAGCCCAGTCTTTGCCACCTGGCAGGCCCAGCGGCCCTCACCCTTGTGTGCCCCTCCCTTCCTTCCCACGTCCCTCTGCGTTCCCTTCTGCTCCTGTTCACACTTCCTTCCTTCCTCCTGTGCTCGCCTTGCCCTCAGCCCTGGGTGAAACCACGGCCTTCTGGAGTGGGCCCCGCTGCCTTGCCTTCTCCTTCCGGCCACTGGCAGGTGGCCGAGCAGGAGATGCTGTGGCCACATGCAGTCAGCCCTCAACGTGGCCAGCAGCGGCTGTGTTGCCTGTTGGGGCTGCTGGGCAGCTCTTGCTTTGCAGCCAACAGTGGCTAGAGTGTGGTCTTCCTTCCTCCCATAGTGACAGAACTGCTACTGACACTGTTGGAGACACGTCCCAAATGTAGGAAGCTGGTGTCCAGGTGGGGCTCTTTCCTTCCAGGACTGATCCTAGCTGAAGCTCAAGGGCAGTCGCCATGGCCGTCCGTGGGTCACACCCCCGAGGCTTGCCGCCTGGCCCCCGTGCGTTCCCTCCCAGGCCTGCCCGTCTCCTCACCAGAGGACACCGCAAAGGAGGAAGTACTTGCTCTGCCCACCTGCTCCACTGACGGCTCAGTCCAGGCTCCATGTCCCTTTAGCCACAAGACTCTGTGGCCTGGAGATCTAAAAAGATCTCAGAAGGGGAAGGAGAGGTTATCCCTCACGCCAAGGACTTGAAGCTTGGTAACTTGTGGAAATGCATCCGGAAGGCCCATGGACTTGGCTGCTTGAAACTATGATCCCAGACCAGCTCTCTCTCTATGCTTCTAGCTTTCAGTCTCGCCTGACATGCAGCACGTCTTCTCAGAGACCCACATCCGCTCTCAACTCCCTCTGTTTTCCAGACCCCGAGGTTGGGTCTGAACCCCACATGTGGCCTGAGGGCCGCGTGTCTCTGAGCCCCACAGCAGTACGCAGTTCTGCTCTGGCGCTCAGTTTTATTCCTGTCTGACCCCCTACACCTGATTTTACCTGAAAAGATGCGTGGTGACATAGCTTTGGAAACAAAGTTGACAAGGTTTCTTTTCAGCAGTGCTTCTCAGAACTGCTGATGTGCGGTGTGCGGTGATTTCTGTAGGAGCTCACTAGCTGTCATCCCACGGAAGACGCGCATCTGCTGTGATGGAGAAGCCCTGTCCTCGGGGCCTGCTGTGAGCCCTGTCCTGCCAGCACCCAGGAGTCTGGCTGGAGCCTCACGTGACTGCAGGTGCCTCAAGGCCAACAGGACTTACTCTTTTGAAACTGGACCTATTGTGTGCTGGCCAGTGCGAGACACAGGGGCCAGCGCGTGCTCTGTCCTTGAGGAGGTCCTCACCTGCTGGGGACCTGTGAGGTGTGTTTGCAGGAGACGTGATCAGGGCCTCAGGAGCCATGAACTCCACTGGAGGAGTGGGAAGGGGTCAGAGAGGAGGGGCCCAGGGCATCTGGAGTGTGTCAGGGTTGGAGCCGCAAGCTGGTGCGTGCAGTGAGAAGTTAGGGCTGGAGTGAGATGCCAGGAGGGTGCACCGTGATGCTCAGAGCCCGTGCCGCTTGTGCTCCTGTTGAGGGTTACTTCCCTCTATGAGGCCCTTAAACTGCAGGAGGCCGCAGGCCTGGACCTGCCCTGCATGAGTGTAGGGGCAGAAAGTTCCAGGCGGAGGCCAGGGCTGGGGTGGGCTTTTTCTTGCCTGTTGGCGCCACTGGGTTGACAAGCAGTCAGGCCTGAGAGTGACACGTCACGTTTTTTCACCCATGCATATTGTGTTCCTGGCTTTGAGCTAGGCACCAGGAGTCAAGGATGACAATTAGGAAGCCAGGCAAAAGGTCCTGAGCAAGATCATGAAACATCTGGAATCAGAGGTAGCTGGGGGATGAGGAGAAAGGCCTGGGTTAATGCTGGGAGTTGGTGACGTGCGAGCCATGCGGCTGAAGAGATGGAGCAGCTGCTGGGGGCTCCAGGGCCTCTGGTGCGAGAGGGGCTGGGGGAGGAGAGCGTGTGTGGAGACCCCAGCAGAGGTCTGGGGCTCAGGAGAGACTGGCTTGGCCTGACATGTGGCATTCATGGACACTGGTTACAGCAAAGGGTAGAAGTGGATGACATGGCCTGGGAGAAAGTGCGAATTAATTGGGGGGACCCATCGAGAAAGGAAGGGAAAGGGGAAGGGCACCTAAGAGGGAGCCCGGTGGACAGGTCAGCAGGGAGATTCTGCTGGCATCCTTGGTAACTTCAGGGGCTGGGGAGGGGAGGGGAGGGGAGGGGAGGGGAGGCATGACACCAGACCTCGCTGGCCCAGGAGTCAGGAGTGAGCCAGACAGTACAGGACTCAGACACTGGTGGGAGGTCGTTGGGGACTGTGGGGCCTGGCTCAGCTGTCTGGAGAAAGACCAGAAGGCATCCCGGGGTGCTGGTGCCTGGTGAGGTGAATGTGTTAGAGGCTTGTGGCCCCGAAGCCCTCCGGGAGGCTGGCGGGGTTGTGACCTGGCTGTGCCATGGTCAGGGCCTGGCTGGGAGGCCATTGGGCTCTGAGAGCAGTGACGGCCAGGGACGGCCGTGCAGAGGTGGTGTGGAAACGTGGACGTGACGACGGACACCCCGGGGGTCCTGGCCTGGGACAATGTGGGCACTTCCCTGTTCCCAAGAGAAAGGGGAAGAGAAGCAGACCCCTGGTGTGGCATCCCTGGGCACTTCCTGCCAGGCCCTGGGGCCTCGGGGGACAGCCGTCGGCGTGCACCCAGCCCTCTGCCTGCACTCCGGGGGTCGTGGCCCTTTAGCCCCTCACCCACAGCGCCTCCTGGCACCAGCCCTAGCCCTTGGCAGGTGCCCCGCCCCACACCCAGGATCCCCCCTGGCAGGGTCTCCCTGGCACTTCTGAGCCAATTCGCTCTCATCCTTGGCTTCCAGCTCACCTCCTGCCAAGGCTCCTGACCCCGCTCCAGGAGACACTGGGGTGGGCCACGTAGGGCTCCACCCTGAGACACAGGTCCCCAGACCAGGGTGGGATGATGCGGGAGGGCCTGGGCGCAGGGGACGGGAGCGCTGTCACCAGCACCATTCCCTCGCCCTTCCCTAGCAATCGCTACCACTTGGGCTCCCTCCAGCCCCCTGGCGTCCTCCTCCACTCTCCACTGCCACCCTCCTTCGCTCTGAAATCCAGGTGGTACCATGGAGGCCAGATGTGGGAGCGAAGAGAGTTTCTTCAAACGATCGATGCCTGTCCCTTGAGCCCAGCACCCAGGTGCTCTTGGACCCCCTCTCTGCTGGGGTGGGGAGAGCACGGTCTGGCCTCTTCAAAAGGCTCTGCTCCGGATCTGAGCAACTGGGCAAGGCAGCAGGGACAGAGGCTGAGGACAGGGAGCCAGGCAGTGGAAACCAGGTCGAGTAGGACAGAGCTGGATCTCCTGGGAGAGTCTGACCTTGCACCGGTGAAAGAAGAAAAGACAAGACCTGCTTTCAGGGGAGGAGTGATGCTCAGGATGCCCTATGCAATGTGGGGCAGGCGCCAGTCAGGATGACATAAAAGTGGGGGAACCCAGGGGAGGGGTCCTTAGCCTAGTTCAGGCAAGGGTAGAGATAGGGAGGTGGGCTGGCACCTGGCGAGAAGCCCTTAGGCCAGCAGTAGCACAAGGGGTCACAAAGCACCCTCAAGTTTCAGGTGTCTGCTGAGCACCTGCCACGTAGGGTTCTGAGTAAAGCCTGTGGATGAGGGCCACAAAGCGAACAGGTCACAGGCAGACCAGAAGCCCACCCAGATCTGCCCACGTCTGGCCTGCACTTCCCCTCGCCCTGCAGCTCCAGCGTGCTCCCTTCTGTTGCACCTGCCCACTGCCTCTGAGCGCCTCCCTCCCTGGGAGTCTGGCCAGCGGGCCCCGCACCTGGCTGCCCACTGTGGCCTTGATGGGTCGTGTGCCTGCTCTGGGCCGGGCCGCTAACTCTCTCTCTCGTTGCTCTCTCCTGCCCATCTGCATGTGGCTGCTCTGTCTAGCTGCGCGGTGGTCCCGAGTGCCGGCTGTGTAAGTGAGCATGCCCATCCCATGCCTCTCACCGTCTGTGCGCTGCCCACCTGGATCTCTGCTGTGCTTGGCCCCGTGGGGCTTCGGTGCCACTGCCGGCCCCCCGAGGCTTCCCTTGGCCACAGCAGAGGATAGAGAAGCTGGGCGGGGCAATGTGGGATACGGGAGTGGGTTTTCTCAGGAGGAGTCCTCCCCATTGGACCTCCCGCCACAGCCATGCTGGGGGGCGGAGGGGCTGAAGGCCGAGGTCCTGTCAGGTGATGCTGGGAAGTGAAGACCATCTGCGTGTGTGAGTGTGTGCTGCCTGTCACTGTCATGGCAGGCCACTGTCACTCTTGACACTGCTCCCGCATGCGTGTAACGTGTGCTGCCACTGCGGCGTGCTCCCCTGTGCCACGAGGCCGCGTGTCATGGATGTGTCGCTGCCTCACGCCTGTCCTGCATGCGCTGCTGCTCTGTGTGGGTGTGAAGGCCGCCTGGTGTCCGTTGCAGATCTTAGGGACTGTTTAGTCTCTTGCTGCCCCCAGCCTTTCTCACGACTCAGCCAGCCCTGCAGCCGGCCCAGGCCTTTCTGGGTCTCCTGATGACAGAGGGGGCAGTGATGAGGGGTATTGCCAGTCCGACTGTGTAGGGTGTAGGTGGATGGGGCGGTATCCAGAGCCGGTGTCTCAGGCTGTCAGAAACGCCCCAGAGGCTGTCTTTGCTCAGGCAGCCTGCTCTCCGAGCCCCCATGGAGTAGAGTGGGCCGGGGTTTCTACTCTGTTCAGTCTAGGGCTCCCCGTCCCCCAGCAGGGCACTGATTCTGACTTGGGGCCAGGTCAGAGTAGCCACAGGACCCTATCCTTTCTCCCTCTGGCCCTAAGGCTACCTGCCCCCCTCCCGGAGTCCCAGCCCCACCCCCGTCCCCATCCCCAGCTTCCTCCTGGCCACTGGCCCCGCGCCCCTCCCCTGGTCCCACCTTGCCTGGTACCCCTCACCTGGCCTTGACCCCTTCTCCCTCCGCAGGCTCTTCAGCAGCCTCGGTGAGCTGAGCACCATCTCAGCGCAGCAGCGCAGCCCTGGGGGCCCTGGCGGCGGGGCCTCCTACCCGGTGCGGCCCGGCGGCCGCTACCCTGTGGCGCGGCGCGCCCCGAGCCCAGTGAAGCCCGCGTCGCTGGAGCGGGTGGAGGGGCTGGGGGCGGGGGCGGGGGGCGCGGGGCGGCCCTTCGGCCTCACGCCCCCCACCATCCTCAAGTCGTCCAGCCTCTCCATCCCGCATGAGCCGAAGGAGGTGCGCTTTGTGGTGCGCAGCGTGAGCGCGCGCAGCCGCTCGCCCTCGCCTTCGCCGCTGCCCTCGCCAGCGCCCGGCCCGGGCTCCGGGGCCCCCAGCCCCCGCCGGCCCTTCCAGCAAAAGCCCCTGCAGCTCTGGAGCAAGTTCGACGTGGGCGACTGGCTGGAGAGCATCCACTTGGGCGAGCACCGCGACCGCTTCGAGGACCACGAGATCGAGGGCGCGCACCTGCCGGCGCTCACCAAGGACGACTTCGTGGAGCTGGGCGTCACGCGCGTGGGCCACCGCATGAACATCGAGCGCGCGCTCAGGCAGCTGGACGGCAGCTGACGCCCCCCGCCCCGCCCCCCGCCCCGGCCGCGCCCTGCGGGCAGGGCCCCCCTCCGCCCCCGGGCTGCGGGCTCGGCCCACTCCCCAGCCCCAACCCTGACGGCGCCGGGCCAGGAATGTTGCATGAATCGTCCTGTTCGCTGTCGCTCGGAGACTTGCCCTGTACATTGCTTAGCGCCCTCCCAGGCCGTCGAGCCCCACCCAGCACACGGTCAGGAAGGGCGCAGGCCTTGGGGGGCTGGAGCGGGAGGGGGCGGGGGCGGGGTGCTCCAGCCTGACCATCTCCCGCTGAGCTCCTGGTGGCTACTTTCCCAGAGGGGGTAACCTAGTCCAGCATGCGAGGTCAAGACACACCTTGGTGACTCGGGGGGAGGGGGGAGACATTGGGGTTCTCGGTCGGGGGCCAAGGAGCCCCCTGTTTTGCATATTTTAATCCACTCTATATTTGGAACAAGAAAAGGAACAAATATCTCTGTCCTTAACAGCTTCCCTCCCCTCCCCCCAGCCCCCGGTTCCGCTGCGGCCGCCCAGTCTTCCATCTCTGGCCCCTCAACTGCCACTGCCACCCCACATGGGGCAGGGGGCGCTCCAGCTGGTCTGGGGTTGGCCGGGGTCCTGGTACCCGTCCCGGGGCCCCGCTGGGCCCCCTCCCCTCGCTGAGCTATGGTGTTCCCCACCGACCCTTCAGGTGCTGCGTGGAGGAGGGGCGGCAGGCGGCGACTCCTGTGGGCGCCGCCCCGGGCGGGTGTGGGCGCAGGGCCCTGGCACCTGCCCCCAGCCGTCTCCCTCACAGGGTCCCCCCCCAGCAGGGGTCTAGCCTCCTCTCCACGCTGCTGGGCGACTACAGCAGAGAAGCCTCCCTGCCTCAGACCTGAAGTCGCCAGTTCCGCTCTGTGTGTGTGTGCGCACATGTGCGAGTGTGTGAAACTCGGGGTGCGACTGAGTGCATTGGAGCCCCTTGTGTGCCTGACTGGAGGGTGGTCCCAAGGGGCCACCCTGGACTAGTGTGGGGGCTTCGGAAGCTTGCACAGGGTGCGTGCCTGGGTGTGTGCCTGTGACAGCACCCCGTCTCCACTTCCAAAGAAAGTCAGAGGCTGTCTTGCACCCTGGGACCTGCTGTTTGCCCAGCCTGTCCCTCCAGAGCCTCGGGGAGCCTGCGTGGGCCGCCTTGGTGAAGGCTTGCTGCTTGGGAGGGGCCCCCTAGGGCCCTTGGAGGCAGTGCTCCGCCCCCGCTGGGCTTCTAGGGGGGATCATAGGGGCACCCCTAGAGTCAGGCCACTGCGAGCCTTGGGGAGAGGCAAAGACCCCAGTGGGCACCCCAGCCCCCCTTACTGTGACTCCTCACACTCAGCAATGACCTGTGGGGTGGGGGGCCCGGGACGTTTTTAAACCTAGGGTTTGGAGTCTGGACTAAGCTCCATCCACGTCACTCACGAGTTTCTGTTTATATTTCTAGCTTTTTTTAATAAAAATTTAAAAAACCCAGAAAACAGAAGTTTTCACAGCCCAGGGGCTTGGCACGCCGGTCTGTGCCCACCCGCCCCGTCCTGGCCCACCGGCCCCATTCCCTGGGCAGATTCACACCCAGTAATCCTTTCACCAACAGACCAGGTCACACACACAGCAGCAGTCACTAACAGACCGCCACATACACACTCGTCTCACTCACCTGTGGGTTTTGGTTCCGTTCAGTTTGGGTTTTTAACTTTACAGGGTCAGTTCTGCTTCGCCCCTCCTTTTGTACGGAGCTCCACCTGGGGGGTTTCTCCCCCTGCTCCAGCCCCGAGGCCTCCTGACCCTGACGTTGTGATACACCCCACAGAGATCTATGTTTCTTATATTATTATTATTGATAATAATTATAATATTATTATGTAATAAATTTATAAGAAATGAAACCATTTCTCAGTTGCCTGCTTGAGGAGATACTGAAAGCACAGGCTCTGCCCTCCTTTGGACAGACCCTCAGCAGGCATTTGGCCGCCTGCGCTGATGACCTGCAGACCCTGTCTCTGACCCGGGCTCTTTGCTGACCTCCATGCCTGTGTGCCTGGCTTCTTTGTGCCTTGCTCTCTCCGAGTCGTGCTGGACCTGAGCCCAAGCTTCCTGAACTGGAAGCTTCTCTTTCCGCTCACCAGCGCAGTGAGTGACCCCTCCTGAGCTAGAAGTCTGGTTCTCCTCTGTGGCCTCTGTCCACTTTTCCCGCTAGCGTCCAGGTGTCCCTACATTCCGCTGCTGCTGTCTTTGAGCCCTCTCCTGTATGCTTGTGCTCTCCTGCCCCAAAAGCTTCTGCCCAAGTTCAGATCTTATTCCCTTGAGCCAGGTGCCAAATCCTGTATGGTACCTGGTGGGAAGAGTAGTAGCGCCCAGGAAGGGCAGGGGCATCTCAAAGAGTGAAGGGGGAGGTATAGTGAGGCGGGTAGATGAAAGAGACCCAGAGGGAGCCGTGAAAGGGGGAGACTGCGTGACTGAGATCTGACCGAGGGCCAGAAACCGTGGAGGTGGGCCATCAGACCAGCTGGGCACGTCACCCGGTGGGGTTCAGGAGGGCCGGGGTTCAGGAGGGCCGTGCATGAAGAGCCACTTCACGCTGGGTCAAGGTGGAGTGTGAACATCACACGTGGCAAATGTAGACCCCGACTCAGGATGGGGCTGGGTGATGCCTCCAGGGAAGCGAGAAGATCCAGGAAGGGTAAGAACGGTGGATGGAGTGAAGCCTTGTGTGCAGAAGGGGGTGGACGCAGGTGTCTTTACCCAGGGCGGGCAGGAGGGCAGAGCAGTTCTGAGAAGCAGGTGGATGTCTGGAAGGCCTGCTTGGGTAGGTGCGGGACCTTGTGAGGCTGAGATGGTGACCACTGGCAGTGGGGCCCCGGGAAAGGTCTGCTATCTGTCTAGAAAGCCCCACAATTTCTAATTTTCTTATTTTCAAGTTTTTGGCTTCATTTTCAAGTTGGAAACTGTGGCTGTCCCACAGAAGAGGCCTAGAAGGAAGTGGGGACCTGAGAGGGTCCGGATGTGGAGGCAGAGGGGGGGTCTCTGAGTCCCCCGAGCCTGAGCGCTGTGGCAGCCGGGGGTCAGTCTCCTCTGAGCCGCACGTGGAACCCTGGGTCTGGCTGGAACCGGGCCCGGAACTTGGGGCCAGTCCAGCAGGCACGGCAGTGGGAGCATGGCAGTGGGGGCATGGCATTGCCATACTGGCTGTGGTCCTGGGGAGAAGACGGATGTCCCATGGGTCAGAAGACACCTCGGTGCCTCAGAAAATGAGTCGGAACCTTCAAGACCTGGACTTGGGAGAAAAGCCTCTATCAGAGGGGCAGGTGGCGAGCCGCAGCCTCCAGCGCCTCTGGGCAGACGCTTTCTCATCCAGGGCAGCAGACTCCTTGCCTCCTTCTGCCCCCTCATGACCTCAGAATGTCCCAGCTTTATCCCGTCAGGTGCCCTAAGCATCTCACCAGCACTCTCTCTGTGGCCTGGATCAGAGAGCATTTCGGGGGGCCTGTGGGTCCAACCCTCCCTCACTGCTGACCGCCCTCCAGGTCCCATGGGCAACTCTGGGCACTGAGGTTGGATGGATGAGGAAGGTCCTGCTCTGCAGAGAGAATAATATGCTGGAGAGTAACAGAGGGTGGGTGGGAGTTAGCAGAGTGGGAGAAGTGAGGCAGGGCAGGCGGGAGCTGGCTGGGGCTGGGCTGGGAGTGGGCACGGGATGGCCCAGGGGTGGGGTGGGGCAGAGGCAGCCAGGGTGGGAAGGAGGCTGGGGAAGCTAGAGGGGCTCGCTGGGCTGGGGAGGGTGGGACTCAAGAACAGGGAGAAGGAGCCCCAGTTGGAGGAGACCACCTGTCCTCCCCTCCACGCTGGGAACTCCGCCGTGGCCTGAGCCCAGCCTCCACAGGAGCCACCGAGACCCCATCCTCCGGTCCCAGAAGCCCGGCTGTCCTGCTCCTTCCGTCTCTCCTTTGCTCCTCAGAACAGTGTGGAGGAGGCACTCTTCCGTTAGGTTTAATGACACGACTAAACCTGCTGGTCTGTAGTCTGACACTCAACATGGAACTGTGGCTGGGAGCAGGGCCTAGAACCTGTCGAGGAGTCAGAAGTGGCTGCTGCTCTACAGTCACACAATAGTTTTCTTCTAAAATCTAGACACTGGATCTTCAAACGTTACTGCATAATCCCTAAATGTTTTGAAAATCTGGGTACCTCTTTCCATTTTGAAGCTTTTATCTTATATTTTCATCTCATATTTTAAAAAGCTTGCAAACAAGCTTGCAAATATTATGCTTTTCAGAAAATTGTATGTATTAACATTTAGATTAAATGGTTACATTATTCTGTTACGTGATTCACATGAATCTAAATACCATTTCAATTTTATGCCCATCAAAATCCTGTAAAAACACCTGGATAATCTTTAGCAGTCAAACCTATAACGTCTCTTATTGAATTCCTGCTGCCATCTCTGGAACTATATTTTCAAAGTCTCTTTTGATTACTTTATTAGGCACAATCTGTTACTGAGGTAAAGTAAGCAAGTTCTCAGGTAGTTGAAATAGGACCTTGCAGACCTTCAGATAGAGGAGGTGAGGCCACCTGTGATGAGAGAGAAACAGAAAGAGACCTTGGGAACTTATGTATGGGAGAAGAGTCCTCCTGAAACTCAAGTAGCAGAAACAAGTCCTGTGACACTCAGGTATGGGAAGTTAGAGACCCCTTACAGACACAGTACCTGAGAGCCCTGAAACAGACGGAGGGGAGGCAAATCCCCCTTACACTCAGGGTGAGGAGAGCGAGACCTCGGACATGCAGTAGCAGAGATAAAAATCTTGTGACACTCAAATAGTTGATACTCTTGAGATCTGTTCGCATTTTTATCAGGGAAATAAAACCGCTTGCCTAACAGGGAGGGAAATAATGAATACTGAACTCAAGTAAGGAAATTAAATCATCCTGCTTCTCACCAGGGGGATAAGTCCTTGTCACTTCCTAGTAAATGAAGATGAAAGGTGTGTTCTGGCTTTGGAATAAGAGAGACAAGACCTTCTGACCTGCAGGGAGGGTAGATCTGGGGACAGTCATGTAGAGAAAATGGTAACTTCCTGACAATGAAGTGTATTAGAGGATGTCTCTGTACACTGGGGAGGAAATGAGATGTCCTGACAATTAAATAGAATAGATGGAGATGCCTGATACCCAGGGATGAGGAGGGCTCAAACAGGGAAGATGAGACATGCACTATAGCAGGAGAGAGGAGACCCCTGGTCACTCAGAGAGGAGAGGCAGGACCTCCAGATACAGAGCAGAAGAGATGAGGTGTGTCAGGTGGAGATAAGATCCCCCGACACTCAGGGCCTGTAAGACCTACTTGTGCTCAAATGGGAGATACATGATTTCATGGCCCTCAGACAGTGGAGATGAGACCTCAGGATACCCAGGCGGGGCAGAGAAAGACTTCAGACAGGGGGTTGAGATGGGGTATTTGGACAGTTACGTAGAGGAGAGGAGACCTTGTGTCTCAGGCAGAGAAGATGAGAGCTCATGGTTCTGACGGGGAGACCAGGACCTCCGCCAGCAGGGGCCGGGAGACCACCTGGCAGCCAGGTGGCGATGCACGGACCCCTGCACTTCAGTTGTCAGCTGAAGCCACAGAGCACTCACAGAGGTGGGGGGCAACCTCCTGATACTCAGAGGATGTGAGACCTTTCAGTTCTCAGGCAGAGAAGATGGGACAAAGTCACTCTCATGTCTGAGGTCTTTGGCCCTGAGCTGGAAGAAAAGAGAGATCCTCACAGTCAGGGGGAGGAGATGATAACTTCCATCAGGAAGTAAGATGTATGTGACCTACTGGATGCTCAGCTGAGGGGGATGTGACCTGAAAGTTACATGAGATGAGAAATTCAGTTAGTTCAGTCGCTCAGTCGTGTCCGACTCTTTGTGACCTTATGGACTGCAGCACCCCAGGCTTCCCTGTCCGTCACCAACTCCCAGAGCTTGCTCAAACTCACGTCCATCAAGTCGGTGATGCCATCCACCCATCTCAAAATTAGGACATTCAGTTAGAGAAGTTGCTCAGGCAGAAGTGAGGTCATCTGACTATCTGAAATGCTTTGTACCTGGAAAGAGGACAGGAGGTGTCCTGACTCTCAGGTAGGAGAGGAAGGTGGTGTCTTGTGACCCTCACATAGGTGAGGAGTGACGCCTTGACATCCAGACAGGCCGGCTGAGACCTTGTGCTCAGGTACAGGTGCTAAGACTGCTCCTCCAGCTGGAAGAGATGTGACCTCATCACATTCTTGCAGGGAAGGTAGAACTTTTTAACATCCAGGTAGGTGAGATGAGCATTTTTCTGTTCTGAGATACGAGATGCTATCTCCTGACAATCAGAAGAAGCATTATTTCATGACATTCAGGTAACTGTGCTGAGAACTCCTGACACTCGGGTACAGAAGACAATTTTCTGCTTCACGTAGGTCCTAGACAGGAGACCTGGAGACATCCAGGTAGATGATATGGGACCTTGTGGGCAGAAGAGTAAACCTCATAGTCCTAATCTAGAGAGTCGTCAAAATGCTCTCAGCACACCCTTGTAAGAGGGAAAGAGTTTGCCCCCTGCAGGGTTAAGGGTCTGTCAGTCTGTAGAGCCCGACTTGACTCCCTTGAGCTGCTGACGTGTTGGACCATCTTCTCACAGAGGGGTTAAGCTGCCCCACGGTCTGTGAGTCGGAATGGGACTGCGGTTATAGTTTGCATGAGGGCTGGGGGAGGCTGTGCAAGACGCTGGGAAGTCGTGGCAGCACGAACCGCTTGGGCACTGGCCTGATTTCTGGAGGGTCGGGGGGGGGGGGGAGTCACTGTGCTGATTGGTCGGAAGGCCATGAATCTTTGTGAGGTCACTGGGCTTCCAGGCCTGGCTGGGGCAGGAGTTTGGCAGAGATGCTGCCAACTGCCGTTCTGCTGGTCTTGGCAGTATCTGTGGTTGCCAGAGATAACAGCACGTGTGAGTAAGTGTCAAACAACTGTGGGGGTGTCTTCTGAGTAACAGACCCCGCCCAGACTCCCTCTGTCTGGGGCTCTGCAGGAAGCCAAGCCAGGGCCTTAGCATTTCCCCGAGTCTCACAGCACCTGTGCCCCCCATCGCCAGTTCGGACCTTTCCTGCTCCCCCATCCTCAGCCCAGAGCCCCCAGGGCCCCTGGCATCTATAGCTTCCTCCCAAGAGGAACTCTGGGGCTTCCGCAAAGCACAGGCCAGTTTCCACCCCTCCTACCCCCCGCCAGTGACCGGCTTCACTGCCTCTTGAACATCGAGTCCTGAAGACCCTGGGAAGCACCTCTCCCAGGCCCTGCACTGACCCCAGAGATCCCAGGGCATCCTCTTGCAGCACCCTGGAACCCCCACTCCGTGTGTAGACTCCCAAGCCCCCAAGGTACCCTGCAATCCCAGAAACTCCCTCCTCACCAGCAACACAGAGCCCTGAATGCCCACCTCTGGCCCGCCCCAATCACTTCCACCTGCCCTGCTCTCCTCCTGCCGCTGCCCAGCCTAGCCCTGCAGCTCCAAGCCCTCTGGCTCCTTCCTGAGCCTCCACCAGGATTACCCCCTCACGCCCACCTTAGCTACCTCTCCTGTCCAGCGAACTGGGTCCTTGGTCTGTCCTAGCTGCCTGTGGCCCCTCTGTCCCCACCTGGGACCACAAGACCCAAGAAACTCCCCCCTCCAAACATTTCCTGGAGCCCGTGGCCGCCTGTCCTGACACGGCCCCTGGCACGGCTGCTCAGACGTGCCGCCCCGGACCCCCACCCTGCGGCTGCTCCTGCTGGCCCGGGAACCGACAGCTGCTCCCCCTGTGACCAGCCTCAGGCCCCTCTCCCCCGCCGTGGAGGCGCCTGGCTGGTCTGCTCTTGACTTGAACCGTGCCTGTGGTCTCTCCTCAGTGGCCCCTGTGGGGTACGGTTCAGGCAGAACCGGCAGGGGGGCATGCGTATCGTCGGCGGGCAGGACGCCGCACACGGGTCCTGGCCCTGGATGGCGAGCTTACAGATCTTCACATACCACAACAGTCGGCGTTACCACGTGTGTGGCGGCTCCTTGCTGAACTCCCACTGGCTGCTCACTGCGGCTCACTGCTTCAGGATTAAAAAGTATGTGCGGGAACTCACAGAAGGGGTCTTCGGAAAGGCGCTTCTCAGAACTGGGCATTCTCCAAGGGTCTCAGTGCCAAAGGTCCCCGAGGCTCCGGGCCTAGTGGCAGCCAGCCTGCGGGGTTGACCCAGACCTGCTGGGAGCGGGGCCCTCTGAGGGCTGGGGCCGCCGGCCAGTCCAGAGCAAGCGTGACCTGGCCTCCCCTGTGCCCGCAGAAAAGTGACCGACTGGAGGCTGATCTTTGGAGCTAAGGAAGTTGAGTGGGGGAGCAATAAGCCAGTGAAGCCACCTCTGCAGGAGAGATATGTTGAGAAAATCGTCATTCATGAGAAATACTCCGCGAGCTCAGAGGCCAACGACATTGCTCTCGTGAAGATCACCCCTCCTGTTCCCTGTGGGCACTTCATTGGACCAGCCTGCTTGCCTCAGTTTAGGGCAGGCCCACCCAGAGTTCCCCAGACATGCTGGGTGGCTGGCTGGGGATTCTTACAAGAGAATGGTGAGTACGGGCGGGGAAAACCCCGTGGATATGGTCTTAGGTGAAGGGGAAATATGTTGATGCCTGCCTGAGCCCCACCCAGTCCCTAGCCCTGTGCTGTGAGTGGGTCCTGTCACTGTCCCCTTTCACAGCCAGAGAAACTGAGAGTGAAGTTCCTTGTCCAGAGCCCCTCACCAGTGGCTGGTGTGGCCAGCAGGGGAACCTGGATGGCAGGCACAGAAGAGCGCCTCAGCATCTTCAGAATGGGGTCGAGGCTGTGCCTGGAGCTCCAGGGCTGCCTCTGGTTGTGGGGAGTCATGCCTTGAGGCAGGCAGCGCTTGGAGAAGGGCTCTGGATGGGATTTCCCTCTCCATGCCTCAATTTCTCCATCTGTAGATGGAAGGGCCAGGTCCCATGGCCTCCAAGCTCTGCAATTCCTGAGCGTTGCCCCTCCTGGCAGTGCCATCTCTGCTCCCCACCCCTGGCAGTCAGTCCCACCCAGCTGTTGCTGCAAGTGTCCTCTGTAGACTGTGAAAGGGTCCGCAACCTGGGCAGCATGTCTCTGCCAGTGGGGCAAGATCGAGTAGAGCAGGCCTCTGCGCGCGAGCTGTGCGGTCAGCTTTCTGTAGGTGAACACGTCGTGTTAGGTTAGCGCTCGGTCTCCTTTGTTCACTGGTGGAACATCTGGGCCTCCTGACTCAAGGCCAGTCAGCCGTTTGGGGTTTAAACTTCAGTGTTTGGTTGTGTCTCTGCTCTTCTCCTCTCTCAAAGCTGATTTGGTTTCTGGTAGGACCGCTGCCTGTGCTGCCCTCGGGGAAAGGCATCTCGCAACCTCTTCCCTGGCCTGGGGTGCCAACCTCTGCCTGGCCGCTGGTGTCCATGACTCTGCCGTGGTTCCTAGTGCAAGCTCACGCTTTCTTCTTGTTCCATTCCCTGGCCTGCCCTGCTCTGTCCACCTGTCCAACCTTGTCCTCAGCTTTTGGGGGTTCTTGCAGTCCCTGGGAGGCTGACCTCAGGGTTTCCATCCAACAGCCCCTCAACCCCACCTCTGCCATCCTTTTGCTCAGGAGACTTGTAGGCTCCCATCTATGCCCTAGACATCACACAAGGCCTTTTTGTTCTAGAATCACCTTAAATGTAATGGATTTCTGTCCTTTTTTGTTTGTTTGTTTTTGCAAACCAATCCCCTAAAAAGTGGAAGTGTTTAGTCGCTCAGTCGTGTCCGACTCCTTGGGGTCCCCTCGACTGGAGCCCACCAGGCTCCTCTGTCCCTGGAATTCTCCAGGCAAGAATACTGGAATGGGTAGTCATTCCCTTCTCCAGGGGATCTTCCCAACCCAGTGACTGAACCTGGGTCTCCCAGGGCCAAGTCTTAAAGAAACCCTCAGGCTCCTGTGATACTAATTCTGACCCTTCTTTATCTTGACCTACCTCTTCCTTGAACTCAGATGCTTTGGGACTGGAAGAGTACTTTTGGAAATTGGTCTCTTTTCCCATCAAGCTTGTAGTTTCTGTAGGCTTTTTTTTTTTGCATTTGATATTCAGAGCCAAGGTGTTGAGACTGGGAAAACTCTTTTGTGTTTCAGGACACCTGTCTCTTAGCAATGACTTGAATGGCTTTCAAGGCTGTAGGCCATAGATTTAAAGGGTCACCCTAACGGCCAACAAGCCAGGCTGGTGCGTGTTAGTTCCATGTTACCTGTATCTAAAAGGCAGTGAACATATGAAACCCTCATTGCTGCTTAGATGGGAAGGAAAAGTGGGGGCTAAGGAGGTTGGGAACATAACCGAAGCCTTGCAGACATGCGTTCAGCAGCCCTCCCCAGCTGCAGTGCTCCACGGGCTTCCCTGCTGGCCTTCAGAGCCATGCCCCGGGCCTGCCCCTTCCCACCTGTACTGCACACGATGTCCACACCCACTGGGCAGTGGCTGGGCTGTGGGTGCTGCTGTGGCAGGACTGTTGGGGTTCTCCTGCCCATGGGACTACATGATGCAGAGGGTACAGTCGCCTTGGCTCTTGGGCTCCAGTTCAGTTCAGTTCAGTTGCTCAGTCGTGTCTGACTCTTTGAGACCCCATGAATCGCAGCATGCCAGGCTTCCCTGTCCATTACCAACTCCCGGAGCTTGCTCAAACTCATGTCTATTGAGTTGGTGATGCCATCCAACCATCTCATCCTCTGTCATCCCCTTCTCTTCCCACCTTCAATCTTTCCCAGCATCAGGGTCCTTTCTGGTGAGTCAGTTCTTCGCATCAGGTGGCCAAAGTATTGGAGTTTCAGCTTCAGCATCAGTCCTGCCAATGAATATTCAGGACTGATCTCCTTTAGGATGGACTGGTTGGATCTCCTTGCAGTCCAAGTGAATCTCAAGAGTCTCCTCTATCATTACAGTTCAAAAGCATCAGTTCTTTGGCACTCAGCTTTCCTTATGGTCCACCTCTCACATCCATACATGACTACTGGAAAAACCGTAGCTTTGACTAGACGGACCTTTGTCAGCAAAGCAATGTCTCTGCTTTGTGATATACTGTCTTGATTTGTCATAGTTTTTCTTCCAAGGTGCAAATATCTTTTAATTTCATGACTGCAGTCACTGTCTGCAGTGATTTTGGAGCCCAGGAAAATAGTCTGTCATTGTTTCCATTGTTTCCCCATCTATTTGCCATGAAAGAATGGGACCAGATGCCATGATCTTTGTTTTTTGAATCTTGAGTTTCAAGCCAACTTTTTCCCTCTCCTTTTTCACTTCCACCAAGAGGGTCTTTAGTTCTTCTACATTTTCTGCCATAAGGGTGTTGTCATCTGCATATCTGAGGTTACTGATATTTCTCCTGGCAATCTTAATTCCAGCTTGCACTTCATCCAGCCCAGCATTTTGCATGATGTACTCTGTTCAGTTCAATTCAGTTCAGTTCAATCGTTCAGTCATGCCTAACTCTTTGTGACCCCATGAACCTCAGCATGCCAGGACTCCCTGTCCCTCACCAACTCCCGGAGTCTACCCAAACCCATGTCCATTGAGTCGGTGATGCCATCCAACCATCTCATCCTCTGTCGTCCCCTTCTCCTCCTGCCCTTAATCTTTCCCAACACCAGGGTCTTTTCAAATGAGTCAGTTCTTCACATCAGGTGGCCAAAGTATTGGAGCTTCAGCTTCAACATCAGTCCGTCCAATGAACATCCAGGACTGATCTCCTTTAGGATGGACTGGTTGGATCTCCTTGCAGTCCAAGGAACTCTCAAGAGTCTTCTCCAACACCACAGTTCAAAAGCATCAGTTCTTTGGCGCTCAGCTTTCTTTATGGTACAACTCACATCCATGCATGACTACTGGAAAAACCATAGCCTTGACTAGATGGACCTTTATTGGCAAAGTAATATCTCTGCTTTTTAATATGCTGTCTAGGTTGGTCATAACTTTTCTTCCCAGGAGCAAGTGTCTTTTAATTTCATGGCTGCAGTCACCATCTGCAGTGATTTTGGAGCCCCCTAAAATAAAGTCAGCCACTGTTTTCACTGTCTCCCCATTTATTTGCCATGAAGTGATGGGACTGGATGCCATGATCTTAGTTTTCTGAGTGTTGAGCTTTAAGCCAACTTTTTCACTCTCCTCTTTCACTTTCATCAAGAGGCTCTTTAGTTCTTCACTTTCTGCCATAAGGGTGGTGTCATCTGCATGTCTGAGGTTATTGATATTTCTCCTGGCAATCTTGATTCCAGCTTGTGCTTCTTCCAGCCCAGCATTTCTCATGATGTTCTCTGCATGTAAGTTAAATAAGCAGGGTGACAATACACAGCCTT
This sequence comes from Antilocapra americana, assembly GCA_007570785.1. NCBI lineage: Eukaryota > Metazoa > Chordata > Mammalia > Artiodactyla > Antilocapridae > Antilocapra > Antilocapra americana. The sequence goes on along the minus strand of ML663560.1, from coordinate 65,720 downwards.
GACATACTCCTTTTCCTATTTGGAACCAGTCTGTTGTTCCATGTCCAGTTCTAACTGTTGCTTCCTGACCTGCATACAGGTTTCTAAAGAGGTAGGTTAGGTGGTCTGGTATTCCCATCTCCTTCAGAATTTTCCACAGTTTGTTGTGATCCACACAGTCAAAGGCTTTGGCATAGTCAATGAAGCAGAAGTAGATGTTTTCAGAAACTCTTGCTTTTTCGATGATCCAGCAGATGTTGGCAGTTTGATCTCTGGTTCCTCTGCCTTTTCTCAATCCAGCTTGGACAGCTGGAAGTTCATGGTTCACGTACTGTTGAAGCCTGACTTGGAGAATTTTGAGCGTTACTTTGCTAGCATGTGAGATGAGTACAATGGTGCAGTATTTTGAACATTCTTTGGCATTGCCTTTCTTTGGGAATAGAATGAGAACTGACCTTTTCCAGTCCTGTAGCCACTGCTAAATTTCCCAAATTTGTTGGTGTATTGAGAGCAGCGCTTTCACAGCAGCATCTTTTAGTACCTGGCCTCGGGCTCGGGCTCCAGGTCAGACGCAATGTGGGCTTCTCCAGCCACAGTGCAGGCTGGGGTTTTCTTAACCCCTGGTCATGGCCAGGCATCAGAGGCTATAAAGGACTTTCTGACCTGGCCTCAGCGGTCATTTCAACCACCTGTGCCCCTGACAGGTCTGCCACGTGTGGAGGCATCACCATAGGTCTGCTGCTTCCATATCTGAATCAAGATATGAGGCAGACAGGAGGGACTCACCAGCCCAAGTCCTGTGGGTCCCATCCACAACTGGATGGAGGATAGAATGCAGGGGATGGCTTACAGCTGGAATGAAAGCTGTGTCCTAGACTTGTGTCTAGAGAGGAAAACCCTTGGGTGTGAGTCCAAGGTTCCCTACTGTGTAAGTAGTATTCCAATATCCTGATTGGATAAAAGGGGAATAACAGTTTCTAACTCATGAAGTGCCTGTGAGGAGTGAATGAGATGAAGCCTGTAAGACTCATAGTAAGTGCTCGGCATGTCCTTATTATAACTGTCGACATCACGGCAAACTTCCATAAGCCAGCATCCACCTGTACCGTGTGTGACTCTCTAGCTGTGCCTACCACCCTCCATCTGTCATCTGTCCACAGTCGACCTCCTTCCTCTCTCCACCAGTTCCATCTCCCAAGTCTCGTGTGCCCTTCCAGCTGTGTCTTCTTCCCTTCAGGAGTGGATAAGGAGAGGCTGGGGTCATAGAGTTTCGTGGGTCTTAGGTTTAAATAGAGCATTTCGGGACGATGGGGGTTCAATGGAGGGAGGAAGGCAGGGCTTTCCCAGAACACGTCTTCTGTAATTACTGACCACTGAGTTGCCTGGCTGTAGCCCGCAGGACATCACCTGTACTGCAGGAGGCGCAGGTGGACCTTATCGACCTCGACTTATGTAACTCGACCAGATGGTACAATGGACGCATTCGTTCAACCAACGTGTGTGCAGGGTACCCTGGAGGCAAGATTGACACCTGCCAGGTAACTCTCCATCGGGTACTCCTGGGACACTTCCTTTTTGGATCCCTGAGCAAATCTCCCTGGCCATGTCTTCCATTGTCTATAGTCACTATGCGCTTGGGTGCTGACACGCATAAGCTGCCCAACACTCAGTCACCATATTTAGAGCTTTCTTTCACCCTCACACAGAGATCACACCATCCAAACACTGTTCAGAAGAGAATGTTTACCTCTCTTCACCAGAATGCAAAAGGGTCAAGTCCACTTGTACACACATGCTTATGTACCCACGTAAAGCCATACACACAGACACATGGGTTTGCCCATCTTCCCTATCAGTGCAAGAAAACCCATGAAAATCCATACCCTCTCACAGCCCCAAAGCAGTTGTTGGCACCACCTCAAACGTTGCCATAACTGCTTGTGTTTATGGCAGCAGGAGATCATGTGACTGCAGAAATTACCCTCCCAGAGGCTATAGCCCTTCTGGGCAGGGGAAGTGGCTCAGGCAGAGTGTGACTTCTGTGTCCTTCTGGGCAGGGGGACAGCGGCGGGCCTCTCATGTGCAAAGACGGCGTGGAAAACAGCTATGTGGTCGTGGGAATCACAAGCTGGGGGGTAGGCTGTGCCCGAGCTAAGCGCCCCGGAGTCTACACGTCCACCTGGTCCTATCTGAACTGGATCGCCTCCAAGATAGGCTCTAACTCGGTGCACATGGTCCAGTTGCCCACCGCCCCCACTCCTTCTACTCCAGGGGCCCAAGCGAGTCCTGGCCCTGCTCAGCCTTCCGTTCGCCCACCTTGGTTCTTCCAGCACGTTCCTCGACCACCTCCCTCTCAGCAAGCTATTGCTGTGGCCCCACCCCCACATCCCCCGAACCCCCCACCTGCAGCCCCACCTTCCCCCCCACCCCCACGACCACCCCCACCGCAGCCTTCCATTAGGCCTCCCCAGGTACTCTCCTTTGCCAAGCGACTGCAGCAGCTCATAGAGGTCTTGAAAGGAAAGACCTTTCTTAACGAAAAGAGCAATTATGAAATGGAAACCACAGACCCTCCAGAGCAACATGCCTCCTCCTGATCGTAACCCATTCTCAACGGACCCAGTGAACCCCTCACTTATGGGGGAAAAGAGATGAAATAAATGGGTATAAATACAAATATAAACATATATATACTAAGAGATGCTTTCTGGACGTCTTCCTATACGCCCTCCCCAACTTAATCCCTCATCAAATATACCCTGCCTCCATTCACCCTCCAACAAGTTGTAATTGCCTATATTAATGATGGTGACTTAAAAAAAAAGCACAACGTGAGTTGTGAGTTAAGTTTTATTTGGGGCAAAATGAAGACTCTCGCATGAGAAACAGCACTTCAGATAGCCCTGAGAAACTGCTCCAAAGAGGCAGTGGGGGAAGGTCCTTTTGGTGAAGGAGAAGTCCATGCAAGCAAGCACATTTTTTTAGAGGTTTCTGCTGGTCTCCTGAAGATTACTGCTAGTCATGAGGAGCAGACATCATCCTGAAGGATTTTAGTGCTTTTCTAGATATGAGGAGATTGAAGAATTGGGTTCATAAAGTCAGCTCCTGGAAATATCTGACTGTCTGAAGACCTGTCCTCTTAGTTTTCCCGGAGCGCCAGGAGCCTCATCTCCGCTTTCCACCCTGAACGCCTTTCAGAGGGTGTTGAGAGCCAGCGGCTGCAGCAAGCCCCCGGCCTCATGCTTGTGGAGGGGATGGCGAGTACCGGCTTGTAATAGTCCAGGTAATTAGTAAACGCTAGTGTCTCTGCCTGTTGACTCAAGGGGCCGCACAGCCCCTTTGAAGGGAGCTGACCGAGGATGAAGGCTGCGCCCCCAAGTCTCCTGGAGGCCGTGCCCTCCGGGGGCAGGAGACGGACCGGGAGAGGAATCTGCCTTTAGCTTGTTTCTTCTCTCCTCCCTGAGGTGGAAAACTTCCCTGGGCCTGTGATCTGCAGCTGACACTTGGGTCTCCTTCCTGGAGAGACAGGGCTAAGCTCAAGAAACACTCTGACAGGAGCCTGCAGAGTCCAGGCAGTGGGTTCTTGTATGCCTTGTGCAAGCTTCTCAAGCACGTGAATATAACCTAATCCCCTTCTTTTATTTTCCTTGTTCATATTACTCTCTGACTTCCTTTTTCATTTATCCAGTGCAGACATTTCCATACTAGCACATGTGGACCCCTGTCTCCACAATAGGGGCGTTTATGAGCCCGTGGTGGCAGCGTCCTCCCCAGAAGGGGCTTCTAGTCTTTCAACTTAGCCCCCCCGCAAGGTGCACATTTCCCCACATCAAAGCCAACACTGGTTCACAGCAAATTCATCAATCCTTGCCAACCTAATTGATGCTTAAATTTTCATTTTTAAAATTATGAATGGAGCTGTTTATAAGTGAAGTGAGACTCTGTGATCTGCCTTCATGTTCCTGTGGATGCTCCAGCCCTGAGAACAGCTCACAGATTCTGGAGCAGAAGCCTCCGCACACAGGACAGGAGGAGCAAGGAGGAAATGGAACAGCTGTGTGCAGAACCACCAAAGAGGGTTCGGGCATCTGAGGAATATGCTCACTTCCTTATGGGATTGTCAGGCAAATGACCAATATTCTCAAAAGTTAGAATTCATATTGAAACTTACTCTTAGGAAGAATAGCAGAAAGGGACTCAACAGCGGCTAAACCTGCACATGGTAAAACTCTGACGCTGGAGACCCAGGCATGTTAGGGATAACAGATGTAAAGGGGCAGAAGTTCTAACTGTGAATTTGATCAGTACACGAAATCTAATATTTACAAAGAAAAAGCTCAATGAACCAATGAATATAATTGTAGTAAATTTTAAATGGAAGTGTACAAAAATGAAGGTAGTTCATTTTTAATATGATCAAGAAACAGAAGCTAGCTTATTGATGTTTTCTGAAGAAACTACATTCTTGGCAAAGAATCACCAGTGACCCCCTCTGGTCACTACAGACGAGTCTGCATGGACATGTGTGTTCAGAAGTGGAGTGGCTGGGTGGCATGGTAGGTGCCAGCTTTGCTCTGTGACTACACCCCCACAGCATCGAACATGTCCATCACCCCCCAAAGCATCCTGTGGGACCTTGTAATCCCTCCAGCCCTTTCCTCCCTGGCTCCAGACAGTCTCCAATTTGCTTTTTCTCATTATGTATTAAGTTGCATTTATAAAGATTTTATACAAACGGAATCACACATCAAGTAGTTTTTTTTTTTTTTGTCTAGCTTCATTCAGCATAATCCTTTTGAGATTCATCTATATGGTAGTGTGTTCAGCAGCTTATTCCTTTTTATTGCTGACCTTCTCATCATACGGCTATGCCACAGTTTTTCTATTCATTGTTGGTGGATGTTTGGTTATGTTGAATAAAGCGGCGATGTGCATTTTATACAAGTCCTTGTACGGACATATGCTTTCATATCTCTTGGCTGAGTGTGTGTGGAATGGCTGCATCCTATAGTAGGTGTATGCTTAGCATTCTTAAAGACTGCCAAAGTGTTTTTTTCAAAATGGTTTAAACATTTCACATTCCACCAGCAGTGGAAAATTTCAGTTCTTGAGCTCTTTACCGACACCTGGTCTTGATAGCTTAGTGGTGAATGGTGAATGGTGTCACCGAATCTGTGGTCTCTGAAAGAGAAGATTTAACTCTGGGACCAAAGGTATTTTCAGTCATGCAGAGGTTTTTTTTTTTTTTAGATTTTATTTAAAGTGAAAGTGACAGAAAAAGCTTTTGACATAGACATCAGAAGGGGACAGGAGAGTCCCCGCCTCACTGGTTTAAGTGGTTTATACTTCTCAACTAGTTGCTGATAATAGATGAAAAATATTTCAGGGTTGTGAGAATTATCTTCAAACCCTTTCCTGTAACATACATCCTGGGATGACATCAGCATGAGATTAATCAGAAGGAACAGGTAAACCCCAAGCTCAAGGCTATAAAAGTTTTTACTCAGAGCTTTTCTCATAACATATATAAAGTTCAAAAAGAGGCATGCCTTTGAACAAGAGATGCTGTTGCCTACAAGGCCTGCTTGTCAAAGGCAAAGACTGTGAAAAAGAAAGAATGTTAACCTCCTCCTAAAGGGACCTTAGGCTTGGACTCCTTATTAACCTGCCTAAGTTAGCTCATTATGATCAGTCCTTTTTTGGTTTGTTTTAATATAAATTTATTTATTTTAATTGGAGGCGAATTACAATATTGTAGTGGTTTTGCCATACAATGACAAAATCCGCCTCGGGTGTACATGTGTTCCCCACCCTGAACAACCCCCCTCCCACCTCCCTCCCCATCCCATCCCCTGAGTCATCCCAGTGCACCAGCCCTGAGCACCCTGTCTCATGCATCGAACCTGGACTGGTGATCTGTTTCACATTTGATAATATGCCATTCTCCCAAATCATCCCACCTTTGCCCTCCCCCACAGGGTCCATAAGACTCTTCTATACATCTGTGTTTCTTTTGCTGTCTCTCATATAGGGTTATTACCATCTTTCTAACTTCCATATATTTGCGTTAGTATACTGTATTGGTGTTTTTCCTTCTGGCTTACTTCACTCTGTATAATAGGCTCCAGTTTCATCCACCTCATTAGAACTGATTCAAATGTATTCTTTTTAATGGCTGAGTACTATTCCATTGTGCATATGTACCACAGCTATCCTATCCATTCGTCTGCTGATGGACATCAGGCTGCTTCCAGGTCCTGGCCATTGTAACAGTGCCGTGATGAACATTAGGGTAGTTCTTCTGATTTTAGGTGTTCTGAGAGATGTGTAGCAATAGTTCATTTGGGGAGTTTTTCCCATAAACAAATGTAGTCTATCATTAAGTTTAAAGCATTCTAAATGAACACAGCTAAGATTTGTCATCAGTAATGTAATAGGGCAATAACTCTTGATACTAGAACAAAATATGGAAGGACTCCTAGGGAAAGAGGTAGGTAGAAAAAGGCATAAAATAAATACATCCAAGCAGAATTTGAAGTTTTCAAGCATCACAAACATCAATGGAAAACTGAAAGAAATAACACTGGGAGCAGTTCACAGCACAGCACTGATTTCAGAAGCACCCTGCTTAAGGGATGAGAGGTCTGTTTCTTCACTAATGTCAGGAGCGCCTGCTTAAGGGGTGAGAGGTCCATTTCTTATAAAGAAAGATATTCCAAAATATCCACCCTCTTGAAACTTCTGTCTGCTGATGTTACTACATCCAAATAACACTTTATATTTAAAAGTAAATCCTCAGGCGTCCTTTTAATGCTATACATTTTTCAAGGTGAACAAAATGGTGTTCAAGTCTCAATTTGCCAAGTTAAATTAAAAATAACATCCAAGCAGGTCTTAATTCATTACACTCATGCATCTACTACACAAAATATACAAAACGTATTTTGTGGGTTAATTCTTCTAGATATAGAGCTAAAAGTTTATTAATACATCCAACACTCTTTATAACATCATCTTTGTTCCCACACGAGTTTTTAAAAAAGCAAGTGTTGAAAGGAACCTTCAAAAGTCATTCAGTATGTTTCTTGAGTTTTAAATGTTTTGCTTTTTTAAAAAGTCATTCATCTGGTTTCGGCGCTGTCAGGCCTCAGCTGAGGGCTCAGCAGTCACAGCAGGCAGCCTTAGTTGCCTGTGGGATCTCAGTTTCCCAGCCAGGGATTAAACCTGTGTCCTCTGCATTGGAGGGCAGATTCCTAACCACTGGACAACCAGGAAAGTTCTTTATATTTTTTATTGTCTTAAAAATAAAAAAGACTTCAAATGGAAGACTTCGTGACAATTCCTGCTTAAGAAGTTAAATCTCAAATTTTCACGCTTCCCCCCACCCCCGGTAAAATAGATCCTGATTCCCTCCTTTTCTGTCCTCACTGGAGATGGAGCACAGCTTATCTTATTATTTCTTACTTTGAGTCCTTCAACAGAAGTCTCAATAACAAGACATTAAACCACATTTTTTCCTCTCCAGAACAAAATGGTCTTAACTTTTTGATCTTTTTCTCAGAGATCTTATTTTATAATCTGTATTTCATTCCTTTTTCTCTCTCCTAAATCTCCTTCCAAGTTCCTATAGGACCCTAAGAGATGACAGGCTAGCAGAGGCTGAATCAGTATTTTATGACCTCCCAAAGGAAACCAAGCCTAATGTTCTTTGGAAGGACTGTTGCTGATGCTGAAGGTCCAATACTTCGGCCACATGATGCGAAGAGCTGACACACTAGAAAAGACCCTGGGAAAGATTGAGGGCAGGAGAAGAAGGGGACAACAGAGAATGAGATGGCTGGATGGCATCATTGACTCAGTGGAAACTCTGGGAGATGGTGAAGGACAGGGAGGCCTGGAGTGCTACGTCCATGGGGTGGCCAAGCGTCAAACACCATGCGACTGAACTGCAAAGAGCAACACCCCTTAAAACTAGGTCTCTTTTTGATGGTTGCTAATAAAGGACAACAACTGACTCACTATCTGCTCTGATAACAAATAAATACAAGTCCACAACTTGCCCACAGTCTGTCTGTCCCCTGCTTTTTGGCGGTAGGTAGGTTTACTCTTCACGAAAAGCATATACTATGCGGCCTTGCTGGTCTTCCTGTTGCTTGTTTCCACTGTGACTTTCCAATGTATGCTTTGATCTCGCTCCATTCATTATTCTTTTTCCCCAAATTCCAGAAAGTTGAGTTCTGATATGCACAATCAAGGAGCACATATTCATTCCCGTGGTGTTATTCCAGAGAAAAATATAAACAAAACAAGGCTGGGACTTGCTAGCTACAGCTTGTCTTTCTTGGCTGGCCTGGGTACTGAATTTGTCCTGTGAGCCAAGTGTTGAGCACTATGTCAGTTCAGTCACTCAGTCGTGTCTGACTCTTTGCAACCCCCTGGACTGCAGCACCCCAGGCCTCCCTGTCCATCACCAACTCCCAGAGCTTGCTCAAACTCATATTCATTGAGTCGGTGATGCCATCCAACCATCTCATCCTCTGTCGTCCACTTTTCCTTCTGCCTTCAATCTTTCCCAGCACCAGGGTCTTTTCCAATGAGTCAGCTCTTCGTATCAGGTGGCCAAAGTATTGGAGCTTCAGCTTCAACATCAGTCCTTCCAATGACTATTCAGGACTGACTTCCTTTAGGATGGACTGGTTGGATCTCCTTGCAGTCCAAAGGGCTCCCCAGAGTCTTCTCCAACACCACAGTTCAAAAACATCAGTTCTTCAGTGCTCAGCTTTCTTTGAGGTCCACCTCTCACATCCATACATGACTACTGGAAAAACCACAGCCCTGACTAGATGGACCTTTGTTGGCAAAGTAATATATCTGCTTTTTAATACATTGTCTAGGTTGGTCATAGCTTTTCTTTCAAGAAACAAGTGTCTTAATTTCATGGCTGCAGTCACCATCTGCAGTGATTTTGGAGCCCAAGAAAATAAAATCTGTCACTGTTTCCACTGTTTCCCCATCTATTTCCCATGAAGTGATGGGACCAGATGCCATGATCTTTGTTTTCTGAATGTTAAGTTTTAAGCTAGGTTTTTCACTCTCCTCTTTCACTTTCATAAAGAGGCTCCTCAGTTCCTCTTTGCTTTCTGCCATAAGGGTGGTGTCATCTGAATATCTGAGGTTATTGATATTTCTCCTGGGAATCTTGATTCCAGCTTGTGTCATCCAGCCTGGCGTTTCTCATGATGTACTCTGCATATAAGCTACATAAGAAGGGTGACAATATACAGCTTTGTATTGGTGCTGTATGGTGCTGAAACCACATGGAGAAATGCTAAATGCCCTATTGTAGATATTTTCATTTGTAAATAAATACCTGTGATGTAACATTAACACCTTTCCACAGTGATCTGGGAACAGTGCTATCTTCTTGCCAGCCAGTTCAGTCGCTCAGTCCTGTCCGACTCTTTGTGACCCCATGGACTGCAGCACGCCAGGCTTTCCTGTCCATCACCAACTCCCGGAGCTTGCTCAAACTCATGTCCAACGAGTCGGTGATGCCATCCTACCATCTCATCCTCTGTCGTCCTCTTCTCCTGCCTTCAATCTTTCCCAGTATCGGGATTTTTTCAAATGAGTCAGTTCTTCGCATCAGGTAGCCAAAGTTTTGGAGCTTCAGCTTCAGCATCAGTCCTTCCAATGAATATTCAGGACTGATTTTCTTTAGGATGGACTGGTTTGATCTCCTTGCAGTCCAAGGGACTCTCAAGAGTCTTCTCCAACACCATAGTTCAAAAGCATCCGTCGCCTATTGGATTAATTTAACTAACTCTACAATTAAATACATATCACATACCTCTTTTAAAGTGTGCTATATACAAGACTGGAACTAAGCTTAATCATACTTTAATTAGTAAACTAACTTTTGTATTGTTATGTTTTTATTAAGGAAGAACAACATATTATTATGATACTTCAAATGTAGTGACTTTTGTTCAACATTATGAAAAGTTTAAATTATTTCCCTCCAGATCATTTCATTTCAAATTTACACAGTTTGTTTAGTTAGTTGACCAAAACAGAATAAAATAACAGGAAAACAGACACTCGGCCAGATGAGGTAGAGAAAGCACGCTGACACGAGGTCCAAGCATCTCTGTGCCCCGGGCCTGTGAGACAAGAGACTAACTGCTTCACACCTAAAAGGGTGCCAGGCTGGCTGGCTTCAGCAAAGCCGTCAGTCAGAGCGACGAAATAAAAGTCACACTGTGTGGTGACACAAGAGAAAAGTTAAAGTTTCTCCCATTCTGGGCATCTTCTTCCCCTTTAGTGTGTAGTATGCATCTGCATTAACCAGACCTCCTTAAGTGAGAACCTTCTTTCTTAATCTTGTAAAAAGTAACAGTGACCCACTGCTGCCTTGTACAGGCAGATCTGGATTGTGTAAACTATGAACATGATCTGATATATAGCCCTTAGTCTCTTTGACCTCTAACGGGCAGGATAGTTTTCAGAGCTTTCTGAAAGACTCTCTCCTGGGTTATAATCCTGAAATTGTCTCAAGTAAAATTGTCCCTTTCTTTCCTAGACCAACTACTGATTACTGGCTTAATTAACTGAAGAGCCTCAGTGAGTTTCTCCAACACTCCTTTCAGTAAGGCAGCATCACTGGTTGGGTGATGTGTGCGTCTCTGCACAGAAACCTTTGGTTTTGTCCTGCTTGTCTGAAGACATTTGAAAAGTAAATGTGAAAGCAGTTCTTTTGCCCATTTCTGTTCCCCTCTAACCTGTAAAGTACTTAATTAACCTGTTTATTCTTTTCCTAGATAAAGAGAAGTAAGAATAAAGAATTAACTAGTTAAAGAATGACTGTCTCCAAAATCTCCCTTAGGAATCCTGCAGGTAGATCAGGTGGGCAAGACAAGCTCTGAAGGGAGAGTCAGTTAGGCCACACACAATACTGAGCCCAACCTCCTGCCTCAGTGAAGCACTGAGACTACCTCCCGGTCCGGAAAGGTTGTCCTCTCCCTTTAAAAGCTGTCATGGCCAAGTAGAATCTTTGGATTTGGTCTTGGGACATGAGTCTGCTCCTCAGATCTCCACAATCGCTTGTTTTGTAATTAAAACACTTTTCCGGACACTTGCTTCTTGATTATTGTCTTTTGAACACTGAATGGCTGAACCTGAATTTGGTAACAAATGTAATCATTTGGTTATTTTTATTCCCAGGCAGCACAGGTTTCTTACTAGGCTGGCTGCTGTTATATTAAGAAATAATGTTCCATGTATGCAATATAGTAGATATTCTTTTGGAGAATCAATACCGTGAAGACTTTCAAATATACTTTTGTTGGTAGTCAGAGCATAATACAAGAAATATAAAGTTTTGGAAATGACTATCTTTCACAGACCTTAATGGGTTATTGGCTCAATGTCATGGTTTCCAGTTAATATAACATCTCAGCAACAACAACAGATGCACTCACCCCATTTTTATTGAAAACTGAAGTTCCACATAGAAAACCAAACGACTTTTAAAGTTAGAAAATGGTTTCTTTCCCATTTTCTAGGTCATTTATCCTATGTCTAATCCATTTAAAACCTGGTAATGCTTTTTCAAAATAAATTTTTTTAAAAGTGCAATTGAATTCAAAATTTGGAAGAGACTGTGGTGGCTAATATATAAAAATTATTCACATCAGAATTTCTTGATTGATTTTTCCTCCAGCAACCAAATATTCACCCCTCCCTCCAAAGAAAGTTGCTAACTCATTTCCTGTGAAAACTTTCCATTGACCATCCTCCCGAAGTTCTGGCTCTGCCAGCTGGTCTGCATCAGAAGCTGTGGGTAGCATATCTGAGCATTTTCTTTCTCTGCCAGTCTCAGAGAAATTTCCAGCACAGATTCTTCTTCCTATTTGGGCATTAAGTGGTAGAAAATTTAGAATCAGGATCTTTTGTTCTGGTCATGGAACTGGAGACTTTAAACCAAACACTTGGAAAGTTAACTACACATGGTCATGTCTGACCCATGAAATGATATCTGTACACATTTCAAGATGGTCTTTGAGTTTGATTCCCTGTGAAAATCGTTGTTTGTCAGACCTCCCATTTGTCTCTTATAAATGTCTTGCAGAGGGTCTCTCTCCGGTAAGCTGACATTCACTAAATTATCATTCCAGGAACCATTCCAGGGCTCCACACAATCCCCTGTACATTTTGGACTTTATCATAAGGTGGAGAAGGAAATGGCAACCCACTCCAGTATTCTTGCCTGGAAAAATCCGTGGATGGAGGAGCCTGGCAGGCGTCAGTCCGTGGGGTCCAAAGAGTCAGACATGACTGAGCCCACACGCATTATCATGTGATCTGAACACCAGTTTCCCAGTACCCTTTGTCTGCTGTCCTCCTTGCAGTTGTGAAAGGCAGTAACCATCACACCTCCAACTGCTTCGAGCTCTTGGGCTGCATATGGTGTGTAAGAGATATAGGAAGTTATTTTGAAAAAAGTTGCACAGGAACATCTTTAGCAAGCAAGACTGCAGCAGTGGGTTTAGGAAATCCCTGACTGCTGCAGCTGCTAATCACTTGACTCCAACAGTCAAACCCAAGACAAAGTTTCTCAGCATCTCTTAAGGTATCTGTGCATCCTCTTTGTTGATTGTTTTACTGTAAGGTCATTTTCTTGAGATCTCTTCAAGAAAATTAGAGATGCCAAGGGAACATTTCATGGAAAGATGGGCTCAATAAAGGACACAAACAGTATGGACCTACCAGAAGCAGAAGATATTAAGAAGAGGTGGCAAGAATACACAGAAGAACTATACAAAAAAGATCTTCATGACCCAGATAATCACAATGGTGTGATCACTCACTTAGAACCAGAAATCCTGTAATGCAAAGTCAAGTGGGCCTTGGGAAGCATCACTATGAACAAAGCTAGTGGTGGTGATGGAATTCCCGTTGAGCTTTTTCAAATCCTAAAAGATGCTGCTGTGAAAGTGCTGCACTCAATATGCCAGCAAATTTGGAAAACTCAGCAGTGGCCACAGGACTGGAAAAGGTCAGTTTTCATTCCAATCCCAAAGAAAGACAATGCCAAACACCGTTCAAACTACCACACAATTGCACTTATCTCACCGCTAGTAAAGTAATGCTCAAAATTCTCCAAGCGAGACTTCAGAATACATGAACCATGAACTTCCAGATGTTCAAACTGGCTTTAGAAAAGGCAGAGGAACCAGAGAGCAAATTGCCAACATCTGCTGGATTATCAAAAAAGCAAGAGAGTTCCAGAAAAACATCTACTTCTGCTTTATTGACTATGCCAAAGCCGTTGACTGTGTGGATCACAACAAACTGTGGAAAATTCAAGAGATGGGAATACCAGACCATCTGACCTGTCTCTTGAGAAACCTGTATGCAGGTCAGGAAGCAACAGTTAGAGCTGAACATGGAACAACAGACTGGTTCCAAATAGGAAAAGGAGTATGTCACGGCTGTATACTGTCACCCTGCTTATTTAACTTATATGCAGAGTACATCATGAAAAATGCTGAAGCACAAGCTGGAACAAGATTGCCAGGAGAAATATCAATAACCTCAGACATGCAGATGACATCACCGTTATGGCAGAAAGCAAAGAACTAAATAGTCTCTTGATGAAAGTGAAAGAGGAGAGTGAAAAGGTTGGCTTAAAGCTCAACATTCAGTGAACTAAGATCATGGCATCTGGTCCCATCACTTCATGGGAAATAGATGGGGAAACAGTGGAAACAGCGTCAGACTTTTATTTTTTTGGCCTCCAAAATCACTGCATATGGTGACTGCAGCCAGGAAATGAAAAGACGCTTGCTCCTTGGAAGAAAAGTTAGGACCAACCTAGACAGCATAGTAATAAGCAGAGACATTAGTTTGTCAGCAAAGGTCTCTCTAGTCAAGGCTATGGTTTTTCTAGTAGTCATGTATGGGTGTGAGAGTTAGACTATAAATAAAGCTGAGAGCTGAAGAATTGATGCTTTTGAACCGTGGTATTGGAGAAGATTCTTGAGAGTCCCTTGGACAGCAAGGACATCCAGCCAGTCCATCCTAAAGGCAATCAGTCCCGAATAGTTGTTGGAAGGACTGATGCTGAAGCTGAAACTCCAACACTTTGGCCTCCTGATGCGAAGAACTGACTCACTGGAAAAGACCCTGATGCTGGGAAAGATTGAAGGCAGGAGCAGAAGGGGATGACAGAGGATGAGATGGTGGGATTGCATCACCGACTCGATGGACATGAGTTTGAGTAAACTCTGGGAGCTGGTGATGGGCGGGGAGGCCTGGTGTGCTGCAGTTTATGGGGTCTCATTCTGACACAACTGAGCGCCTCAACTAAACTGAACTGAAGGCCTTTGACATAGTAAGCCCTGCCCCCAGGGCAGAACCAAATCCTACAGCTCAAAAGTCTTCAGGCAACAAAGAAACTCCTTGTTTGTTTAACAGATTTTCAAATTGCTCTTTTGCTTTGGCCTTCTGTGCTGGTTTATTATAAAGGACAACTTTCAAAAACAACCCAAAGGAAGAGATGAATAGCGCGAGGTGTTAGGGGGTTGGGACGTGGAGCTTCCAAGCCTTCTGTGAGCCCACCACCCTCCCAGTACTTCTGTGTGTACACCAGTCAGGAACCTAGTGGTTTTCACTTACATTTGCCTAGTGAGTAGTGATAAGTGTCTTTTCGTGTGCTATTTGCCATCCATAAATCTTACGTGGTCTGTTCACATTTTTTGCCTTCTTTAAATTTTTTAATTGTCATTTTAAAGAGTTTTGAGCGCATTTCCATATGTTGAACGTAAGTCCTTCATCAGACATACTGTTGTTCAGTCACCAAGTCGTGTCCGACTCTGCGCAACCCTATGGACTACAGCACGCCAGGCCTCCCTGTCCCTCACCATCTCCCAGAGTTTGCCCAAGTTCATGTCCATAATCAGCGACGCCATCCAACCATCTCTTCCTTTTCTCTTTCTGCCCTCAACCTTCCCTACAGTCAAGATCTTTTCTAGTGAGTCAGCCGTTTGCATCAGGTGGCCAAAGTATTGGAGCTTCAGCTTCAGCATCAGTCCTTCCAAAGAGTATTCAGGGTTGATTTTCTTTAGGATTGACTGGCTTGATCTCTTGCTTTCCAAGGGACCCTCAAGAGTCTTCTCCAGCACCATAGTTTGAAAGCATCAATTCTTTGGTGCTCTGCCTTCTTCAGATATATGCTTTATAAATATTTTCTCCTAGTCAGACACTTGTCTTTTAGTTCTTTAAATAGTGTCTTTTGCAGGACAGAGTTTTATATTTGATGAAGTAAAATTAATCCATGTGTTAATCCATAGCTAAGAAGTGACACCAACTAAGAAATGACTTAACCCAAGGCTGCAGATATTTTTATGTTTTCTTCTAGAAGTTTGAGAGTTTTAGGTCTATGATCCATTTTGAAATAATTATTGTATATGGCATAGCTATGAATTGAAGTTCATTTTTTATATAAGGATATCTGATTGTTTTAACACCGTATGTTGAAGATCCTCTCCCTTCTCCAGTAAATTACCTTTGTACAGCTGAAGAAAATCAGTTGTCCATATAGGTATGGGTCTACTTTTGAGCTCTGCTTTGTTCCTTTGATCTGTTTATCTCGACACAGATACCACACTGTCTGACTATATAGAGCTTTATAGTAAGTCTTGAAACTAGGAAATGTACATCTTCCAACTTTGCTTTCCCTCTTCAAAGCTATTTTGTTTACTAGCATTTCCATATAAATTTTAGAATCAGCTAATTAATTTCTAATTAAACATTCTTGCTGCAGTTTTTATTGTGATTGTTGAATCTGTACATCAATCTGAAGAGACAGAACATCTCAACAGTATCAAGTCTTCTGCATATGAACACAGTATATCTCACCAATAAAATTTACTTAGGACTTAATTTTCCTCAACAACGTTTTATGGGTTGAGTGTGCAGGTCTTTCACATATTTTTATACTATTGTAAGTGGTATTTTGATTTCAAATTCCAAATGTTCATTGTTAGTATATAGAAATACAATTTTTTTGTGTGTTTTAATCCTGAAACCTTGCTGAACTCACTTATTATTTCTAGCAGTTTTTTATAGATTCCATTGGGTTTCTATGTAGATAAGCAAGTCATTTGTGAATAAAAATTGTTTTATTTACTTTTTTCTAATTCAAATGTCTTTATTTCTTTTTCTTGCCTTACTGCATTGGCCAGAACCTTCAGCACAGTGTTGAATGCAAATGGTGAGAATGGACATTCTTGTCTTAGTCCTGATCTTAGGGGTAGATAATTATCTTTCACCAGTAAATATGATGTTAACAGTGAAGTTAGCTTTTAAGTATAATATTTTTCATAGATAGCCTTTATTAGGTTGAGGATGCTGCCTTCTCTACCTGCTTTGCTAAGAGCTTTTTATTTCTAATGTAAAGAATAAGTGTTGGATTTTGTCTAAAGTTTTTTCTGTATCTACTGAGGTAGTCCTATAGTTTTCTTGTTCTTTTTGTTAATATGGTGAATTATATTGCTTTCTCTTTTTCAAAATAGCCTTCTTATTTCAGAGCAGTCCATTGAACAGTTCTGTGTACTTGCTGACTGTGCTGGCCTCCATTGCTGCACGGGCTTCTCTCCAGCTGTGGCAAGAGGGGGCTACACTCCAGTTGCAGCGTGAGGGCTCCTCACCCTGGTGGCGTCTCTCGACGCTGAGCACAGGCTCTGGGGTGCATGGGCGCCCGCAGTTGCAGTTACTGACTCCAGAGTGCAGGCAGAGCTGCTGTGGCACACGGCTTAGCCTCCCCATGGCAGGCACGTGGGTCTTCCCTGACCAGGGGTTGAGCCCATGTTTCTCGCATAGGCATGTGGATTCTTTGTCACTGAGCCACCATGGAAGCCCCAGAGTAATTTTAGGTTTACAAAATAGTTGCAAAGTAGTACAGAGGACTCATACACCCCTCACCCAGTTTTAGTTTTCCCAGCTGCTAACACCTTACATATGTTAAAATTATCAGCATCAGTACGTCACTATTAGCCAAACTTCAGAATTTATTAGATTTCATCAGTTTTTCCATCACTTTTCTTTTTCTGTTCCAAAATCCAATCCAGGGAACCATGATTCTTCTTTTTCGCCAGTCTCTTTGGTCCCCTCTGGTTGGTGACAGTTATGCAGTGTTTCTTTACTTTTGTATGACCTTGACAGTTTTGAGGAATGCTGGTCAGGTATTTTATGGAATTACCCTCAGTTCGAATTGTCTGATGCTTTTCTCATACTTTTGTTGAGATTATAAGGTTTTTTGAAAAGCTCTCACAGAGATGAAGCATGCACATCAACTCCCATTTGTGGTCCGTGATCACACCTGACGACAGTGGCGATGCTGACCTTGATCACTTGGCTAAGGTGACGTGTTCCCAGTCTCTTCACTATTCCCTTTTCATATTCTATTCTTTGGAAGTGAATTGCTTAATGTAGCCCATGCTCTGTGGTTCTGGTGGTGAAATATCAGCTCTTACACGGTGTGGTATCTACTACTTATATTATTTGAAATTCTTCTATAGGGAAGAATCCTTTCTTTCCCCTGTCTCTTCATTATTCTAGCAGTATGTGTGTGTATGCTAACTCACTTCAGTCGTGTCTAACTGTATGCAACCCTATGGATCATAGTCCGCCAGGCTCCTCTGTCCATGGGATTCTCCAGGCAAGAATATGGGAGTGTGTTGTCATGCCCTCCTCCAGGGCATCTTGCTGACCTAGGGATTGAACCTGTGTCTCTTATGTCTCCTGCACTGGCAGGCAGGTTCTGTATTACTGGCGCCATCTGGGTAACCCTTTTAGCAGTATTTGAAGTTGTTGCTCAGTCACTCAGTCATGTCCGACTCTTTGTGACCCCATGATTGCAGCATGCGAAGCTTCCCTGTCCATCACCAACTCCCGGAGCTTGCTCAAACTCATGTCCATTGTGTTGGTGATACCATCCAACCATTTCATCCTCTGTTGTCCCCTCCTCCTCCTGCCTGCAATCTTTCCCAGCATCAGAGTCTTTTCTAATGAATTGGATTTTTTCTAATGAGCTGGCTCTTCCCATCAGGTAGCCAAAGTATCGGAACTTCAGCTTCAGTATCAGTCCTTTCAAGGAATATTTCAGATTTATTTCCTTTAGGATGGACTGGTTGGATCTCCTTGCAGTCCAAGGGACTCTCAAGAGTCTTCTCCAACACCACAGTTCAAAAGCATCAATTCTTTGGCTCTCAACCTTTTTTATTGTCCAGCTCTCACATTCATATATGACTATTGGAGAAATTCAGACTTAAATTGAAGAAAGTAGGGAAAACCACTAGACCATTCAGTATCAGTTCAGTTGCTCAGTCATGTCCAAATCTTTGGGACCCCATGAACTGCAGCACGCCAGGCCTCTCTGTCCATCACCAACTCCCAGAGTCCACCCAAACCCATGTCCATCGAGTTGGTGATGCCATCCAGCTATCTCATCCTCTGTTGTCCCCTTCTCCTCCTGCCCTCAATCCTTCCCAGCATTAGGGTCTTTTCCAATGAGTCAACTCTTCACATGAGGTGGCCAAAGTATTGGAGTTTCAGCTTCAGCATCAGTCCTTCCAATGACTATTCAGGACTGATCTCCTTTAGGATGGACTGGTTGGATCTCCTTGCAGTCCAAGGGACTCTCAAGAGTCTTCTTCAACACCACAGTTCAAAAGCATCAGTTCTTCGGCGCTCAGCCTTTTTCACTGTTCAACTCTTACATCCATACATGACTACTGGAAAAACCATAGCCTTGACTAGATGGACCTTTGTTGGCAAAGTAATGTCTCTGCTTTTCAATATGCTATCCAGGTTGGCCATAACTTTCCTTCCAAGGAGTAGGCGTCTTGATTTCATGGCTGCAATCACCATCTGCAGTGATTTTGGAGCCCAAAAAAATAAAGTCTGACGCTGTTTCCCCATCTATTTCCCATGAAGTGATGGGACCAGTTCCCATGATCTTAGTTTTCTTAATGTTGAGCCTTAAGCCAACTCTTTAGCTCTCTTTTTTTACTTTCAGCAAGAGGCTTTTTAGTTCCTTTTCACTTTCTGCCGTAAGGGTGGTGTCATCTGCATATCTGAGGTTATTGATATTTCTCCCGGCAATTTTGATTCCAGCTTGTGCTTCTTCCAGCTCAGCGTTTTGCATGATGTACTCTGCATATAATTTAAATAAGCACGGTGACAATATACAGCCCTGATGTACTCCTTTTCCTATTTGGAACCAGTCTGTTGTTCCATTTCCAGTTCTGACTGTTGCTTCCTGACCTGCATACAGGTTTTTCAAGAGACAGGTCAGATGGTTTGGTATTCCCATCTCTTTCAGAATTTTCCACAGTTTATTGTGATCCACACAGTCAAAGGACCATGCAGGTATGACCTAAATCAAATGCCTTATGACTATACAGTGGAAGTGACAAATAGATTCAAGGGATTAGATCTGATAGACAGAGTGCCTGAAGAACTATGGATGGAGGTTTGTGACATTGTACAGGAGGCAGTGATCAAGACCATCCCCCAAAAAAGAAATACAAAAAGGCAAAATGTTTGTCTGAGGAGGCCTTACAAACAGCTATGAAAAGAAGTGAAAGGCAAAAGAGAAAAGGAAAGATATACCCATTTGAATGCAGAGTTCCAAAGAATAGCAAGGAGAGATAAGAAAACCTTCCTCAGTGATCAATGCAAAAAAATAGAGGAAAACAATAGAATGGGAAAGACTAGAGATCTCTTCAATAGAATTAGAGATACCAAGGGAACATTTCATGGGCACAATAAAGTACAGAATTGGTATGGACCCAACAGAAGCAGAAGATATTAAGAAGAGGTGGCAAGAATACGCAGAAGAACTATACAAAAAAGATCTTCATGACTCAGATAACCATGATGGTGTGATCACTCACTTAGAGCCAGACATCCTGGAATGTGAAGTCAAGTGGGCCTTAGGAAGCATCACTATGAACAAAGCTAGTGGTGGTGATGGAATTCCCAGTGAGCTATTTCAAATTTTAAAAGATGCTGCTGTGAAAGTGCTGCACTTAATATGCCAGCAAATCTGGAGGCTCAACAGTGACCACAGGACTGGAAAAGGTCAGTTTTCATTCCAATCCCAAAGAAAGGCAATGCGAAAGACTGTTCAAACTACTACACAATTGCACTCACCTCATACTAGCAAAGTAATGCTCAAAATTCTCCAAGTCAGGCTTCAACAGTACGTGAACTGATATCTTCCAGATGTTCAAGCTGGATTTAGAAAAGGCAGAGGAACCAGAGAGCAAATTGCCAATGTCCATTGCATCATTGAAAAAGCAAGAAAGTTCCCGAAAAACATCTACTTCTGCTTTATTGACTATGCCAAAGCCGTTGACTGTGTGGATCACAACAAAGTGTGGAAAATTCTGAAAGAGATGGGAATACCAGACCATTTGACCTGCCTCTTGAGAAACCTGTATGCAGGTCAGGAAGCAACAGTTCGAACTGAACATGGAACAATAGACTGGTTCCAAATAGGAAAAGGAGTATGTCACGGCTGTATACTGTCACCCTGCTTATTTAACTTATATGCAGAGTACATCATGAAAAATGCTGAAGCACAAGCTGGAACAAGATTGCCAGGAGAAATATCAATAACCTCAGACATGCAGATGACATCACCGTTATGGCAGAAAGCAAAGAACTAAAGAGTCTTTAGTCTTTCACTTGATGAAAGTGAAAGAGGAGAGTGAAAAGGTTGGCTTAAAGCTCAACATTCAGTGAACTAAGATCATGGCATCTGGTCCCATCACTTCATGGGAAATAGATGGGGAAACAGTGGAAACAGTGTTAGACTTTTACTTTTTGGGGGCTCCAAAATCACTGCATATGGTGACTGCAGCCATGAAATTAAAAGACGCTTGCTCCTTGGAAGAAAATTTAGGACCAACCTAGACAGCATATTAAAAGCAGAGACATTACTTTGCCAACAAAGATCCGTCTTGTCAAGGCTATAGTTTTTCTAGTGGTCATGTATGGATGTGAGAGTTGGACTATAAAGAAAGCTGAGAGCTGAAGAATTGATGCTTTTGAACCATGGTGTTGGAGAAGACTCTTGAGTGTCTTGGACTGGGAAGAGATCCAGCCAGTCCATCCTAAAGGCAATCAGTCCCAAATAGTCATTGGAAGGACTGATGCTGAAGCTGAAACTCCAATATTTTGGCTACCTGATGCAAAGAACTGACTTACTGGGAAAGTCCCTGATGCTTGGAAAGAATGAAGGCAGGAGGAGAAGCGGATCACAGAGGATGAGATGGTGTGATTGCATCACCGACATGAGTTTGAGTAAATTGGGAGCTGGTGATGGACAGGGATGCCTGGTGTGCTGCAGTCCATGGTGTTGCAAACAGTTGGACACAACAACGACTGAACTGAACTGATTGGAGAAACCATAGCTTTGACTGTATGGACCTTTGTGGGCAAAGCTATGTCTCTGCTTTTTAATACACTGCCTACATTTGTCATAGCTTTTCTTCCAAGCAGCAAGAGTTTCATTTTCATGGCCGCAGTCACCATCTGCAGTGATTTTGAAAATAAAGTCTGTCACTGTTTCCATTTTCCCCCATCTATTTGCCATGAAGTGATGGGACCAGATGCCATGATCTTCGTTTTTTGAATGTTGAGTTTTAAGCCAGTTTTTTCGCTCTCCTCTTTCACCTTCATCAAGAGGCTCTTTAGCTCCTCTCTGCTTTCTGCCATAAAATTAATGCCATCTGCGTATCTGAGGTTGTTGCTATTTCTCCCACATTCTTGACTCCAGCTTGTGCTTCCTCCAGCCCGCCATTTCACACGATGGACTCTGCCTAGAAGTTAAATAAGCAGCGTGACAATATACAGCCTTGATGTACTCCTTTCCCAATTTAAAACCAGTCTATTGTTTCATGTCCAGTTCTAATTGTTGCTTCTTGACCTGCATACAGCTTTCTTAGGAGGCAGGTAAGATGGTCTGGTATTCCCATCTCCTGAAGAATTTTCCACATTTTGTTGTGATCTACACAGTCAAAGGCTTTAGTGTAGTCAGTGAAGGAGAAGTAGATGTTTTTCTGGTATTTTCTAGCTTTTTCTATGGTCCAGTTGATCAAATTGGCAATTTGTTCTCTGGTTTGTCTGCCTTTTCTAAATCTAGCTTGTACATCTGGGAGTTCCCTGTTCACACACTACTGAAGCTTAGCTTGAAGGATTTTGAGCATTACTTTCTAGCATTACCGGTGCTTAGGGGAGGGCAGAATGGGGAACAATTGCTGAATGGTTAGAGTTTCTATTTGGGATCACAAAAAATTCTGGACTTGACAGTGGTGAAGGTTACATATGAATGTTCTTAATGGCACTGAATTGTACACTTAGAAATGAGTTAAAATGGTTAATTTATCATATACATTTTAACATTTAAAAAGTGAAAAAAAGTTATCGTACAAAATATTCAACTAAATCCAAAAGAATGCAGGAATGGAGAAAAGCAGGGGCAGAAAAGTACAAGATCGGCTTGTTATTGGCACTGCTGGCTTGGTTTTGTGGACAAGCTTGACATGGTGTGCCCCCTGGGTTAGTCTGGAATGTGGGACAGGGCCACAGCACTGAGTGGGAGGTGTTCTGAGGTACTTGCCATGTTTCTGCCATGGTTGAGTAGTGGGACTTTGGTTGCAGACCCAAGTAGCTAGGAATCTCTACAGTTAACTTTCCTGAACAAGCAGCATTCTTCCTATTTATGTATCCACTGACAGTTGTTAGTATTGGACCAGTATTGGAAGTGGGGATGTCCATTAGACAGCGGTGAGCATAGGTTGGAACTCATACTACAAGAATATAAGATGCCCGTGGAAACTGATTTCAGGCGTACCTGATAGTCTATCAAGGTAGACTTCTATGGGGAAATCCTCAATATGTTCATCTTTGGCTGTCTCAGACAGGAAAAAACCTTTGGCTCTTCAGATTCACTTATTTCAGCAATTCAGTGTTATACTGAGTAAGCTAAGAAATGCCTACATTTACCAGACTAGATGTGAAACAATGAAGACAATTTCTTCTAGGCTTCGGAAAGCAAAATAATGACTGACTACTGGTGAGAGATAATTTGTACTTTCAGTCACTGTTTCCTAGTATTTTACTGCTCAGAACTGTGCAGTCTCACCTGGTTATATTTAATTTTATCTTCACCTTAGCTATATTTTTAAATCAAACATTTTCCTAAATCTGTGAATTAAACAGTATAACATAGTTACCATATCATGCTTCAACTGTCAAGTTAAATTCATCATGAGATATTATTAAAAAGACTTTATCTTTAAAAATAAAAAATGTTTTAGTGTATTATATTAAAATCTCATTCAAAATTTTCTAAAATGTACCACTAGAAAGGTCATTTTTAAAGGCCTTATATGGAAATAAAATAAATGCTAGTTGTAAAGGCAAGTCACTAATTTGAGATGAGACCTACAATTCTCACTAAAACCAAGAACGTATGTACTTGCATAGATGGTGCTGCTAAACAGAGAAGGCTCATAAAAGAAAAAACATTAGGCATATGGCTTATCTTTCGTTTTTTAGATCTATACTGTCTTCCACAGTGGCTACACCAATTTTACATTCCCACCTACATGCACAAGAGTTCCCTTTTCTCCACATTCTCACCAACATTTGTTATTTGTGTTCTTTTTGATGATAGTCATTCTGATTTGTGTGAGGTGATTTCTCACTCTGGTTTTGATTTGCTTTCCCTCATGATTAGTGATGTTGAACATCTTTTTACATGCCTGATGGCATTTTTTAAATGTACGTTTTGTCCTTGGAAAAATGTCTATTGAGTTCTTCTGCCCACTTTTCAATTGCCTTTTTTTTGGTAAATGTATTTTTTAAACACTTTAAATTATGAAAGCATGATAACACATTTACAGGAGACTTGGAAAATACAGAACAAAGTTACACACAATTCCACTGTATATTAAAATTATTTTTAGAGTAGATAATTAGTTGGAGTTTCAATATCAAACTCTCAAAATTTAACAGAATGCATGGACAGAAAAGTAGAAGGATACAATAGACCTGAAAAGCACTATGAGCCAATTCAACATAATTAAGATTTATAAGTCCAGTGGTAAGACTCCTTGATTTCAGTGCAGGGTGCCTGGGTTCAATCCTTGGTCAGGGAACTAGATCCCACATGCCACAACTAACAGTCCTCATGCTGCAACTAAAGATCCCACATATTGTATCTAAGGCCTGACGCACCCAGACAGATACGTTTTCAGGCTTCCCAGGTGGTGCTAGTGGTAAAGAATCCATCTACCAGTGCAGGAGTTTGATCTCTGGGTCAAGAAGATCCCTTGGAGGAGGGCATGGCAACCCACTCCAATATTCTTGCTTGGAGAATCCCATGGACAGAGGAGCCTGCCGGACTACAGTCTCTAGGGTTGCAAAGAGTTGGATGTGACTGAAGTGACTTAGCACGCATGCACACAACAGCAGGATACAAACTCTATTCAAGTTCCCAAAGACTATAAACCAGGAGATATTGGAACATACAGGGATATAAAGTTGGGTGCAAAAATTTCATGGTCTAAAGGTATTGAAATCATACAAAGTCTCTTCTATTATCACCATGCAATTATGTTAGAAATAATGTCAAAAGATATTTGAAAACAACCCACATATTTTCAAGTGCAAGGTGACATTTACCAAGAGAGATCTTTGACTCAGCCACTGAAAGCCTCAATAAAGTTAGAAGGCTGAAAAATCACAGAGACTGACTGCAGAGAAAAAAGCAGTTAAAAGAGAAATAAATACCAAAATAAGAAATTAATGCCAGAGATACTTTAAACACCCCATGTATTTGGAAATTAAATGTCCACTGTTAAATGATGGGTGTATCTAAGATGCCATAACGAGGAAAATTAGCAAATATTTGTAACAGAATAAAAATGAAAAAAGAATTGATTAGAACTTGTTGCATGCAGCTGAGGCTACTCAATGCAACTAAATACAATATGGAATCTTGAATAAGATGAAAACAAATAATGGACACTGGCATAAAATTTGGACAAAATATGTACTTTTAACCCATTAGACTGAGCCATCCTAGCATCTTTGACTGGTCTATATGAATGTGCTAGGGATTCTGTCCTTTTGCTATAAAGTTGAGACAAATGACTAGATAGAATTGCAACAAATTGGAGGGTTATGCTTGGAATGATTGGACTTGAAATAGGCTAGACCAGTGCACATGAGCATGTATAGGCTGATATATACTTAGGTAGGTATCAACAAATCGCTACAGTGTATTTTCGAAAACAGAGAAGAAACATGGCTTTCTCACTACCTGATCCTTCCAGAATCTGTATTCTCCAGTTGGCTCTCCTGCGGACTTGATGGTTTATTTCGACAGGATGACTAGCTATACTAGTCATTGTTTCGATCTGTATCTTTTGCCCATTTTATAAGATTGTCTCTTGCATTATCCATTGTGTAATGAGTCCTCTATGTATATGAGATGTCACCTCTATACGGATATAGAGATTCCAGGGTTGTTTAGGGCATCCCAGGTAACTCCGTTGGTAAAGAATCCTCCTGCAATGCAGGAGGCTGGGATTGTTAACCTCAGCGGCCTAACAGGGGCCAACGCCTGGCCCCGCCCCGCGCCTCAGGCCCCGCCCCCACGCCTCAGGCCCCGCCCCGCGCCTCAGGCCTCGCCCCGCGCCTCAGGCCTCGCCCCACGCCTCAGGCCCCGCCCGCACCTCAGGCCCCGCCCGCACCTCAGGCCTCGCGCCTCAGCCCCCACCCCGCCCCTCAGGCCCCGCCCCGCGCCTCGGCCCCACCCCTCTCAGGCCCCGCCCGCGCCCCGCGCCCCAGGCCCCGCCCGCGCCTCAGGCCCACTTCCCTAGTCTCCGGGCTCCCGCTCTGCAGCCACTCCCCGAGACCTGGAGCCGCCTGGGTCCTGGCTCAGCGCCCAGGCGAAGCCCACCCAGGCTCTGGCAGCTGGAAACCGCAGGCCGGCCGGATCCGGATGCTCGTTCGCTGGCGGTACTCCGGCCCGGCATCGCACGAGCCACCTCCCGGGGTCCTTCGGGCCTCGGCCGGGCGGCCCTCCCGAGGTCCTCGGCGGTTGCGTAGCAGCTGCGGGGACGCTGGCGGAGCTGGGCGCGGAGCGAGGCACGGTGCGCTCCGGCCTGCCTGTCGGGTCCGACGCCGGGGGGAGTCCGGGACGGGCGGGTTCCGAGGGCGGCGGGGTCCCTGAGGGCGGCTGGCTGTGGGCGGGCCGGCCTGCGGCGCGCTGCTCTCCAGTCCTCGCTCGGGAACCGCCGAGATGGGAAACCGCGCGGGCGGCGGCCTCGCCTGTGCGAAGCGCCCCTGCAAGGCCGTCCTCGGGCCCTCGGCTGGACGGAGGGCCCTGTGGGGGGAAAGAACGGGACCGTGGTTCTGGCAACGGTGGGAGGAGGGAGGCGAAGGCAGCCCATCCTGGCCAAGAGGTTGAGGTGCTCGAAAACTGCTTGAGTGAAGTTTATCCAGTGGGTCGCGGGAATATCGACAAGTATTGAAGGTCTTCGAGAATTGCTTTGGCTGCGTTGGGCTCCAGCTGCTGGGTGGGGGTGGAAGGGGTGGCCCCTTATCGTGCTTATCAAGCATCTGCCACTTCCCAGTCACTGCTCTTGAGGCTGAGGGTGCCTCGGTGAGCAAGGCTGACTCCCTGCCTGAGCAGAAGCAACAGCATTGCGGTCAGGGAGACTCAGGGGTCCTGTTGGTGTTTTCCACCCTTGTGTGCACCTCTGTCATAGGTCTTGCCACGGTAGAGTTTTCCTTCGTGTCTTGTGTCCCAGTGCAAGATCTGCCCGTATTCAAGGCTCAGTAAGTGCGGGCGCTGCTGCTGCATTGTGGCATCACTGAGCTCAGAGTGTGGGCTGTGGCACATCCTCAGTAATGTTTGTGAAATTATTAATATGTTTGGGCGTGAGGACAGTGGAATAGAGCTACAGATTATGCTACACCTCGGTTCTGGCACTGGTGTCTGGTCATGTCTTGTACAGACAAGGGATGCAAAGAGTGAGTTTGGGGTGGGCGAGGCTTAGGTTTCACAGGTCGTTTTTGCCTGTGTGCGGTAGTTTGCTAGTCAAAACCTGGTGGGCAATTGCATACTTGAGTCTGGCACTGAGCGGCACGAGATCTCTGTGGAGATGCAGATTTGGCATCATCAGCATTTAGGAGATCCTTGAAACTAATAGAGGTGAAATAACCCTAGAGAAGAGGGCCTGGGAATGCCAGGTTTGGGAAAAGAAAAAACAGCTACTTATTTCAGTAGGATGGAAAATGAGGTGGAGGTGAGAAACATGAGGTTGAGGATCGGGAAGAGACATCTTTGGCTGTGTGGTCTGTCATTCAGTGATGAGAATTCAGGCCCACACAATGTCTCAAATTGATTATGTGATGTAAGCACTGATTTTTGCCCCTGCTTTACAAGTGAGCAAATGTTTGTACATAAAACTTGTAAAACTTCAACATGGTTTTAGAGTAGTCTCTCCAGGTGGGAGCGGGAGTTGTGGTCCTGAGCATAGCTGTAGTAAAGAGATGACACAGGGTGAACCACTCTAATAAGATCTTGTTGGGGGCAAGATTACAGCACCATGGTTCAGCAAGTGCTAGCCAGGTTGGTAGTGAATAGGACAGGATATCAGTGTTTCCTGGGGCTCCTCTCTCATCAGGCCATTGTCTCCCCTGTCCAGGAAGAGTAAGGGAATTTGGTTGAGGGGACTTCTCATCTCTTTACCAACAGCCTCTTCTTGATCTTTCCAGTGACAAGATCCCCCTCTCCTGAGCTGATGCCCTTTCTACAGCCAGGAGCCAATGGCCAGGGACAAAGCCAAACCCTGTGAGCTGGACCAGGAGAAATACGATGCTGATGACAATGTGAAAATCATCTGCCTGGGAGACAGTGCTGTGGGCAAGTCCAAGTATGTTGGAGGATTAGGGAAGCAAAGCCAGGCCCAGAACAGATCTGGCTTCTTAGAAAAACCCTCCAGAGGCACAGAGGAGCATGGCTTCTGTGGGTGTGGTGAGGGAGCCCAGCTGTGGGGGAACAAGGGAACCTCCCATCAGCAGCCGTGTGTGTCTGGGGAGGAGGGCCGGAGAGGGCTAAGTCAGAACTGAGAGAGGAGAGCTTTCCCTGTGAGTCCTGGCAGAGACTGCTGGAGCAGTTCTGGTGAGGTGAGAGCTGGGGTTTTCCTGTGTGTGCTGTGTGGGCTGAGAGATTTCAAAGTGCAGACAGTGGGAACGGGGAGAGGAAAGTGTGGAAAGTGTGACTAGCACGACCAGCAGCAGGTTGAAGAAAGGTGGTGAGGAAGCTTTCTTTAAAGAACTCACTGAGAAGTAGAAATGGTGACTGACTGTCGTCAGCATAAAGAATGGCTCGATCGTGACTGCGGTGCCTCTGTGCACAGGTGGGACTCCCCTGAGACGCTAAGGTGGCTCTGCGGTGCGGCCTCCTGTCTCCGCAGGCTGTGAGCCTGGTTGTCAGTTTCTGGGGCTGTGGGGCACACACCCATTTCTGGCCCTGACCAGATGCCTTGAGTCTTATATCGCAGGAGCCCCAGCTCCACCTTGTTTTCCATTTTCATTTTTTATTAACACATCCCTGGAATCAGGGGGCTGTGAATGATTCCCTAGGGGCTTTGCTGGCTGGCACAGTGGTAACTTAGCTTTGCTCAACCTCAGCTCTGTTTATTTTAAAAGATGCCCGGGGAAAAGCAAAGCAGAAACCTGTAGCAGGAGTCCTAAACTTAAGCCTTCATCTCAATGCCCAGACTTTAGGCCGGAGCGGGGCTGTCATACTGTAAAATGCCTAGAAAGGAATTCAGTGATTTTCTCATCACAGGGCTCTGGTTGGAACTTTCAGTGCTGTGTTGACTAGAAGTGGCAAAAGCAGGCATCCTCTCTATTTCTCACCTTGAGGGGAAGCTTTTAGTCTTTCACAGCTGAGTGTGGTGCTAACTCTGGGGTTCTCATCAGTTCAGTTCAGTTCAGTCGCTCAGTCATGTCCCGCTCTTTGCGACTCCACGGACTGCAGCACGCCAGGCTTCCCTGTCCATCACCAACTCCTGGAGTTTGCTCAGACTTATGTCCATTGAGTCAGTGATGCCATCCAACCATCTCATGCTCTGCCCCCTTCTCCTCCTGCCTTCAATCTTTCCCAGCATCAGAGTCTTTTCCAGTGAGTCAGTTATTTGCATCAGGTGGCCCAAGTATCGGAGTTTCAGCTTCAGCATCAGTCCTTCCAGTGAGTATTCAGGACTGATCTCCTCTAGGAGGGACTGGTTGGATCTCCTTGCAGGCCAAGAGGCTCTCAGGAGTCTTCTCCGAGACTGTAGCACCAATTCTCCGGCTCTCAGCTTTCTTTATGGTCCAACTAGCTTTGACCAGATGGGCTTTTGTCAGCAAAGTAATGTCTCTCTGGTTTTTAATATGCTGTCTAGGTTGGCCATTGCTTTTCTTCCAAGGAGCAAGCATCTTTTAATTTCATGGCTGCAGTCACCATCTGCATTGATTTTGGAGACCAAGAAAATAAAGTCTCTCACTGTTTCCACTGTTTCCCCATCTATTTGCCATGAAGTGATGGGACCAGGTGCCATCATCTTAGTTTTCTGAATGTTGAGCTTTAAACCAACATTTTCACTCTCCTCTTTCACTTTCATCAAGAGGCTCTTTAGTTCTTTTCTACTTTCTGCCATAAGGGTGTGTCATCTGCAGATCTGAGGTTATTGATATTTCTTCAAGCAGTCTTGATTCCAGCTTGTGCTTCATCCAGACCAGCATTTCACATAATGTACTCTGCATAGAAGTTAGATAAGTAGGGTGACAATATACAGCCTTGACGTACACCTTTCCCAATTTGGAGTCAGTCTGTTGTTCCATGTCTGGTTCTAACTGTTGCTACTTGACCTGCATACAGATTTCTCAGGAGGCAGGTGAGGTGGTCTGATATTCTTATCTCTAAGAATTTTCCACAGTTTGTTGTGGTCCACACAGTCAACAGTTTTGGCATAGTCAATAAAGCAGAAATAGATGTTTTTCTGGAACTCTCTTGCTGTTTCAGTGATCCAGTGGACGTTGGCAATTTGATCTCTGATTCCTCTGCCTTTTCTAAAACCAGCTTGAACATCAGGAAGTTCATGGTTCACGTATTGCTGAAGCCTGGCTTGGAGAATTTTGAGCATTACTTTACTAGCGTGTGAGATGAGTGCAATTGTGTGGTAGTTTGAGCATTCTTTGGCATTGCTTTTCTTTGGGATTGAAATGAAAATTGATCTTTTCCAGTCCTGTGGCCACTGCTGAGTTTTCCAGATTTGCTGGCATATTGAGTGCAGCACTTTCATAGCACCATCTTTCAGGATTTGAAATAGCTCAACTGGAATTCCATCACCTCCACTAGCTTTGTTTGTAGTGATGCTTCCTAAGGCCCACTTGACTTCACCTTCCAGGATGTCTGGCTCTAGGTGAGGGATCACACCATGGTGATTATCTGGGTCGTGAAGATCTTTTTTGTATAGTTCTTCTGTGTCTTCTTGCCACCTCTTCCTAATATCTTCTTCTTCTGCTGGGTCCATACCATTTCTGTCCTTTACTGAGCCCATCTTTGCATGAAATGTTCCCTCGGTATCTCTGATTTTCTCGAAGAGATCTCTAGTCTTTCCCATTCTCTTGTTTTCCTCTATTTCTTTTCATTGGTCACTGAGGAAGGCTTTCTGATCTCCCCTTGCTGTTCTTTGGAACTCTGCATTCAGATGGGTGTATCTTTCCTCTTCTCCTTTGCCTTTAGCTCCTCAGACAACTATTTGTCTCTCTGCATCTCTCTTTCTTGGGAAGGCCTTGATCCCTGCCTCCTGAACAATATCACGAACCCCTGTCCACAGTTCTTCAGGCACTCTGTCATCAGATCTAGTCCCTTGAATCTGTCTGTCACTTCCGCTATATAATCGTAAGGGATTTGATGTAGGTCACACCTGAATGGTCTAGTGGTTTTCCCTGCATTCTTCAATTTAAGTCTGAATTTGACAATAAGGAGTTCATGATTTGAGCCTCAGTCATCTACTGTATAGAGCTTCTCCATCTTTGGCTACAAAGAATATATAATCAGTCTGATTTCGATATTGACCATCTGGTGATATCCACATGCAGAGTCATCTCTTGTGTTTTTGGAAGAGGGTATTTGCTATGACCAGTGTGTTTTCTTGGCAAAACTCTGTTAGCCTTTGCCCTGCTTCATTCTGTACTCCAAGGTCAAACTTGCCTGTTACTCCAGGTATCTCTTGACTTCCTACTTTTGCATTCCAGTCCTCTATGATGAAGAGGACTTCTTTTTTGGTGTTAGTTCTAGAAAGACTTGTAGGTCTTCATAGAACCGTTCAACTTCAGCTTCTTCAGCATTACTGGTCGGGGCATAGACTTGGATTACTGTGATATTGAATGGTTTGCCTTGGAAACGAACAGAGATCATTCTGTCAGTTTTGAGATTGCATCCAAGTACTGCATTTTGGACTCTTTTGTTGACTATGAGGGCTACGCCATTTCTTCTAAGGGACTCTGCCCACAGTAGTAGATATATAGGTCTTCTGAATTAAATTTGCCCATTCCAGTCCATTTTAGTTCACTGATTCCTAAAATGTCGATGCTCACTCTTGCCATCTCCTGTTTGACCACTTCTATACTTTGGCCACATCATGCGAAGAGCTGACTCATTGGAAACGACCCTAATGCTGGGAAGGATTGTGGGCAGGAGGAGAAGGGGACGACAGAGGATGAGGTGGCTGGATGGCATCTCCGACTTGATGGACATGGGTTTGGGTAAATTCCGGGAGTTGGTGACGGACAGGGAGGCCTGGTGTGCTGCAGTTAATGGGGTCGCAAAGAGTCGGACATGACTGAGCGACTGAACTAACTAAGTTTACCTTGATTCATGGACCTGACATTCCCGGTTCCTAGGCAATATTATTCTTTACAGCATTGGGGTTTTCATATGTGGCCTTTATCCTAGAGATGCTTGCCTTCTCTTCTTAGTTTATAGAGTGTTTTTGTCATGAGATGGTGTTGGTTTTTGTCAATTACTTTGTTTGCATTTATTGAATATGTGGAATTTTTCCTTCATTCTATTTATATATGTTTGATTAATTTTCTTAAGTTGTACCACCTTTATATGATGAGAATAAATCTCCCTTGGTGATGATGTATAATCCCTTTAATATGATTTGGTTTTCTAGTGGGTTTTTTTGTTTTGTTTTGCACTGTTCGGGGTCTTAGTTGCTGTGCGTGGGCTTTTTCTAGTGCAGCGAGCAGGGGCTGCTCTCTAGTTGAGGTATACTGGCTTCTGCTTGCGGTGGCTCCTCCTGTTACATAGCACAGGGTCTAGAATGCAGGCTTATTGTGGTGCATGGGCTTAGCTGTCCCGCAGCATGTGGAACCCTCCCAGACCAGGGATCAAGCTTGTGTTCTCTGCATTGGCAGGTGGATTCTGAACCACTGTACCACTAGGGAAGTCTGCTAGTGGGTTTTGGAGGATTTTTACAACTAAAGTCATGAGGAATACTGGCCTGTAGTTTTCTTTTCTAATAGTGTCATTTGGCCTTGGAATCAGGGTACCACTGGCCTCATAGAATTATAAAGTGTTCCCTCCTCAGTTTTTGGGAAAAGTTTGAGAAGAACTGGTGTTTGTTCATGAAATGGTTGGTAGAATTCACTAGGAAAGTAATTCAGTCTCAGACCTTTAGTTACAGGGAGTGTTTGAATGTTGATGTAATCTCCTTACTTGGTATCAGTTCAGTTCAGTTTCTCGGTCGTATCCGACTGTTTGCAACCCCATGAATTGCAGCATGCCAGGCCTCCCTGTCCATCACCAACTCCCAGAGTCCACCCAAACCCATGTCCATTGAGTCGGTGATGCCATCCAGCTATCTCATCCTCTGTCGTCCCCTTCTCCTCCTGCCCTCAATCTTTCCCAGCATCAGGGTCTTTTCCAGTGAGTCAACTCTTCGCATGAGGTGGCCAAAGTATTGGAGTTTCAGCTTCAGCATCAGTCCTTCCAATGAACACCCAGGACTGATCTCCTTTAGGATGGACTGGCTGGATCTCCTTGCAGTCCAAGGGACTCTCAAGAGTCTTCTCCAACACCACAGTTCAAAAGCACCAATTCTTCGGTGCTCAGCTTTCTTCACTGTCCAACTCTCACATCCATACATGACTACTGGAAAAACCATAGCCTTAACTAGACAGACCTTTGTTGGCAAAGTAATGTCTCTGGTTTGTAATATGCTGTCTAGGTTGGCTATAACTCTTCTTCCAAGGATCAAGTGTCTTTTAATTTCGTGGCTGCAGTCACCATCTGCAGTGATTTTGGAGCCCCCAAAATAAAGTCTGACACTGTTCCCACTGTTTCCCCATCTAGGTCTACTCAGATTTTCTATTTCACTTTGAATCTGGTGGCTCGTGTGTTTCTAGGAGTTTGTTCACTCCCTTTTGGTCCTCCAGCTTGTCGGTGTGCAGCAGCTCGTGGTGCTCACTTGCAATTTTTTGTTTCCATGCGGCTGGTGTTGCTCTCCTAGGTGTCAGCTCTGATTTTGACCGTTTGTGTCCCCTCTCTTTTCTCAGTCTAGCTAAAGGTTTGTTGATGTTGTTGATCTTTTCAAAGAACTAATTCCTGGTTACACTGATACTCTCTGTTGTCTTTCTATTTGGTATTCTGCAAATTGCCACTCTAATCTGTATTATTTCTTTCCTTCTGCTAGCCTTGAGTTTAGTGTGGTCTTTCATATCTACTACCTTAAAATGTACAATTAAGTTGTTGATTTAATTTGTACCGTTCTGTGAATTTTCTGGTTTTCCTTCTGTTATTCTAGTTGCAATCCATTTTATTTGTAAAGATACTTTGTATAATCTCAGTCTTTTTAATTTTAGTGACTTTTTTTGTAGCCTAAACTGAGTTCACTTGAGAAGAATGTGTTTTCTACTGTTGTTAGACAAAGTATTCTGTGTATGTTTGTTAGGTCTGTTTGGTTTATAGTGTAGTTCAAGACCTCTGTTTCATCATTCTATTCGTTATTGAAAGTGGGATGTTGAAATATTTGTGAGTTACGGTGCAGCTGTTTGCTTCTCCCTTTAGTTGTATCAATGTTGACTTCATATATTTTGGAACAACGCTGTTGTTCTTTACATATGTGTCTATAACGTTTATGTATTCTTGACAGATTGAACTTTTCATCGATACATAATGTCCTTCATCTCTTTTAACGTTTGTCACTTAAAAGTTTGTTTTGTCTGGCTGTAGTATAGCCATCCTCGTTCTCTCTTGAATGCTCTTTGCATGGAGTATCTTTTATCACCCTTTTGTTTTACAGCCTCTTTTGACCTTGCATCTAAAGCAAGTGTCTCAAAGTTAGCACATACTTGGTACATATTTTATTAAATAGACTCTCCTAGTCTCTCGCTTTTAGTTGGAGAGTTTTATCTATTCCCATTTACAACAACAGTAATTAAAGTCACTACTGATAGAGAAGAATTTACTTCTGCCATTTAACTATTTGTTTTATGTCTCCTGTTTTATTTCTCAGTTACTCCACTACACTTTTTTAAAGTTGATTTTTGGTAGTGTGCTACTTCTGCACTCTGCTATACTGGTTTTGAATCTCTTCCTTTCGGGTATAATTTTTAAAATTTTTTATTAATAGTTATCTTGAAGATTATAATTAATATCTAAAATTTATAACAGTATATTTGAATATCAATTTAATTATAATAGCATACACTCTGTCCCTTCCCTTTATATTGTTTTGTCACATATTACATCTTTATACATGAATTGTTCATTAACATAGATTTATAACTATAATTTTATATATTTGTCTTTTAAATCATATAGGAGAAAAAAGAGGAGTTATAAACCGAAAGTGTGAGAGGACTGTTTTTATATTTGCCTATGTAACTACATTTACTCAAGATCTTTATTTCTTCCTATGGCTTCAAATTACTGTTTAGTTCTTTCATTTCAACCTAGAGGACTCACTGTACTATTTCTTCTAGGACAGATCCACTGGTTATGAGCCACACCAGCTCATATTTATCTGGGAGTTGTCACAATTTTGCCTTCATTCTGGAAGGATACTTTGCTGTGCATAGAATTCTTTGTCGACAGATTTTTTCCCCCTCACGACTTCAGATATGTCATTCCACTGCCTTCTGATCTCAGTGGCGTCCGATGAGAAGTGGCCTGTTTATTTTCTTGAGGATTTTGTCTTTCAGTTCCTACAGTTTGCCTGTAATGTGTGAGTTTGTCCTGCTTAGAGTCTGATCAGCTCCTAGGTGTGCACACTCATGTCTCGCATCGGGCCTGGGACATTCCTAGCCGCTGTTACTCGGCACAGCCTCTCTGACCCTGCCGTCTTCCGTCTGGGGTGCCTGTCAGGGTGGCTGATGCCACCTCGGGGACCCGAGGCCACTGCTTGTTCTCACTGGGTCTTCTTTCTGCTGCTCAGACTGGATGGTTTCGGTTGCCTTAGCTTCAAGTTTGCTGAAGATAGACGTTTTTTGCCTTCTCAAGTGGCGCTGAAGCCCCCCAGTGAGTCTTGCACCTGAAGTACTGTGCTTCTCAGCCCCAGGGCCCCTTCTCTCTCCGTACCCCTGCTCTTGATCATGCTCTCCTTCTCCTCATGTGTTGCTCCCCAGTCCCCTGTAGTTCTTTGTCCGTGGTCTCCCTTAGCTTTTCAAGCAGATTTAAGATAATTGATCTAACATCTTTGACTAGTCAAGTATCTGGATTTCTTCAGGTATTATTTCTGTCAAATTCTTTTTTATCATGTGAACAGGCTATGCCTTCCTGTTTCTTTGTATGCTTTGTAATTTTCTGGTTTAGAATTAGACATTCTGAGTATTTTGCTATGGTGACTTTGTATATGTTGGTGTCCAGCTCTTTGCAACCCCATGGACTGTAGCCCTCCAGGCTCTTCTGTCTGTGGGATTCTCCAGGCAAGAATACTGGAGTGGGTTGCCATTTCCTTCTTCAGTGGTGACTTTGGGACTCAGATATTCCCCTTCCTCGGGTGTGGCTGATTTCTGCTTGTTCAGGGCTGCAGTGTCTACTTGTAACTTTTCCACACTTTTCACAAAGTGTTTACTCCTTCTTGTGTGTGGTCACTGATATTTCTCTTCCATTATCTGTGGGCAGACAGTGACCTGATAAAAATTTCCTTAAATATTTGGCTCCAAAATGGGAAAGGAAAAAAGGGATAGTCCTATCCTGTTAAATTTCTAGTAGTTGCAGGGGAAGTCTCTGAAGCCTGAGAGAGCTCAGATCTGGCTCCTTGGGGATCTACCAACTGATCACAACACGCAAGACAGACTTTCTGAGGACAGTGTCTCTGCTGCCAGCCAGACATGTGGACACCGGTCACTGCAGCTCCGGTGGGCCTGCGGTGTGAGGGCCGTTGCTGTGTGTGCTGCTGCCCTTCTGCACGGGGCCAACACTCTCCTGCCACCTGGCACTCTCCTGGTTGTTCAGTCCAGCAGGTTCCAGAGCTCTGAGTCGTTGGTTCTGGTCGTTTTCCCAGTTACCAGTTGTTTCAGCTGAGGGAGTGAGCCCTGGAGCTTCCTGCTCCACCGTTTTGTGCAGCGTCCTCAAGGTCCGTTTTTTCGCACACAGGTGTTTAGCTGTTCCCGCACCATTCACTGATGAAGCCGGCCTTTGTGTGTGCACGTGCTCAGTCGCTGGTCATGTGCGACTCTGTGACTCCATGGACGGTAGCGCACCCCGCTCCTCCGTCCATGGAATTATCCAGACAGGAATACTGGAGTGGGTTGCCATTTCCTTCTCCAAAAACAATCCTTCGCCCCATTGAATTGCAGAAATGCTTTTGCCCTAAATCCATTGACCATACACATGGCTATACATATTTTAAGAGTGTGTTTATTGTCTGTCTGTCTTCCCCACTAGAATGTAAGCTTCACAAAGACAGGAATTTTCATCTGTTTTGTTCGGTGTTATATCCTGGTGCCTCCCCGAGCATCCAGCATCTGGCAAGCACTCAGTATTTTTTTTTTACTTTTTTGTACTAAACTGTATCTGTCTGTTCTGTTGAAGAGCAGTCATGAAATATTACCATTTTTATGATATTAGATGTGGTACTTTAGTGAATATTTTATGCCTAGCATCTTGGGCACAAATTCTGTTAGAGCTGGGGTGGTGAAACTGCCCAGTTGTAGCATTAGGTTCGATTTTGAGTTATCTCGTTTTCTCTCCAAAGTAGTGTGGTAGATTCACCCTCCTGCGTCACAGTGTAGGAATTTCTGTTGCTTCACAGAGTCCCTAACTTTGTGACTTTCGTGTGACTTTTTCAGCTTTGTTACTCTTAATGGATGAGTGTGCTACGTCATTTTATTTAATTCGCATAAAATCACTAGAAGACTGAGCATCATTTCAGGTGTTTGTCAGCTGTTCATCTGAATCACCTCTTCATGTTCTCAGAAGCTGGTTGTGTGTGCCTGCTCTCACGCAGCAGAGCTCTCGTGACTTCTGTGTACTGACTCTGTCAGTGATCGCCACTGCGCAAGCTTCTCCCAGTCTGTGAGGGGATCTTTTTTTTTGGTGGTTTTTGTTTCCTTCAACTTTTCATTTTGAAATAACAGATTTACAGGATGTTGCCAAGAGAATAGAGAGGGCCTGTGTCCCTCACCTGCTGTCCCCATCGGTTCTCTCGTAAATAACCAGAGCACAAGTGCAGGAAATCAACATTTGTCCAATGCCTGGGGATCACTCCGTGCCATTTCATCAGGTGTGGATCTGTGCAGCCTCACCGGAGTCGAGATGCACACTACCCCGGCACAGTGGAGGCCGCACCCACCCCACGGCGCCCGCCCCCCGCCCGCCCCTGCCGACTGCGCCCTCTGTGGTGACGTCACGTCGGCAACACTGTGTGCAGGGACTTACAGAACACAGGGCCTGCTCACTCAGCGAGATGCCCTTACGATTCGTTCGAATTGCTGGGTAGATCAGTACTTCGCTCCTCTCTGTTGCTAGGTGGCAGTCCCTGTTGGCGAGGCGCCGCAGTGTGTTTGTTCCCTAAAAGGGGTAAACGGGGGCTCCTGCTCACAGGAGAAGCACCTGTGGGCGCTGGTCAGTGTTCCAGCCAAGCATTGTCAGGGGCTCACCCTGAGTCAGGACGAGGGTGGGTGGGTGGTTCCTGGGCCCTGTCCTTGACAGGGAGCGTTGTAGCTGAGGAAGGAACTAGAGGGGGAGCCGCAGCTGGCTTCCAAGTGTCCCACCCCCGGGGGGCGCATCAGGGCGAGGAGGAGGCAGGACTGCTGAGGGGCGCGGCTGACCGCCTTGCACGTTCTCCCTGCAGACTCATGGAAAGGTTCCTCGTGGATGGATTGTATCCTTCAAGTTTGAAATGCTCCTTGTGGCCCTTTCCGTTCCCATGCCAACTCAGCCCCACTGCCCCCATCCCCCCGCTTTCTCTAGTGGTCCCTGGAGGAGGGACAGGTAAGTGAGTGCAGAGGTTTCGTTCATGCTGGTTTCTCACCAGTTGACCTACACAGCTTGCTGCAGCTATATTCTGACGTTTACCCACATCTGGATTTGCTTTACATTAGGAAGGCAGTGGAATGGCTAACCGTACCTCGTCCAATGCCTGGACTGACAACCCACCTCCTTAGCAGCTCTGGCAGTGGCTAAGTCACGTAACATCTCTGACCTCATAGCTTGAGCTCTCTACCATTTAAAAATTCTCTGGTGTGACTCAACTTTCTGAAAAAGGATCTGCCAGCCCCACCCTCCTTTCCTGAATTGTTGTTACGCAGGTTTGGGGTGAGACGACCGGGAAGATCTGTAAGAACCTTCCCAGGCGAGTCCATCGAGTCCATCGGGGACCACGGCAACACGAGCCCTGGGCCCCAGCCCCCAAGGCGGAGCCTGAGTGTGTCTGACCTCGCCTTCTCCCGGGTTCTCTGCACTCAGCCACCTGTGCTGTCCCACCTCTGGTGGTTAAACCCACACAGCTTCTTGCAACTTCAGAAGGTCGTATTCCCCATGCTTTTTGATAGGCTTTCATACACAGACAAACTGCAGCTCATAAACAGCTTGTCAGCTAGCTGGCTTAGGGAGGAGGCTTGTTTTCTCTGGAACTGTTATGTTGCTTCTTATGGCTGGGTTTGCTCTCTGCCTGCAAGAGCCCCATCCATAAAGAGCTGGGGCATCCCCAGTGGCATTTGCCAATGTGATGCCGCTTCGGACAGCTGCTCTGTAAAAGTCCATTCCATGTTTCCCCTTGTACTTAGGTGGCCAGGACGTAATCCCAGCCTCTCCTGCCCCTCACTTTTCGTGGAGATTGTGCCTGTCATGTTTGAGGTTGAGGTTGGTCCTCTGTCTGCAACACTCATTCAGTTAAAAATCTGAATAACTTTCTAACATAGGAGAGAGCGGCCCTGTTCCGTCACACCAGCACCCACCCCCCAGCACCTTTCTTGGTCTCTTCTTATTCCTTGTTTTCCTTAACCTAAATGCAGTCAGCCCCAGCAGCTGTCCACATACGCCCTGACCCTGTACAAGCACACAGCCACAGTAGATGGAAAGACCGTCCTTGTGGGTGAGCAGCACAGTGCTGAGCCACAGCAGCTCTCAAGAGGGAGGAGAAGGGCTGGGGAGAGAGTCAGGCGGGGGAAATGGAGAGCCCAGGCTCAGATGAGGGCTGGTAGGTGCCACCCACAGCCGAGAGGCAAGGGGAGGTGGAAGGACGCACACAGGGCTCTGTTCCAGTTCTCTTCAGTCAGAAAAGTAACAGGTGTTGCCCGGGTGTTGTCTTCCACAATGGTTTGGCTTTAAATGGGATTACCGCCTTTCCCTTGGCCAGGCCACACATCCGGCCTCTGTGATCAGCACTCATGGAAACTGGGTCTAGTTTTGACCTCGGAGGGTCCTGCATCTTACTGGGTTGGGGCAGAGGACACTGATCCTCTCCCTCTTGGGGTTTCCTGC
This sequence comes from Antilocapra americana, assembly GCA_007570785.1. NCBI lineage: Eukaryota > Metazoa > Chordata > Mammalia > Artiodactyla > Antilocapridae > Antilocapra > Antilocapra americana. The sequence continues at coordinate 25,660 of ML663560.1, read as the reverse complement.
CTGCGCTCTCCTTCCTCCTGGCCCCTGTCTCCTCAGCTGCCCCTGCGCACCGCCGGGTGCGTGATGTGCAGATGCACGCGTGTGAGCCCTGCAGTCTCCCGCACTCCCCGCCCCTGCACAGTGGTGCTCCGTGTCCGGGCTCTGCCTCTCCACCCCCGTCAGGCAGTCAGAGCTATGTCTGTTGCAGACTTCTGGGACACAGCAGGCCAAGAACGGTTCCAGAGCATGCACGCCTCCTACTACCACAAGGCCCACGCCTGCATCATGGTATGGAACCGGCTGGGACGCGGAGGCTCTGGGCAGGTCCGGCCTGAGGGGTGAAGGCGTGAGGGCCTGCGCCTTCCTCACCAGGGCTGGGTGCCAGGGGAGGATTAGGGCAGGCGTAAGACTGCAGAGGTTCTGAGTGAGAACCGGCCAGGGCAAGCTTCTCGTCTGGGGTAAGGGTGGGGGGTGTGTGGGGCCACCACCCCATCAGGAGGAGCGAGCTTAGGGCCTCGTCACCAGGCAGCTCCCTGCCCTTCAGTCGTCTCAGAGTCAAGCACAGCCCTTCCCTAGTGGAGCCCACCGACTCCTGTCTCGGGCTCTTGTCCTGCCCTTGTGCTTATGGTACAAAATCTCTTGAAATTTTCCAGAATTTAATGCTAGTGCCTATACAGGGGGGCTTCCCTGGTAGGTGCCACCCACAGTCGAGAAGCGAGGGGAGGTGGAAAGACGCACACGGGGCTCTGTTCCAGTTCTCTTCAGTCAGAAAAGTAACAGGTGTTGTCCGAGTGTTGTCTTCCACAACGGTTTGGCTTTAAATGGGGTTACCGCCTTTCCCTTGGCCAGGCCACACATCCGGCCTCTGTGATCAGCACTCATGGAAATTGGGTTTAGTGGTAGGAACCTCAGTGGTAGGAATCTACCTGGTAGTGCAAGAGACGCAGGTTTGATCCCCGGGTCGGAAAGTTTCCCTGGAGAAGGAAATGGCAACCTAATCCAGTATTTTTGCTTGGAAAATCTCATGGACAGAGGTGCCTGGTGGGCTGCTGTCCGTGGGGTCGCAAAGGAGTCAGACATGATTTCGTGACTAAACAGCCACAACCTGTAGGGACAAAAGGAAAGGAACAGGGTGAGGGCGAGGCGGACGGGGGCAGGCTGGGGCCAGCAGGTGTGGCCTCTTGCCTGTGACGCACGTCTGCCAGCCCCTGTGGCCCTCCTCTGTCCTGCCAGCCTCCCTGCGTCCCTGTGTCCCTGTGTCTGTAGGTGTCTTGGCCACGTGGGGCTGACCACCCCGCAGGGAGGTGGGGTTCTGCCGCCACTTTGAAACAGTGAAGGATGTGCTGCTCAGCCTGACCAGCTCCTTCTCAGCTCAAAACAAGGAAAGGAAGCTCAGGAAACTAGACCTGGGCAAAAGGTCTGATGATGATCATGGCAGGAGTGAAGTAGATTCCAAAGGTTTCGCTACAAGCATATTTTAGAAGAAGTCTTTTTTGGGAATTCAATCAAACATGGTCATTTATTGAAATTGGGCCTGGGGAATACCACACAAGAGCCTCTCAGCAGACCTGCTGCTGCCTCAGGTGGGCCAGCTGCTGACTGGAGCCCGCTGCCTTGCGGGGGAGCCCCGGCCCTGGGCAGGGGTGCTCCTGTGGAGGACTGCGTGGCCTCACAGTAAGGCTTGCCGTTCCAGCAGTTTACACGGCTGTCCCTCTCAACCCACTGTGGTGCTGGGGCAGTTTGGACCTGCGAGTCTGTTCTGGGAGACGGCTTGGTGGCAAGCAGCTGACCTTCGGGGAGTTCCTCTGAGGAGCTGGAAGGGTCGTGGCAGCTGCTTGAAGCATCTTACGACTCTGGCCTCCTCGCCCCTAGAGCTAGTCAGTGTCCGCTCTTCTTGCTGATATTTTTAAACAGATAAACAGTATAAGTTATAAACAGTTCATAAAATGATAAGCTGCAAAATAATAAATGATAAAAGTTACTTTTTGAAGTTTAAAATATAAAATCAAAAGTTTATAATTAAAGATAAAACAACTGAAAGGGTATTCTACAGACACTTAAGATTATCATAAAGTTTTACAAAAAGTTTTAAAAAAATGGTTAGGCAGTAATTAGACTAAGAAAAAAACAAAAAACTTTCAAAGTTCACAGACTTATCAATGGTACTATAAGTAAAATGGTACTCTTTGGTTAAAATAGGTAAATTAGGTGACAAGACGAAGGTTCTGGAGGGATTCTCTGAGGAGTGTGGGCGAGGCGTAGCCCTGTGGTCTGAGGGACCGCAGCTCAGAGTGGTCTGCTCTGAGTCCCCGCCCGTGTTTGCTTGCTTGTGTGTGTCACCTGGGGGTGGGGTGCAGAGACACTGATGAACCTGCGCTGTCTTCTTTCCTCTGCTGATTCAGGTGTTTGACGTGCAGAGGAAAATCACGTACAAGAACCTGGGCACCTGGTATACAGAGCTTCGGGAGTTCAGGCCAGAGATTCCGTGCGTTGTGGTGGCCAATAAAATCGATGGTGAGGCCACATGGGGGAGCCCGCCGTCGGACATTTGGTCCTCCTCTCCTGGGCCGTCAAACCATCAGTGATCTGTTCCTCCCAAAATAGCTCCCTTGGCTGCTCGCCGTCACCCCCTCCAGTAAGACCCATGTGAGCCAGCCTGCCCCCTGGGGACACAGACCCCGCTGAACGAGCTCTTTCTGTGACATGTCTGCTGCTCGTCCCTGCTTGTGCCACCCCCTGGAATGGGGACCTCCAGGGACCTGCCCTTCAGAGCTCTCCTTTTCCCTTGGTAGACAGGCCAGTGTTCTACCTTCTTTCTACAGCAGACATGAAGATGACCCAAAAAAGTTTCAATTTTGCCAGGAAGTTCTCCTTGCCCCTGTACTTTGTCTCAGCTGCTGACGGTACCAACGTTGTGAAGGTAATTGGAGACTGCGGAGATGGTCTAGTGAGGTGGGGAAGGCCTGACATTTCCAGGGAAGTGGTGGAGAGAAGGGCTGGCTGCAGGACTGTTGGTGAGGACGGCATTGCCGGGGGGCCCTGGTGAGCACGTGGTGACAGGAGGGGGTCATTGTGAGTGTCAGCATTTGGGGAAGTGGTGGTTTGGGCCTGGTGAAGAAAAGGCGTATTGACCAGCGTGGGGTCGGGACGGAGGAAAGGTGATGTTAGGGCAGAGCACTGTGTGGACACGTGGCGACTCCCAGCCACGGGAGCCCACGGCCCTGCTTTCCTTCCCACCATCCCAGCTCTTCAATGATGCGATTCGATTAGCTGTGTCTTACAAACAGAACTCCCGGGACTTCATGGACGAGGTTTTGCAGGAGCTTGAGGTAGGTCCAGCACAAATGTCAGGTGCCATCGAGAAGACGGCTTCTCTGCACAGGGGTGCAGAACTAACCCAGTGGACTGGCGTGGCGGGCACAGGTGTCAGAGCCTCAGCTGGGCACATGCAAGGCCAGACCTCACCTGCTGCCTTGTTGACAGAACATCGACCTGAAGCAGGAGGAGGAGGAGGAGCAGATGCCTGACAGAGAGCAGCCTGGCCGCATCCAGAGCCCGCCTCCCTCCTGACCCAAGGAGGCCTCTCCACGGCCCATCTGGCGGTGAGGGGAGTTCAGAAGACCCCTCCCTCGACAGCCCTTAAGCTCTCAATGGAGGTGCTCTTCCAGGCGGTCCCCTGCCACACCTCCTACAAACCCAGCTATCCCATTTGCACCCCCCAACCCCGACTTCCATGTCCTGTGAAACCTGACTCCTTAGTACATGCCACTAACAGATGTGAGGCCCACACCAGACCCTGAAGCCAAATTAGGGATGGACCTTCCAGGTCCCATGGGACAGTAAAGAAGATCAGAATATTTTCTGTGTGTCTCGTCAAGGATATTTAGGTGTCTCCCCTGCCCGCTCCCCAAGAGCTGCTGTCAGAGCCTATTCATTGCATTTACACCAAGAGGAGGATTTCTAATTCCTGACTTTTCCCCTCTTTAGGCTCCCAACTAAACCAGTCATTTTAAGAATGATTTTGAGCAGAGAGCTGTTTGTTCCATAAGTTTTTCTAGAGCTCTTCTGGATATAGCCAGTACTTTGATGAACAGCAAGGCCAAGATCACAGGCCCAAGTTTGCGTTAACATAAGTGAAAGCAGGTGACTGGTCTGGCCACACAGCAGTACGCAGGCATCATTGTTGTGAACATCAGGGGTCCATATGGCCACATCAAGGCATGCGTTATAAGAAGCTGACTTTAGGAAGCTTCTTTTAAAGTCCGCAGTTCAACATAGGAGGCCTTTCTTCATGTTTCTGAGGACTAGGGTGGACACTGAACCTACTTTGGGTGGCAAGGGCTGCTGAGGACTGTCGTGCTGCCTTTTCCATTTATCTCCGGGACGTGTTGCTCACTAGAATGCTTTTATGAGCATCTTGTACATCATTTCCATTAAGATTTTTTTTTACAATAAAGATTGAATTATATAAACGTCGAGTCGATGTGCCTGCTTTGTGGGTCTGGATTGTTTTTAAGCAAAAAGTCACAAAAGAATGAGTGGAGCAACAGCTGCATTAATGGGGGGAGACGGCCTTATTTGTCGATTGGGGGTGACCAGGTTGACTTCGTTTATTGTCACAGATCATTTCAGTGGAATTTAGGGCTTTAAAAGAATGGGTATTTGTTTGGGAGTTAAGAACAAACATTTTTACCCTTTAAATTATTGATGCTTACAATTTCAACTTAAGAAACGTAACCTGAATTCAGGAATGTGTTACTCTGGTAAGATGGGCTTTTAAAAACAACAAAAAAACCTTTATTATAAATGAATGATGTGTTTAGAAAATAATGGCTTCATTGAGATATGACTCAAATACCATAAAATTCACCATGATTATTGGACTTAAATAACCATTTTGCATCAGTTGTCATGGAAGCAAAGCCTGAGAAGACAGCAAACCTTGGTTCAATGAGTTATTGGGGCAGTTCTCTGTCTCTGCTAGGGACCAGCTTCAGCCTGCTTCTCCCTAAGGGAGCTCTGGAGGTTAGACTGTCCCGCAGGGTTGATCCCACCTTGAGACCAGAGGGATTTTTGTGCCAATTAGCAAATTGTGTGAAGAGGAAGTGGTGGAAAGGATGACTTGTATTGTCTAGCTCAAAGTGGCTCCTGTTTTAGCAAGGGCAGGTCTCTGGGGAAGAGGCAGCTGTGAGTTCAACACTAAAGCAGGTAGGGGAGAAGTGTCCAGGTGGGGTGTCAAGCAACACCCATGGCCACATAGCCCTGTGATGCTCAGATCCACCTGCTGCTTAAAGGTCATTTCATTATGACCCAGCAACACCACCCTTGAATCTCCGTTAGGATGTTACTGAAGTGAAACTCACATAACCGTCGCCCATGTTAGGATGCACAAGGCGGTGCTGTTCAGCACAGTCACGTCGCTGGGCAGCCATCGCTTCTCTAAAACATTTCCATCACTGAAGTAAAACACCCTCCTCATGAAGCAGTTTCTTTCCAATATTCCCTCCCCTCAGCCGCTTGCAAATACTAACCTACATTCTGTCTCTGGATTTTATCTATGCTGGGTATTTTATATAAACGGAAGAAAACATGATGTGACCTTTTGTATCTGTCTTATTCTTTCACTCCTTTTTATGGCTGAATAATGTTCCCCTGTGTTATATAACAAAGGCTGTTTGTCCATTCGCCCAGTGATGGACGTTTGTGGTGTCCATCTTTCAGCTATTGTGTATGATGCTGCTATGAACACGCTTATACATGTGCATATATGCTCACTGGTGCTTGTATGAACAGTCTTCAATTCTTGTGGGTGTCAGAGACTTGAGGCTGCTGTAACAAAATACCATTGACTGCGTGGCTTGCTGTTCACTCAGTCGTGTACAACTCTGTGACCCCATGGACTGCAGCACGCCAGGCTTCTCTGTCCATCACCAACTCCCAGAGCTTGCTCAAACTCACATCCATTGAGTCTGTGATGCCATCCAACCATCTCACCCTCTGTCATCCCCTCCTCCTGCCCTCAACCTTTCCCAGCATCAGGGTCTTTTCCAATGAGTCAGTTCTTCTTATGAGGTGGCCAAAGTATTGGAGTTTCAGCTTCAGCATCAGTCCTTCCAGTGGATATTCAGGGTTGATTTCCTTGCTGTCCAAGGGACTCCCAAGGGTCTTCTCCAACACCACAGTTCAAAAGCATCAGTTCTTTGGCCCTCAGCTTTCTTTATGGTCCAACTCTCACATCCATACTACTGGAAAAACCATAGTTTTGACTAGACGGGCCTTTATTGGCAAAGTAATGTCACTGCTCTTTAGTATGCTGTCTAGGTTGGTCATAACTTTCCGTCCAAGGAGCAAGTGTCTCTTAGTTTCATGGCTGCAGTCACTGTTCGCAGTGATTTTGGAGCCCAAGAAAATTAAGTCTGCCACTGTTTCCATCGTTTCCCCATCTATCTGCCATGAAGTGATGGGACCGGATGCCATGATCTTCATTTTCTGAATGTTGAGTTTTAAGCCGGCTTTTCCCCTCATTCATTTTCATTGAGATTTTAAAGTCGTTACAAAACGTGGCCACGAGGCGGCAGCATTGCCTCACGCCCAACTCGGGCTCCTCCCGCAGGCTGAGCCTAAGAGCGCCGCGCGGGAAGGAAAGCTCCAGGCTCGCGTCTTCGTCTCCTTCCTCTCGCCCTTCCTCTTTATTCCCCAGAGCACAGCCCAGGTCCTGGAGCACCACTCTGTGGAGGGTGCGCTCACCCGCTGGCGGGGGAACCGCAGCCCAGCCGGCGCGTGGAGCCCAGGCGGCTCTTCAGAGCTCCTCGGGCGCAGAGGCCCCCGTCCTTTGGATGCGGTCGGCCTGGTCTCCCCGCCGGAGGGCCCGCCTGGCCCGGAGACTGGGGACTCGGTCTGAACGTAGGAAGCACTCCAGGCCACCGTGAGGGCGCCTCGCTGGCCTCATCCTCCCAGCTCCCTCAGCTCGACCCTCTTGGTACCAAAGCCTGCTCTGGCTCCAGGGATGTGATACCAGCCCAGGTCACCATGGCCTAATGGACTAGAGTTAGCGTTTCTCGTGTGTTTTCTTTTTCTACCTTAAAAATGTTTGGATTTTTTTGAAGATGGAGTTTTCTGTATAGATATAGAACAATGCTGTGGGTGGTGTTTTTTTTTCCTTTTTGATCTATAGCAACCTGATTCCCTTATGCAGAGATGCATGTGTTTTCTTGTTTGGGTTCTTTTCTTATATAGGTTATTATAGGGTGCTGTGTAGGATTGCATCACACAGTGGGTCCTGGTGGCTTATTTTATAAATAGTAGCCTGCATATGTTAGTCAGAGCCAGCTCACTTTTCCCTGCCCCACACCTTTCCTTTTTGGTAACCTTAGTTTCTTTTCTAAGTCTGTGAGGCTGTTTCTCTTTGGTAGAGAAGTTCATTTGTATCCATTTTTAGATTCAATGTAGAAGTAATATCACATGATACTTGTTTGTCTCTCCTACTTCACTTAGTATGATCACCTCTACATTCTTCCATGTGGCTGGACAAGGCATTATTTCCTCCCCCCCCCCTTTTTTTTTGCTGAGTAATATTACATTGTGTTTATGTAACCCATCTTCTTTATCCATTCATCTGCCCTTCTAACCTGCTCTGTACTAGCAAGGGTACCAAATTTAAAAATTTTGGTTTTCTGTGGTTCTATACCCAGGTGTGGGATCGCTTGGTCCTAAGGTACTTCTTTAAGTTTTGTAAGAGAACTTTGATATTGTTCTCCTTAGTGGATGTAACAATTTAAATCCCAAGAACAGTGCAGAAATTTCCCTTTTCTCTACACCAGCTCCAGCATTTCTGGTTGGAGATTGTTGAGATGGCCATTCAGAGTGGTACCTCATTGGACCAGTTTGCTTTTCTCTAAGTAAAGTAATGCCAGCAAAGTAATGCTCAAAGTAATGCTCATGGCTTCAACAGTCTGTGAACTGAGAATTTCCAGATGTTCAAGCTGGATTTAGAAAAGGCAGAGGAATCAGAGACCAAATTGCCAACATCCATTGGATCATAGAAAAAGAAAGAGAATTTCAGAAAAACATCTACTTCTGCTTTATTGACTACGCCAAAGCCTTTGATTCTGTGGATCACAACAAACTGTGGAAAATTCTTCAAGAGATGGGAATACCAGACCATCTGACCTGCCTCCTGAGAAATCTGTATGAAGGTTAAGAAGCAACAGCTGGAACTGGATCTGGAACAATGGACTGGTTCAAAATTGGGTAAGAAGTACATCAAGGCTGTATGTTGTCACCTGCTCATTTAACTGATATGCAGGGTGCATCATACGAAATACCAGGCCAGATGAAGCACAAGCTGGAATCAAGATTTCTGGGAGAAATGTCGATAACCTCAGATATGCAGATGACACCACCCTTAGGGCAGAAATCGAAGAGGAACTAAAGAACCTCTTGATGAAAGTGAAAGAGGAGAGTGAAAAAGTAGGCTTAAAACTCAACATTCAGAAAACTAAGATCATGGCATCCAGTCCCATCACTTCATGGCAAATAGATGAGGAAACAGTGGAAACAGTGACAGACTTTATTTTTTTGGCCTCCAAAATCACTGCAAGTGGTGACTGCAGCCATGAAATTAAAAGACACTTACTCCTTGAAAGAAAAGCTATGACCAACCTAGACAGCATATTAAAAAGCAGAGACATTACTTTGCCAACAAAGGTCCGTCTAGTCAAAGCTTTGGTTTTTCCAGCAGTCATGTATGGATGTGAGAGTTGGACTATAAAGAAAGCTGAGGGCCAAAGAATTGATGCTTTTGAACCGTGGTGCTGGAGAGAAGACTCTTGAGGATTGCTTGGACTACAAGGAGATCCAGCCAGTCAATCCTAAAGGAAATCAGACCTGACTATTCATTGGAAGGACTGATACTGAAGCTGAAACTCCAATATTTTTGGCCACCTGATGTGAAGAAATGGCTTACTGGAAAAGACCCTGATTCTGAGAAAGATTGAAGGCAGGAGGAGAAGGGAATGACAGAGGATGAGATGGTGGGATTGCATCACCGATTCAATGGACCTGAGTTTGAGCAAGCTCCAGGAATTGGTGATGGACAGGGAAGCCTGGCAAGCTGCAGTCCATGGGGTCACAAAGAGTCAGACACGACAGAGTGGCTGAACTGAACTGAACTGAACTAGGGTCCTGATGTATGCAATCCCTGGCCAATCAGTTAAAAAATCATGTCACTCTAAATATCTATGGCTCTCTTTTTGATCTCCCAGTTGTTGAATTTTCTTACGATATTGAGTCTTCATCCTCTGATCTTTTCTCATGACTTAGACCATTGTCTAAGGATGAGACATATGTTCTAAAGGTAATGGACAACCTGGTGTTTTTCACCTTGATCAGTTTCTGATTGTCCTGTCATGAGTTTGGGTGTTTCGTAGCCTTCAGGTCAAGGGGGCATAAAGGCATTCTCTTTGAAAGTCAAGAAAGTGGAACAGCCTGTATGGTTATAGATTACTGGAATGAAATGCTTATGTGAAAAATAAGTGGAGATTAGAATTAGATTTTTAGAAGAAGAAACTGAGGCTTTTTTTCTTTTGACCCTACCTAATATTTTTCTGCCTCACTAGAACCAAGATGAATCTGACCTCCAGCAGACCTCAAGTCTCATTGTATGTTGATTTTAGTGTATTATTGATGTAGGAGATAGATGGGCTCCAGGTTAGACATTTATAACTGGCCTCCTGTTTGCATTTCATGGGACATGAAGAAGTGGGCTTCGGGCTGGATGCTTACAGCTGTTAGCATTTCTGAGAAGAGATAGGTGGGCTTCAGTCTAGGCATGTACAGTCAGCCTCCTGCTTGCCCTCTGAAATGGAAGTAACAACAGAGAGTGAACAGCCAGCGTTTGTCTCTATGTAAATAGCTTAAGGCAATAGTCACGGCAAGGACAAAGGCAAAGAAGCGGCCAAAGCCTGTATGAGTAAAGGATCAAGGGATATTCCACCCCCCCCCCATACTCTTTGGGGACAAGGGGAACACTGCATATGCACAGAAAGGCCTGTGGGTCAGAACTGAAGAAATAATGCCAGGCCATAATGAGTCTTGCTCCTCCCAGAAGCCTTCACTTTGAGATCCATCTTGGCTGATGGGTGAGTGTGCCCCCAGGGGAGGGTCCCAGGGTAGGTCAGGTGTGGGACAAGAAACCAGATAATTGGGTTGAAGGACGACAAATACCCAGAAGAGCTGCTATGTGTAAATGACTTGACCACCTCTTTGCTGCGCTCCCCCTCACTGGGGGTGGGGGGTAACACCCACACCCTTTCTCTGCCTTGCTTCTGCCTTAAACCATTTATGTGCTCTCTCGCTTGTCATTATGCTGTGTCTCTAATAAGAAATTTTATACATTTTTCACTGGGGGCAAGGTCTGGGAAAAAATAGCTTCTAGCCTCTAGCCCTTGCTGGTCTGGTGGCTAGGATTCCTGGTTCTCATCCAGGCTTCCCAGGTTCAATTCCTGGGCAGGGAATTAAGATCTCACTTCACATCACTGCTCTCTGCTAACTTGATTATTATATTAAGCGACACATCAACCGTTGGCCATGACCCAAAATGAAGAGCCAAAAAAAAGTAAAAAAGGAGGTGGCACCCCAGTAACTCGGAAAAACTCTCCCTTCCCCTAAACGTACCTGCCTTCCCATCATTAGCCTCACTCCCACCCCCCTTTGTCTTTACTGTTTAAAATCAAACCACTCTCTCCAGGTGGAGGAGAAGTTGAGCTGTGAACTTTGTTCCCACTTCTCCATTCTTTGGCCTCTGAACAAAGCCTGAGCTGTGTCGGCCTCAGCTTTGGTTTCATAATCACCTCTTTGAACCTGAATGTAAAAAGGAAACTTCCTTGTTGAGGCAGAGAGCCCTGGCCAACCACAGGACCGACTTGGTGACAGTCTGTAGGGAGACGGTGGTCTCCGCCTGGGGTCGGGGGCGGCGCATCTACAGCCGCAGCACCACGTGGACGGCACCGCCCCCAGGCCTGGCCTGGGCTCTTGTCCCCACAACCCGACAGCACCTGACGGCCTGACTTGGTGACGCTGGCTGCCGGGCGTGCAGTCAGGAGGGACCCAGAAGCAGCACCTGGAGCCAGAGCAGACGTGCCTCTTCACGGGCTGTGGGGGTACTGGGGGTTAGGGCTTTGCATGTGGAAAACAGAGCCGTTAGAAGCGCGTGTGCGTTGTGGACTTGGAGCCCACGTGGAGGGCGAGAGCTCCCACTGGACCCTGGGTTGGAAGCTTCTGCACAGGTGAGGGCCACAGTAGTGGCCAAGTCCTCCAGGCCTCCCTGGTGGGCACAGCTGGACCCACAGCCCACGGGTTCCCCGACCTGGAGCCTGAAGGGCCAATGCTGACAGGGCCTGGGGACAGGAGCGGTCACTCCACCAACCACCATACCGAGCACATCCCAGGCTCTGCTGCAAGTCTGCTCGCCTTTGCTTTCCGGGTGCTGCAGACAGACCTGCAGGAAACAGGGGCCGCGAGTCCCGTCCTGATGATGTTCTCTGGAATTTCCATGAGGCCCCTCTCTGCCCTGTTTGAGCAAATGACTAGTCAGCTGTGCTGCTGTCAGCCCACAAGCAGGCTGAGAGGCTGAGGCTCCGAGAAGCCAAGTGACCCACCCAGAAGGACAGACGTGCGGCCATGGATCGGCGGCTCGCAGCAGCTTCCCGTCTGCCCCCTTCACCCCCTCCCAGGGTGAGTGCCCACTCACAGCAGCTTCCCGTCTGCCCCCTTCAAGCTCCGGAGGCAGCTCACAGAGCCTCCTCTTAGGTGGACTCACTCCCCTTCTTTTACCAGGACTCTTGTCTCACATCCTGTCTCTGGGATCACTCGGAAGGCTTGTCCCTCTGAAGCAGATTCAGCCTCATGTCTCCAGGGCTGCTTTCCTGGGTCACCCTCACCACCTGCCTGTCTACTCTCCGCTCAAACCACAAAGGCCCCTTGGGCCCCGAAGCCCCTGGCTCTGCCTGGACGCTCACTCCCCTCCGGCCTGGCCCTTCCCTCTCACGGCCCCTGCAGGGTCACCAGGAGCTCCCCCACCCGGGGCAGGCTGTCTGCTGTCCTGGGGAGGCCTCTGTGGTGTCAGGTGCGAGAACAACAGGTTCCCGCGGGGCCTCCCACACACAGCCCAGTGGCCAGCACCTGCCTCCCAACCTCCTCACCCTGGATGGGCCCAGGGTGGGTTCAGGGCCCCACTACGTGTCCTGGTTGTCATCTCATCCTGGCGCTGCCCATGGGGCGGTGGCTAAGCTACACTGTGCCTGCTGCACAGAGGGGGTGCTCATTCACACGCCCCTCCCAGGAGCACAGGGTTCTGGTGCGCAGGCGCCTCCCAGGATACGGTGCTCACTTGGGCAGGTACCCTCAGGGCTCAGCACCCAGGAACCGAGTACAGGGCCCTCATTGTGGAGCACCCCCGGTCCACCTGTTGGTCTGACCTGACCCTGAGCCCCTCAGAGCAGGACCTGAGCTGACCAACAGCTGCTCCTGGACAGGGCACTGACCCTGGGCTTCACTACGCAGCCTCCCTCCACCGAGTCTTCCGGAGACTTCCTCTGCCCCCGGGCGCTGGGGCCCGTCTCCACACCCACTCCCTCCTCTCCCTGACACGTGGGTTCCTCTCATTAGGAGAGGGTCTTCTTGAAATTACCTCCCATTCGTGGGCTGGATAAAATGATTAGAAAACAAGCCAGAGCTCCAGCTCCAAGTCCATCCTGACCCTCAGGACCCACCCCTGTTCCTTGCACCTGGCAGGCACAGCGAGGCCCATTTTCTGCAGCTCAGAGCCCCTGATGGGGGAGGGTTGGCCCACTGGCGGCCCTCCCAGGCGTGCCTGGGCTGAGGTCTCTGTAAGCGGGTGAAGAGCGCCTGCAGCTGGACTCTGTGCCACACTCTGTGGGGTGAGTGGGCTGGGCTGGCGAAAGGGCCTTGCGGTTGCTGTTTGTGATCAGGTCTTCCCTAGACCAGGTAAGGAAGCGGTATGTCCCCCGTACCTGCTGTGGGACATCTCCCCAGGTGGGGTGCAGGAGTGAGGAAGCAACAGAAAAGGCCGTGGGAGCCAGGACTGGAGAGGTAACTCAGGTAGGGGAACAGAAAGCTTCCAGAAGAGGCCCAGGGTCAGGACCATCCTGCCTGGCCTGCACGAGCCAACTTGGCAAGCGTGCTGTCTCTGGGGTTGCCCCAAGCCCTTTCCTCCAGCCTGTGAGGTCTTTGCTCATATTCGGGTGTTTTACCTGGGAAGGGTGGATAAGGCTCAGGAGCAGCTGGCCTGGGGCTCAGCCAAGGTTTACTTAGAGAGGCCTCCATGGGGTCCTCCAACTTCCCACTGAGGATGCTCCTTGCGGGGTGGGGTGGAGGAGGCGGGGGTAAGGGGGTGGAGATGGTAGAAGGGCTGCTGGCTGCATGTGAGTCCCCACCCCTGACCATCTTCAGAATCGATCATCAGTGTAGCAAGTATCCTATCTGGGTTTTCACCTGTGTGACTGGTGGGTTTTAAATTAACAATGTGAACAGTGACATTAAATGTTCTCAGTCAGGACTGGGATACTATACCACTTGTACAAGTGTAGGAACCTGGGGAGGTGTGTGCAGTCCCAGGGACAGGCCTCAGACTTGACGCCTTAGCATTCTGGGGTCTAGCCACCGCTTTAGCATTTCTGAGGGCCCAGTGCTGACTCCAAGGGTTCTGTAATCCAGTCTCTCTCTGCCTTTAGTGAGACCCACACTTCTAGGAGCAGGGTCTAGAGCAGGGTCTGTGTGGCTGCTCTGTGACTTCTTTAACAAATGATCACAGCTGACTGGCTTTAAACAATAGAAGTTCATCCTCCCCCAGTCCTGCAAACCAGAGTCTGAGATCAAGCCCTCTCCAGCAGCTCCAGGATGGGGTTCTTCCTGCTCTTTTGAGTCCCTGGGCTTGCGTCCCCTCCCTCCCGTCTCTGCCTTCGTCTTCATTTGGCTTGTCCTGTCTGTCTCCCTTCCTTTGTCTCTTACAAGGAACCTGCTAATTGGATCGAGGGCCACCCACACCCAAGATGACCTCACCTCAACATCTTGAAATGCATCTACAAAGACCCTTTTCCCAGATATGGTCTTGTTCATGTGTTCTTGGGGGGGACACATCTTTGGGGGCCACCATTCAACTCATTGAAAGTGAAAATTGCTCAGTCTTGTCCGACTCTTTGTGACCCCACCAGGCTCCTCTGTCCGTGGAAATCCCCAGGCCAGAACACTGGAGTGGGCAGCTGTTCCCTCCTCCAGGGGGTCTTCCCAACCCAAAGATCAAACCCAGGTCTCCCACATTGCAGGTGGATTCTTTACCACCTCAGTCACCAGAGAAGCCCATTATCTTTGTATAAAATCATGCTCATTTTAGGAGGTGACCAAGGTCCCATATAGATCAGCACAGACAGCAGCCATGTGGGTGGGAGTCTGGGGAGAATGAAGACCATGGAATCACCTGGAAAGGATCAGGGCCTGGCCTCATCGGAAGGCGAACTCTCCCGCCACGGGACCCATGAGAACAGTCACTCCATCCTATCCATGGAAAGGGGCCCAATGTCAAGTCCAGAAGTGTCTACCTTGCAAAACTGGCTCTTCTGGATGTCATCATTAATACCATAATGTAACCAGTAACTATGGGATTAGGGGTAGAGGAGAATTAACGTGGGGACTGGCCGTGGGCTCTGGAGGAGGTGCTGACAGTCACTGGGACACAAAAGTGGGAGCCTGGGAGGCCCTGGTGTTACTGAACCAAACTTGGGTCCACACACCTGAGTGCAATTAAGCCAGTCTACTGATGCTGGGTTGTGGTGAAGGAAGGGGAGTGACAGTTATAAAAGCATCGATACAAAGAGGACAGGTGGCTTGTGCTCTAAACCCCGAACTCCCCGAAACGGTTCAGCAAAGCAGCTGCACAGCCCACGTGAGGGAGGCGGGTCGCAGAGTGTGTGATCCTCTGGTGCACGGTTGGTGAGCTAACAGGCAGCTAACCTCACAAATCCTCAGGCACTGGATGCCCTGGGGGTGGCGTGTTCATGCTCGTCAAGTAGTTAACGTCTTAGACTCAGTGGGGGTTTTAGCGTCTGTGAAACAGCTCAGGGAGTGTGCATCAGATGCTGTTATCTCCATACTTCAGAGAGGAGCTACAGCAGAGGACACGGAACGGGGTCTGTCCTGGGAAGCCCCACAGGCTCCTGCTTGGTTACACCACATGTGTGGGCTCAGCAACTGGAGAAGTTGGGGCTGCCTCCTGGGCGTGCGGAGCAGCAGGATTGCAGTCCGCGAGGGGCCTGTTATTCCCCAAGGTGAGATGGGGAGGCCATGGATGGACAGATGCATCTGGCCTGGAGAGGGGTGCAGGCAGGAAATGGCACTGGAATCATCACTGGGAGGAAGGAGAAAGGCAGGAGGGGGCAGGTGGGTCAAAGCTGGCCCCATGCAGGTGATGGTGGTCTTTTGGAAGCAACTCAGTGCCCGAAGGACTGGCCCTCAGGAGCTCAGCTTCATTCTCCCATTCCTTTGTAAAACATGGTGTCAGAGTTTGAGACACCCTCAGGAGATCTCTGAGCCCAGTGCTGCTGTGGTTCCGTCTAAGGGGCTCAGGCCCTGCCCATGTCCCCACTGAGGATGAAGCCCATCAGGGCACTGGGGTCTACAGGGAACCTTCAGGGAACCCTCTGCCCTCAGGACCGATCTCCCTTCTTCCAACAAGCTGCTGGTCAGAGGTCGCATTCTCCCATCCTGATTCTACGCCCAGAGCCTAGGAGTAGTCCAGTGTGTAGATGGACCACTCGGTCTTCGTGTTCCTGTTGCTGGACGTTTCGGGGGACTCTGTATCTCGGCTGTTATGAATAGCACTTCCCTGAAAACAGGGGTGCACGTGTCATTTCAAATTGTGACATTCCCTAGATCTGAGCCCAGAAGTGGGGTTGCTGGACCCCATGGCTCCTGCTTCCTTTTCCTAGGAACCTCTGTGCTGTTTTATATCGTGGTTGTACCCTTGTGCACCCCCGCTCTGAATGTAGGGGCATTCTATTTTCCCTATGTCCTCTGCAGCCTTTATTCTTTGGAGATCATTCCAATGATGGCCATTCTGACTGGCGAGAGGGGATTCCTTAGTGCAGATTTGATTAGCATTGATTTACTAATGAATGAGTCTTCCCTGGGATGGCTAGGCAGTAAAGAGTCTGCCTGCAATGCAGGAGATGCCAGAGATGCAGTTTTGATCCCTGAGTCAGGAAGTTCCCCTGGAGAAGAAAATGGCAACCCACTCCAGTATTCTTTCCTGGAAAACTCCATGGACAGAGGAGACTAGCAGGCTACAGTCCACGGGATTTCAAGGAGTCAGAGATGACTCAGCAACTGAGTGCAGTGATGCGTGAGGGGGATGTCTCTCCATGTGTCCGTGTCCACATGCTTGGTTCATGTACGGCTAGATGTCTGTATGTTCTTTCCAGGTTCTCTCCTCATAGGAGTTATTACGGAGTGTTGGGGAGGATTCCTTGAGCTGTGCAGTGGATCCTTATGGATGATTTTATAAAGAGTAGTGTGTGTTAGTCTGAATCAGCTCATTTCTCCCTGCCCTCCGCTTTTCCTCCTTGGAAACTGCAAGCTTCTTGGGAACCATAAGTCTGTGAGGCTGTTTCTTTGATAAAGAAGTTCACGTGTCTCCATTTTTAGATTCCACCTAGAAGTGATGCCATATGTTTCTTGTCTTGCCCTGTCTCCCCTGCTTCACTTAGAATGATCACCTCTACTTTCCTCCCTGTGTCTGGAAATGTCATTACTTGATTCCTTTTAATGGCTGAATAATACTGTATTGTGTCCAGGTACCCCGTCTTCTTTACCCGTTCATCTGTGTTCTGCACTTAGATTGCTGCTGTGTCCTATTCATGGTCCTGGTGCAGCTGCTATCATAGGGCTGTGGGTCTTTTCAAATTTTGGTTTTCTCCATATCTACTTCCAGTGTGGGATTGCTGGATCTTAGGGTCCTTCTATGTTTAGTTTTTAAAAGAAACTTCGTACTCTTTGCATAATGGGTGGACTGATTTGCTTTCCACCAGGAGTGCAGGGGAGTCCCCTTCTCTCTGCTGGAGATTCTCTGAGACGGCCACTCTGACTGGGGTGAGGTGACAACTCACTGGACTTCTGGTCGGCCTTCCTCTAACCATTAGTGATACTGAGCACCTTTTCAAGTGCTTGATGAACATGTGTATGCCTTATTCATGAAATGTCCACTGAGATCTTTGGCTCATTTCCTATTGGGTATTTTTGTTTTATTTTTGATATTGAGCTGCTTGAGCTATCTGTATGTTTTGGAGATGAATTCTTTGTGGGGATCTTTTCTTTGAAATATTTTTCCTACTCTGTGTTGTCCTTTTCTGTCATTTAGGGTTTCCTTAGCTGTGAACATGCTGCTAAGCTTAATTACTTTCCTTTTGCCTATTTTTATTTTACTTATTGTTACTCTAAGATGTGGATCCAAAAAGAACTTGCTATGATTTACAACAAAGGATATTCTGCCTTTATTTTCCTCAAGGGTTTTAGAGTGTCCATCCTCACATTGAGATCTGTAAATTATTTA
Organism: Antilocapra americana; assembly: GCA_007570785.1. Lineage (NCBI taxonomy): Eukaryota > Metazoa > Chordata > Mammalia > Artiodactyla > Antilocapridae > Antilocapra > Antilocapra americana. Next base: position 8,061 of record ML663560.1, on the reverse strand, counting down.
GAGTTTATTTTTGTGTATGGTGTTAGGGAGTGAGAAATGGACTATGTCCTGCTGTGTCAGTAAGCAAGGATGTCACAGTATCAGCAATTGCAGCCCTCCGCGTGAGTCGGTGAGCACTCACGGCAGTCAGGTGGGGTAACTATCTGCTCTCCAGCAGCTGTCAAACTGCAGACCCACTAAGGTGAGCCCTGAGGAAAGGAAGCTCAGGATGTGTACAAAGTTCTGTGTAACCTGGCTCCTCCCTTCACCTCCTGGGAGCAGTTCTCTCAAGGTGGTGTCTCCTGGGCTTGAAGTCCTAAAAATTCCCACCAAATAAAACGTAACTCTTAACTTTGAGGTTGTGAATATTTTTTAAGTTGACAGGATCATTGTAACTTTGTTCCCATTTTCATTGTTTAAGGAACCTCCACACTGTCTCCATGGGCTTCCCAGGTGGCACTAGTGGCAGAGAACCCACCTACCAGCACAGGAAACATAAGAGATGAGGGTTCGATCCCTGGGTCGGAAGGTCCCCTGCAGGAGGGCACGGCCACCCACTCCAGTATTCTTGCCTGGAGAATCCCATGGACAGAGGAGCCTGGCGGGCTACAGTCCACAGGGCTGACGAGAGTTGGACACGACTGAAGTGACTTAGCACGCACGCACACTGTCCCCCCCGGTGGCGGGTCCCAGGTGACATTCCAGCATCGCCGGAGGAGGGGTCTCGTTTCTCCACACCCTCTGCAGCCTCGGTTCTTTGTAGAGTGTTTAACGATGGCCATTCTGACCCGTGTGAGGGGCTACCTCATGGTAGTTTTGATTGGGATTTCTCTAATATTTAGCAAGATTGACTTCATTTCCTGTGACTTTTTTTTTAAAGAGTATAAGTGAAACCTCTTGCAACTGGCTCTTGAACGTCTACCCTGTGTTTTGACAAACGCTCCTAGAATACTCCTTGAAGGCGGGTGGTGTTTACTCACAGCCCCACGGGCCTTCCGAACATGCAGTGTCCCTCAGCACAGCTTTCGACGTTGTTACGGAAGACAGCCACAAGGCAGCAGCATTTTTCATGCCCCTTTTTTCTTTTTCTTCTTGTGCAATTTCATTTTGATCTTATATTGGAATAGAGTTGATGGCCAATGTTGTGTTTGTAAGGTGTACAGGAACTTAATTCAGTCATGCATAAACACATATGTATGCCTTCCAGATTTTTCTTCCCATATATAGAAGATCCTAAAAAGTAGTGAGAAGCAAGAGTCAGAGAAGAGAATAAAAATGCAGCAAGAGGTGGTGGAGGTGTTTGGAACAAGTGGAAAACCCAAGAGATGTAATCCTGTAGAAACAGGGCTCTACAAATTTAAGGCAGGGAAACTGGATTCTGAAATTCTTTACAGTGGGTGCATTTTCCCTAAAAAACTGCCAGAGATGCCACGCACCGTGCTTATTGTCTTTGATTTTGAAATGGAGAAAAGAGTCAAATAGCGAGAAGCAAAGAGGGTGTTGGAGGATAAACACTTTAAATTTATGCAAAGCCTTGCCCTTATGGTATCTTGTTAGGTGTTGTGGGTGTTCCCGATAAGAAAGAAATTCCACTCACTGTCCCCAGGACTCCTGCCTTTGTTTGGAAGAAGAGAACCCAAGCCCACCCAAGAAGATGAGGTTGGGGAGCAGCCAGTAGTGATAAGAGCCCGACAATCTCCCATGATGGAGGACCTTTGAAACCCGAAATCCCAGTGAGAACTGTGGAAATGCGCCCTTTCTGTTTTGATACAAAAGAGTCACTTACAGAAGGAGAAGAAAGTAAAACAGCTGCAGAAAGGGCAGGTGGCTAAGTTCTCGGTGTTTCCTTTGAGTCATTTTACCACCACTAACCTGCAGGAGAAGAACATGAAGAACACGGCTCAGGCTGAGCCTTCTGCGTGGAGCCTGGCAGAAAAAGGCGCCTGAAGACACACTCTTGGGTTCTCTCTGTGCCCGACGACAAAAAAGGCTCCTCCTGGTGTGATGGGCAGAGCAGCTCTGGTTCCCAGATGGCGTCTGCAGCCGAGTCTGGTGGCGGCGGAGATGGCTGGAGAACCTGGGTGGTACCCACACAGTCAAGGGCCGCTCACTCACAGTAGTTTGCATGGCTTCCATCCTCTTCCTCTGTTTTATATAAGTCAGAATATATAGTTGATTTGGTTTGTAATTTATTCACTTGAAGTGTAATTTTTACTGCTTTTATCCTTCACTTTTTATATTTAAAAATAAAGATACTTGATTTAGTTTATAGTTTATGTCTGATTCTTTCCCCTTCTCTGTGCAAAATGAATTTGGAGTTAGGGAGACCTTTGCTGTGAAGGGGGAGCCTCGTTAACTGCCAGACGAGGCAGACTTGACTGTCTGTCCCTCACCGAGGCTGTCTGCCGGCTTCTGGCTGGGCTGCTGTTCAGGTACCTTCTTCCCTTGTTGGTGCTGACAATGAGGGAATGCTGAGCAGGACATGTTTTAAGTCCCCCTGTGACCTGGGCTGGAATCAATATGCTTGTCTTCCTAAAAACTAACAAAGGCAGTTCCATGCTCCTCTCCACAGTGACCCTCCTCAGGTACATCTCATCAGCACTGTGAGCGTTCTCGTTTCTCCACGTCTTCTCCACTATTTTCCTTTGTAGACTGAGGATGGCCTTTCAAACAGCTGCAGTGTTCCCTCACTGCGGTTTTGATTTGCACTTCTCTAACAATTCCTGATGTGCAGCACGTTTTCATGGGCTTTGATTTTAACTAGTGTGTGTGGAATTGACTGTGGAAATTTTCATCTTCACAGTCTACCCAGTTTTTGTTTTCAGTTAGTAACCCATGGAGATTTTTAAAGTGCGGGTATCATTTAGAGCCCAGCAGTCCTTGTGAACATGAAGTGTTTTTAAGTGTTGCAGTGAAATAAGAAATTGTTTCTTCTCTTTTGCCTTTTGAGTCCTTCTCTACTTTAACTGTTCCTGATCAGCAGCCAGCATTGATAACTAAGCCTCCTTCTCTTCAGGAGACCACCCTGTCATGTAGGCTCTATCCTGCACCTGTGTGTGTGGGAGTCACTCAGCTGTGTCGGACTCTGTGATCCCATGGACTGTAGCTCACCGGGCTCTTCCGTCCATGAAATTCTCCAGGCAAGAATACTGGAGTGGGCTTGCATGCTCTTCTCCAGGGGTACCCCACACTCATCGCCCTCTAACTCTGCATGAGCCATATTTCACATTTATTATCTTGTAATTTAATGCTAGTCACATCCTGATGCTTAACTTTACGGTACTCTCTCTACAAACCTCCCCTTATAGTTTTTCTCTTTTTGCATTATGGAAAGAAAGCCTCAATGCAATCTACAAAAGACAATGGCCCCAACTCCTGCTACTGCCTGCCGGACCCAAGTTACTGGGCTCCCCGATGCCAGCCTATGGCCTGTTCTGTAACAGTGCAAAAAGAAAGAGCATAGGATCCTTCCATATTTGCTCTTTATCTCCAGCTTCTGACTATGGGCCCCAACTGTGTGACCCCTGATTCCCCATCAGGAGAGACCAAGTTCTTGAGGCATGAGTCTGCTGTGTTCTCTCCTCTGCCACCGTGGGGATTAAAGCTGTCTATTTCCTCCAGAAAACATTTATTCCCACAAAGGTATCAGGCTCCTCTGCTCCTGCTCCTTCCTGCTTTGTTTCTGCTCTTGCTCCTTCCTGCTTTGTTTCAGAACAGTCAATAGGGTAATCTTCTGAAAAGAAGGAAACAGTTGTCAACGCAGACTGTAGATCAGGAACAGCTAAGGTAGAGAAGGAACCAAAAGGCCAAAGAGAAAAACCTTTTTTCTTATTTCACTGCAGCATAAGCAATAGCTTCTAAGTTTCTGTTGTGGGAGATGGCCACAAGGAGACAGGATTTCTTTCTACTCCTGTCACTACAGTAACCAGAGCCTTAGGGTGACTCCTAGTCTGTGGATTCTTCTGGCACATGCCAGAAGCCTGTGGCTCATTAACCCTTGTTTTTCTCTTTTAAAGTTAGTGTCTACTTCTTTTGGAGGCAGCTGACTCACAGTGTTGTGTTCGTTGGTGGAGAGATTCTTCATCAGTTATCCCCATACACATTCTGATTCATCTTTGTTTCTTTTCACATACACATTGTTATAGAGTGTGTAGTACACCACCCTTTCTAAAGTAGGTCTGTGTCGATGCTATATTCTATATGTATTTGTGAGGATAAATGAATCCCAACCTCCTAATTTATCACTTCCACCCACCCTCCCCTTCTGTAACCATGTTTGTTTCCTGACTGTGCGTGTATTTCACTTTTATAAAATAGCTCATTGGTATTAGTTTCTCCTTCTGAAGTACTTCAATTACTATGATTGTTCTAGTTCTAGATTATCCCTGCAAATGGCATTATTTTTTCATGGCTGAATCCTATCCCGTTTGATGCATATATGACTTCTTTATCCGTTCGTCTGTGTCCATTTCGGTCACTTCCATGTCTCAGCTGCTGTAAATGCTGCTGCAGGGCATGCTTGTGTGCGGTGTTGTTCAGTCACTGCTTCTATCTAGCAAAACCCAGACAGTCCCCGTGAGACACGCAGCCCTCTTTCCCCTCCCTCAGCCCCTGGCACCCACCACCCTGCTTTCGTGTCTATGGAGCCAGTTGCTCTGGGGCCTTGCATGAGTGGACTCGCGCATCACTCGGTCTTCCATGTCTGCCTTATGTCACTGAGCATAGTGTCTTCAGCGCCCGTCCACGCTGCAGCCCGAGTCGGAACCGCCTTCCTTTCAGGCTGGACAGCATTCATTGTGTGGAGGGACGTCGTTCTGCTCGTCCATTCTTCTGTTGAGGGACACATGGAACATCTTCATTCATCTCTCAGGTCTTGTAGTGTTTGTGGAATAACTTCAGAAAGTCCCATGATCTAAAAGTCATTCACCATTAACTATTTTATAAACTTTTTTATTTTGGAAACAATCAAGACTCAGAGGAAGGGAAGAATGCATGTGAGCTTCAGTTGTGTTTAGGAACGAGCACTTCAGGGTGTTCATTTTATTCCCTGCGTGTGTGCTCTGCATGTGTGCGCGCCTGTTGGCGGACATGTGCCGTTCGTGCAGCATGGGAGTGTGCGTGCGTGTGTGTGGCAGTGGGTCATGGGGTGGGGGCTTGGGGCCTGAGGTGGGCAGGTGGGCGCAGGTGGGAGCTCCCCATAGGTGCTCTGCTCTGATGGCGTCTATGCCCCACCTCTGCCCGCATTCTCCGCTTGGATGCAGCATGGTGCCCTGTGGGCATCAACCCTGGCACGAAATCACTTGACCAGGAGCCTAGGAGGTGTCAGGCCCACCCCCCACCCTGCAGAGAAGCAGGACCTGAGCGCACTCCATCCCTAAATGATCATCAGGATGGACAGATGGACAGGCCCGCTCTTGCGTGGACCCTGCAGGACTGTATGCCTGGGTGACCCAGGCAGTGCCTCCTGCTGGGAGCCCAGGACACTGCAGCCGGGCCATTCCCAGTCTGTCCTTGCAGGACACTGGGCTGCGCCCCACCAGGTCCTGGCTGTCCTGGGCCCGACCAACACATGGCCGCAGAACCTGGCCAGTTTTGTTTTGCCTGCCAAAATGTTTAGTGACAAAGCTTTTGCTCCATTTCCTGATGTGGGTGAAGGGTGGAGCCGGTGATGGTTTCTTCAAGAAAGGTACCTCCCAGTTCTCATACCCAGGTGAGCCCCTGTTCAGCGATGAGACCCCAGGGGTGTGACGTGTTTCTCCTGGGAGCGCAGCCCTAAGCGACTTTGAACCTGGCCAAGTTCTGTCTACATGGTGGATTCAGACCTCTCCCAGTCCTGTCTACACTGATCATGTTTAGATGAGACCGTGTGCTTCTACAGTGAGGACACGTACACCTGGCCGGGTTCTCTGTGCACTAGGACATGGAGACCTGGGTACAGACTGGGCCTGTCCTCTGTCCTGGAAAACTCCGTGCCTGTGTCTGAATGTCTGTGCTCAGAGGTCTGGGGTCTGGGGCTGAGCTGGGTTTCTCTGGGTGACCATGGGGTCCCATGGCCCTCCCAGGGGTCAGTGCTGAGGTAGAGCTCTTAGTCTTTCCCTCTGACAAGTTCACCTCCCCTGGGGCTCAGCAAGACGCCTCAGATAGGCTACCTGGTTGTTGTTGTTCAGTCTCTAAGTTGTGTCCGACTCTTTGTGACTGCATGGACTGCAGTATACCAAGCTTCCCTGTCCTCCACCATCTCCTGGAGCTTGCTCAAACTCATGTCCATTGAGTTGGTGATGCCATCCAACCATCTCATCCTCTGTTGTCCCCTTCTCCTCCTGCCTTCAATCTTTCCCAGCATCAGAGTCTTTTTCAATGAGTCAGCTTTTTCCATCAGGTGGTCAAAGTATTAGAGCTTCAGCTTCAGCATCAGTCCGTCCAATGAATATTCACAGTTGATTTCCTTTAGGATGGATTGGTTTGATCTCCTTGCAGTCCAAGGGGCTCTCAAGCGTCTTCTCCAACACCCCAGTTCAGAAGCATCAGTTCTTCAGTGCTTAGCCTTGTATATGGTCCAGCTCTAACATCCATATATGCCTACTGGACAAACCACAGCTTTGACCATACGGACCTGGCTTGTTTACACATTGGGGGCCCGCCGACCACAGCCATGGTGTCCCCCAAAGGGAATGTGAGATCCCAGGTAGGGGGGTCTGGGGATGGAGTCTCATCCCATCTGTGTGGGCCAGAATCATGTGCAGAGGGAAACCATGGACTCAAAGCCAAGAAAAGAGGAAGAATTCATGTGAGCTTCACTTGACGTGTGTTTAGGAATAAGTGCTTTACAGTATCATTTTATATAGGCCTCTGCCTATTTCGTCTTTACTCCTGAGTGTTTCCCCATCCCTGGGGCTCCTGGAGACTCCTCAGGTGAGCTACCTGGTAATTATTCTGATTCACCAGCACGAGCATGGGGAGAAGGGAACAGGCTTATCTGGGCAATTGATTGCAGGGCACATAGACCAGCAAAATGCCAATGAGCAGCAGTTGAGGTTGCAGCTGTGCTCCCCTTCCAGTAGATGTCCATACTCAGCAGAGACCAGACCTGCCGCTCCTCTTTCAGTCCAGCATCTGGTGTGTTTTCACAGAATCTCAGTGGGATAACAGAAGACCCAGACTGCCCGCACCACGGCAGTGTGTTCAACATTATTATGACAGCTGTATAGACAGTTAATATCACACAGAACCGAGGGAATGTGGGAGAGCAGGAGGGGGAACTTGGGTCCCCAGGGAGACCCTCTCAGTGAAGCTGGGCCTGGGTTGGTCTTGGAGGACATGACTAAGAGTTTGCTGGACAGGACGCCACATTTACAGGGCCTCCTGCAGTATAGGTTTCAGGGCTACATAGCAACTAAGTACAGAGCGTGGCTGCTGAACTGATGGCTGTGGATCCTGCAGGCTGAACACTGAACCCTGAACGTTGGAAGACTGTCTGGAGTCACAGGACACATTTGCTTTCTCTGCTGAGAGGATCTCAGAGGGGGCCCAGGTCCCCCCTCCTACTGTCTAGAAGCCATGAGGCTGCAGCCACTCCCCACTGTGCGCCCTGAGGAAACGCAGGGAAGAGAAGCCAGGACACCGGCCCCAGACGTGAGGTGTTTATCAGAGGGGATGACTACAGTGAGATGACTCTTGGCATCTTCCCATACATAAAAAGGGCTAAATTCCTTACCTTTAGATGCTGCCTGCATTTTTGAGGTCCTAAAAAACTGTTGCTGAATAAAACTTAACTCTCAACACCTATATTATAAATATTTTTATATCTACACATATGAAGTAGACACTTTCCAAAGAGTAACAAAAGACAAATCTCAACATTAGGAACACTGGCACCAGTGGTGGGCACTCCCCCAAAGATGCAACTGATGGAACAGTTAGAACAATCATCACCCCTTTTCCCATAAGACTGTGGAATGGACACTGAGAGTGGGGAATTGTTACAGGGAAGAACAAAATCTGACTCCGTTTAAAACATTTTTTTTTTCAAATTAAATCTTTGACTTTAACCTTTGCTTCCTGTTGGTTTGTTTGCTGCAGGGA
>ML663559.1:7286232-7503141 GCA_007570785.1 Antilocapra americana | reverse complement strand
TTTTTTTTCTTTCTGCTTTTTTTGACTATTGTTTGTTTTGTAAAAGGCCTAATCTCAAGATCTACATTGGTTTTCTACATTGCATGCACACGGGTTACTTATTACACCGTAACTTATCAGGGCCTGCTTTCACAAAAGCTTCCTTCCTCAGAATAACCAAAGCTGTGATTAGACTCACTCCCTAAGTGGAAGGTCCATGATAAGTTTCATTTTTAAGTTTTTTCATTTTCAAGGCAGAAAGAGCCTATCTCTGGAAGTATCAGTGGGCCAACACAACTGCACTCCAAGGGGGTGTGACAGGTTTAAATGTTGTTAAGGAATCTGCATCCACTTCCAAACCATTTGCATTTTCTTGGACACAGGGTTCTCTGGATGTGAACTTAGAGCAGGAGGTGGTAATGTGTACCTAGTGAGGCCAAGGGAGGGCAGGATCAGCACCATGAAGATCAAAAATATGTAGACCTTGGTCATCATGATCCGGTTCTCTCCTGACCTGCAAGAAGTCAAACATGAGCCCTCACAGTCCCTCAGATGCCCCAGGTATTCCCAGGAAGGCCCCTGCTGTGTGCCCATCATGCTGGTAGGCTGAGGGGCCAGAGACCCCCTCCCTCAGGGGTGAGTCTTGGAGAACTCACTTGGTCCAGTGAGATTCCAGCAGTGTAGAGTAGTAGACGATGGTGGGGAGCAGGGCGGAGAAGGACCACAGGAGGAGGGTTGGGAAGAACTGGCTGATGATGGGGTCCTAGAAAACAGTCCGAAGCAGAGAGAGCTGTGAGCCTGGGCCATCTGGGTCATGACCTGTTGGCATGGTGATTCAGTGAACTCGGGGGTTTTGGTCGTATTTGTCCCCTAGAACCAACGTTGTTCCTGGTACAGGGTAGATATTCCATAACGTTGGCTGAATAGATAACAGCATCTGACATTTGTACAGCTCTTTTTTAAAATTTTGGCCATGCCACACAGCATGTGGGATCTCAGTTCCCTGACCAGGGATTGAACCCACGCCCCTACAGTGAAAGCTGCAAGTCTTAACCACTGGACCTCCAGGCAAGTCTCTGTACAGCGCTTTAGAGGGACGACAGCAACTTCACATACAACTGAACTCCATTCATCTTCCTGGCCAGATAGAGGACCTCTTCTGTTCCCTATAAAGAGCCAACAGCAGACACCACAGGAAGATGTAGTACTGATGGCCAGGGCACCTCCCCAGCCTCTGCCCACTCAGCTCCCACTGGCCCACTCATAGCTCCCCAAAACCGCGCCATGTTAGTTCCTAATCCAGTCTATTCCTGTTGTACTTGTTATTGCAGTTTCATGGTTCGATTAACTTATTACCTTCTCTGAAAAAATGAGCCTTGTAACAATAAAAGATTTCTTTGAAAACTAGGTTGGACACTTTGGAAAGACTTGATAATGGTTTATTTCTGAAAAATGCTGTTGAATTTAAGAGTAAATTAACTGAAAAAGAGCAAGGAAAATGAAACCTAGGATTCTGTACTTTGAATGGCTTTTTGCAAGTATCTTTAGTTTCTTGCTTTACTGTAAGAAACTAAAACTAGAATCACAAACAATGAAATAAGGGTGTGTTTTATGTAAAATAGACAGAGGGGAATTCTAACCAGCAGATCCTTCCTCAAAAGAACAGGCCTTGACCATACACTGTTGTTGTTTAGTTATTAAGTCATGTCCAACTCTTTTGGGACCCCATGGACTGTAGCCCATCAGGTTCCTCTGTCCATTGTATTTCCCAGGCAAGAATACTGGAGTGGGTTGCCATTTCCTTCTCCAGGGGATCCTCCCAACTGAGGGATCAAACCTGCATCTCCTGCATTGGTAGGCAGATTCTTTACCACTGGGCCACCTGGGAAGCCCAACCATACAGTTAGTCCAGCTGCTAGGTCATTTCCAACTCTTTCTGACCCCATGGACTGCAGCATACCGGGCTTCCCTGTCCATCACCAACTCCCAGAGCTTGCTCAAATTCATGTCCATTGAGTTGGTGATGCTATCCAACCATCTCATCCTCTGCCGTCCCCTTCTCCTCCTGCCTTCAATCTTTCCCAGCATCAGGGTCTTTTCTAATGAGTCAATTCTTCAGCTTCAGCATCAGTCCTTCCAATGAATATGCAGGACTGATTTCCTTTAGGATTGACTGGTCTGATCTCCTCGCTATCCAAGGAACTCTCAAGAATCTTCTCCAACACCACAGTTCAAAAAGCATCAATTCTTCAATGACATGATGAAAATCTCAACAAAACTTACGCATTTATTATATATTGAGCCATTTATCACAACAACTCCATGAGTATAACATGGCAGAGTGTTATACAAGAAAAACCAGTCTTTAGAGGAAAAAGCAAGGCTCAGAATTCATCAGCTAGGGAATGGCAGAGTTAGAACCAGGCCCTCAGGCCCTCTGTCCACTGTGTGTTTCCCAGGGTATGATTAACCAAATGCCAAGTGGAACTGAAAAAAAACAAGACTGAGGATGATATTTTAGCAAAGCCAATTATGGGAAACCAAGTAGATGCCATTTTAGGGAGTGTTTAGTGGTTATCAATTCATGTAAGATTTTTAAAAAATCATTCATTAGCTATCTAGAGTAAATAACTTTACAGAAAGATTACCAGAAATTGAAATGTTAAAAAAAAACAATAATAATTGATTCATGATCCTGCTATCTATCCCAGAGAGCAAAAGACTTTTCATTCTTTGCTAGCCATTTCCCATAGCAGCACACTTCACTGGCACATCACTATGAAAATTGCTAAGAGACAATTTTATATTCTGCTCTTATCATAAGCCCCCCCATGTCTGCCACAAAGTCCATGTAATTTTTTAATGAATGCTTAATGGTCTATCAGACTGAATGAATACACCCCATTCAACTCAAATTTCCCCTACTGTTGAACATTTAGATGACTCCATTGGAGCTGTATCCCTGTCTTTACAGTAACACATATACACATACATATACATGCATGCACACACACACACACACACACACATACACACATAACATTACTATCATCACATTGTAATAAATGCTGCCATATATGCCCAGGGCTTAAAAACACAGACATGAGTCGAGGGGTTCAGTTTGAAACTAAACTCCTGGTTTAGTCTAATCCCCACCCTGCCACCCCAGCCCTTGGCCCCCAACTCCACCCTCTTATCGCCAGCCCCCCAGGAGGGGCCTTACAGAACGGTCACTCACATTCAGTGCGTGGATGGGTTTGGTGACATTGAACTTGTCCATGGTGGACAGGATGATGGAGGGTGTGGTCAGGAAAAATAGCCCCACGGAGAGGATGAAGTTGATGCCTAGCCATTGAAACCACCAGCGGAAGCCCTGAATGGAGAGGTTCTTCCTGCAGAGAGGAGGACATGGGCCCTGGAGGCTTATCTCTCAGGCTCTGGTCACCTAAGTGCACTTGGCTGAGGTGGGTCAGAAGGTCAGATTCAGGCAAGGCAAGTGACTAGACCGAGGGCTCGGGCTGAGGGCTCGTTCTGACCTCAGGAGCACAGGCAAGGGTCCTGCACTGACCTTCAGCTCCAAGCAGGTCAAACTTGGGGTCCCTGTGAGCTCAGGGGGGAAACAAGTTACTTGCTACTAACATAGTTCTTCAGCTAGAGCCTGGGGCCAGAACCTTCCTGAAGAGATGCCATGAGCCCTCAAGCAGACCAAACAAGGCTCCAACATGACACTTCTCAGACACACGAGAGACACATGACTCCCGAGGGGCCCGTGAGCTGGAGTGTGAGGAGGAGGGAGGCAGGGCACAAAGGCAAAAGGCCCATCTGGGAACTCCCTGGCTTCCTGCCCCCACCAAGAGCAGAGGGATAACCAGTCCCAAGTTTAGAAAGGTCAGCAAATCAAAGAGCAGAGCTGCCGGGGCTGACGCACAGCCAGCAGAGGCGAGGGCCCAAAGCTCGCCCTGGACAAGGAACTGAGGCCAGGCTAGACCGCAAGCCGAGCTGGGGCCTCTGCAGGGCAGTCCTCGCCCTTGGCATTGTGCTTCAGGCTCCCGTGGACACAGCTCAGGTCACCAGCTGTGCCTCAAGCCAGAGGCAGCTGGCACTAAATGTAAGTCTGCCCTGTCTGAATCAGTAGCCTCGAGTGACAGGTGGCTATGAAAAGCATATGAAAAGGAGACTGTAAAATCTTTCAATTTTTAAAAATTGATTACATGTTGACATGATAACATTTTACATATATATATATACATATATATATATATATGGGGAGAATTCTTATGAGACTTAATTTTAATATGTTTTTTAGATCTGTTCTTTATTTTTAATTTTTGTGGGTTTTTTTGGCCACACCACATGGCTTGCAGGATCTCAGTTCCCCAACAAAGGACTGAAGCCAGGCCATGGTAGTGAAAGCCTGGAATCCTAACCATTAGGCCAGCAGAGAACTTCCCAGTTTCTTTGACTTTTTTTAATGTGGCTAAAAGGAAACTTAAAATTATACAAACAGCTCCCATTATAATCCTACTGGACACCGCTGATGCCAGGGAGAAACACTGGAGTGAAGTCCTGGATGTGGACAGGCTCCCTCATCATGCCCCCCACCCCCGGCCCAGAGGGGTGCAGGAGAGTGGGTCTCCCTGAGTGCTAGGTCACACCTGTTCTTTCAGGTGACTGGGGCAGCCCCACAGGACACCCCAGCCTCTTTCTCACCCCTTCCTGGCTGTGGGCTCACCAGCAGATGTCCTCAGGGTAAGCAGCGAAGGTGACCGTCCACCTGGAGATGCCAAGCTCTCTGCCGTGGGGCGACGGCTGTGGCTCACCTTTGCACTGAAGGCCCTGACACTTGCAGGCATTGAAGTCCTTCAGGATGCTGCCAGGAAATGCAGAAATGGCCAGGGTCACAGCCCTCCCCTCAGGGTACCATGTACACAGGTGGCAAATAGAACCGTGTGAGAGTAGAAGCCCGGTGGCACAGGACTTCTGCTTTATCATTGAAAGTGAAAGTGAGGTCGCTCGGTCGTGTCTGACTCTTTGCGACCCCATGGACTGCAGCCTCCCAGGCTCCTCTGTCCATAGGATTTTCCAGGCAAGAGTACTGGAGTGGGTTGCCATTTCCTTCTCCAGGGGATCTTCCCAACTCAGGGATTGAACCCGGGTCTCCTGCGTTGCAGGCAGACGCTTTACCCTCTAAGCCACCAGGGAAGCTTTATCATTAGTTTATTATAATAAATGCTATGAAAGAGCTGCCATTCTTAGCATACTATGTGCAGAACTTTGTTCAGTCCTTAGAACAAGCCTGCCAGTCAGGGATTATTGTTACTATTTTACAGACAAGACAATGCAGGCTCTCAGAGTTAGGTTTGCATCCCTGCTGTCTGACTACAGCTCCTATGCTGTTCCCATCACCCCAACACAGCGGGGCGGGTCCTCCTTGCATGCTGCCCCTCTGCTACACGCTGCCTGTTAAGCTGGGCTCTGGTTGCATCCCCCTGCCGGGGCCACGGCCTCACCTTTTCACCCCCTCACCTCCCCCCAGAACCCCTAGCCGCAATAGACTGCAATACTTATGACCCCAAGATACCCCTCTCTGTGACTTCCACTTCCACATTCACCACACTTTACCCATTTAGTTTCCCACAAAGGACCCACCAGCCCCACTACTCCCATCTCAGAACACCCTTTCCCTTCTCACTGGCCTGGCCCCCCTTCCCTGCCTCACTTCAGGATCTGCAGGGCACATCCAGGGGGTCTGTTCCCAGGGTTCACGATGCCCAAGGCAGGGAAGGCAGGGGGAGGGGCATTTTCTGGGTCACCTCCCTTCTGCAACCCTCTCCTGCCTTCATCCCCTGCTGCTCCTAATGTAAGGTGACATGGAGATCCCAGGCATGAGAGCATTTTAGGAGCTAGAGCGCGCGCCGAGGTGAAAACCCACTGCCCTGGGCCAGGCTCCGGTCAGCAGGGAGCATTCTGCCCCCAGTGGTGCCTCTGTAGGGAGATGGGAAGGAAACACACAGGAGACTCTGATTCCAAAGTGGATGTATGAAGGAGGGTGGGTACACCCAACCTGGGAACATGCTGGGCCACAGAGGGAAGAGGATCCCTGGGCTCAGCAGTGGGGTGAGGCTACGCGACAACCAGAGAGGGGCTCAGCTGCCATCGTCCGAGCCCAGTCGTCACACACCTAGGCTGGGCTCACCGAGGGAGTGAGCGGGGTGGGTGGCTGCTCCCCACGCCAGCCACACCCAGAGAAGGAGATGCAGATGCCACAAACAAGCCCCAGCGATGGCGGTCCAGCAGGACCATCTCAACCCGAGAGGAACAGCAAGTTGTCTGGAAGCAAAGAATACTCACTAGGTGGCCATGGACTTCTCCTGGAAGGTGACGAAGGCCATTCCCAGGGGCTGGTCCTGGACCCTGCATTCCTCCTCTGTGATCCTCTCCATCAGCCTGTCCTTCATGCGCGTGTAGTAGGAGATGGCATCCTCCTGTCAGAGCACACAGCCCCTTGTGATGATGTGGCCTTGCGCGGGTGTCTCGGGGCCCAGCACCCATGCCCGGTGGGGTGTGGGCGCTCACCCACTCACAGCCCCGCACTTCACAGCAGCAGAACTGGCCACAAGGCTTGGGGTTGATGAAGGTCTGCTGGCCTGTCTTCACCTGCAGGTTTGTGTAGTAGGTCAGGCTCTTCTCGGTCTTTTTTCTGTAGTGGGAGGCACAAACGTCAGACTCGCAGTCCTGTGGTGTGACTCAGAGCCTCACACCCGCCATCACCTACTGGTCACCACCAGCTTTCTATATAAGAAAACGGCAGGGCCACCCTCCCCCCATCCTCGCTGGGGGAGCTGAGGCCAGCAAGGAAGAAAGGTGGGCATCTCAGAGGGAAGGGGTCAGAAGGCTGCAGGCCAGCTTTGCTCATCCCCGCCACCCTGCCAGCCCTCCCTTACCTCTCCTTGCACAGGTAAATCAACTTGGCCACATTGTAGCACAGCTGGACCTCCACCACTTCACACGTGGGATACGCGTCCCTGTGCCCCAGAAGCAAAAGAAGACCGTTGGAAAAGAGGACACCTGCCCCTGGTAGGGGAGACCTTAAAGACTCCAAGGGTGGCAGAGCAATTACATTCTCATTTCTGCACCAGTGGAGACCTCTTTCCACTTTGTCTTTTACCAAAGGGGGAAATTTTGAAATATAATACAAAGAGGTCCTTTTTAATAGCAAGAAAGTAACTGCCTGAAACTGACAAGTTTACATCTATAAATCAGCACTTCTCCTGGAGTGAAAAATAATACTATCCATTACCTCCTCTACCCATGCAAGGGAATAAATCTGCTGTTTGCTCCAGGTCATATCTACCTTAGATCATCACTGAAATCCTATTCAGTTTGTGACCCTTTTGAAGACCACAGGTCTAATGAAAGCAAAGGATCCTTAGCCCAGTAAATGAATTCACAAATCATAGTAAAACACTGTAGGTATACTTACTTTAGGCCAAGCACTGTTAGAACATTAACTTATTTGATGCTCACCATGACCTGTGAGGTTTCTGGGTCCACTTTACAGATGAAGAAAATAAATGCCAGAGAGGTAAAATGACTTGTGATCAAGATCACACAGCAAGTGCATGTCTGAGCCAGGAGAGGAATCCAGGAGGCCCAGGTCCAGGGCCCATACCTGTACCCACCATACGATGCTCCCTCACCATATGCACATCATCATATGGGCATTCCTGAACCGTGTAAATCCCTATCTACTTCATGCCAGGCACCGGGTACTGGGCATGGAGCCGGGGAAAGTTTACATTTTAGTGAGAGGCAGACAGCCTGAAATTGTCACAATTTCAGGTCCCAATAGGAGGTTTGAGGAAGAGAACAACAGTGAAAGCACCTCTGCTACAAGGCTGATTCACACATCAGTCCCCGTGGATTGCAGTAGTGTTCACTAGAAGGGCTTCCTAAAATAGGAGAAAGTGTGATTCAGTGTTCGTAATGGGAATGCAAGGACTTTTTTTTTTTTCTCTTTTAGGTTATACATTAAGTGGAACTACTGTTTACAAAGGGCTTCGCTGACGACTCAGTGGTAAAGAACCCGACCGCTGATGTAGGACAGGCGAGTTAGATCCCTGGGTTGAGAAGATGCCCTGGAGGAGGAAATGGCACCCACTCCAGTATTCCTGCCTGGGAAATCCCCCGGACAGAGGAGCCTGGCAGGCTACTAATGGGGTCACAAAGAGTCGGGCACGACTGGGCACATGCACTGTTTCCAGATGTTGCCTAACAGGACACTTGCGGGACCTGTGTCAAGGAATCAAGGAAAATGATTCCAGTATCCAGTGTTTACATAGAGAAAAATATTTCTAAAATGCTTTGAGTTTCTAAAAGAGAGGTTAGTCAATAAATTTTAAACATTTCATTTTACAATTCTGTTTAAACTAGTAATTTGTGTAGAAAGTGTTCTTCACAAATAAGGCAAAGCTAAGCCATGCTGTTGCTTAGTCACTTCAGTTGTGTTCGACTGTGTGTGACTCTATGGACTGTAGCCTGCCAGGCTCCTCTGTCCATGGAATTCTCCAGGCAAAAATACTGGAGTGGGTTGCCGGGCCCTCCTCCAGGGGATCTTCCCAACCAACGGATCTTCCCAACCCAGGGATCAAACCCAGATCTCCTACATTGCAGGCAGATTCTTTACCACTGAGCCACCAGGGAAGCCGAAGCTAAGCCATAGCCAACCCTTAACCCATACTACAAATTATTGACTGCTGATGGGGAAGGAACATAGACTGAAACCTCAGCTCCCTGGCCGGGGTTCCAGCCCTGCAGCCCAGGATCCTGGGAGCCTTCTGGCCTGCTCTCCCCGCACCACCCCCTTTCCTGATGTGTCACATGATGCTCCGCATTCATGGTACTGTACACACATAATTTCCTTCTCACAGGAAAGCCCTTCTCTAGCCTCCCCCTGCAGGAATCCCTATGCAGGTGCTCAGAGGAGGCTGCTGGAAAGGAGGTTCTGGTGGGAGGGCTGTGAGTGAGCTCTGAGGACAGAGCTCTGGACATAGAGTGCTCACTCAAGAAACACACACTGGTCAGAAGAATGGACCAGGAGATGCAGGCCCAGGTCCTTCCCCTCCGAGACTGCTCTCTCTCAGGCATCTCTTCTTCTGCAGAGTTGACACGGAGAAGCCCAGGGTGAATCCTGTTTTATTTTTTTGGTGGGGAGGGAGGGTTTCCTATGAATCCTTTTCTTTTCCCATTAGCTCTCAAGATGTTTCTCTGTTCCCACATGCTGGCCTGTACTCTGGCTGCTGGCAGAGGATGCACCACCCCAGCCCAGGTCCTTGCAGCCCCAGCAGAGCTTGCCCACAGCAGCATCCAAGGCTCTGTGGCTGGGCCAGGCACTCTGAGGGTCTCTGTGGGTGCCCAAGCTCATCTAAGGTGCCTGTCCCACCCAGAGGGTGGCTGCGTTCCCCTTCCCTCCCAGCAGAAATGGCCCTGCTCACCGGAAGTGGCTCTCCACCGTCTCCTTCTTGGCATCTCTGGGGAGTCCCGTGACAAACAGGGTCCTCCTCACCTGCCAGAGAAACACACCAGTGAGAAAAGTCACCAGGGCAAGCCAGTCTGCAGGAGGACAAGCTGTTCACCCTCAGGGGCTTAGAGGCTCGTTTTCCAAGCCTGACAGAGTCTTGAAGTCTGTTATTTATATAGCATCTTTTCTAGGCAGTCAAAAATACATTTCCAGGGAATTCCCTGGAGGTCCAGAGGTTAGGGCTCTGTGTTTCCACTGCGGCATGAGTTCAATCCCTGGTTAAGGAACTAAGATCCCGCATGCCGCACAGTGGCACAGCCAAGAAAAAAATACATTTCCAAAGCAATTTGTATGAGCCTCCTTTGCATGACAAGAGACTGAGAAAGAACCCAGAGAGAGGAGGTGACTCAAAAGAGGTCACATAGCAGATCAGAATAAGACCCAAGAGCCAACTCATTGGAAAAGACCCTGATGCTTGGAAAGACTGAAGGTAGGAGAAGGGGGCCAACAGAGGATGAGATGGTTGGATGGCAGCATCAACTCAGTGGACATGAGTCTGAGCAAACTCCGGGAGGTAGTGAAGGACAGGAAAGCCTGGTGTGCTGTAGTCTGTAGTTTATGGGGTCACAAAGAGTCAGACATGACTGAGTGACTCAGTAACCACAGAAACTTCCCCTACCCCCATCAAGCTGTGGGCTGCAAAGACAGAAGGAGCTGCTCTCAATTCCAACTTCTCAGACGTTAGTTAGAATCAGTAACTACAAGCCCAAGCCCCACAAATCTAAAGGCTAGTTGGCAAAATGGTGGGTAATAACCAAATCCTAAAACAATCTATCACAAAAAAAAATTCTAAATGCCAATTTTGAGCCCACACATGCAAGCCTGAGGCCCCCTGGCACTCACTGCCATTGTGGTGCTGGGGAATAAGCCTTGTGCCACTCCTTTCTGGCTCCCACCTGAGACCCTCCCCAGCACATGCCCAGACCACCCCCTGGCTCTCCTGGCTCACCAGGCTCTCCTCCTTGTACTTGATGGACTGGGTGTGGTGTCGCATGAAGACCACGGTGAGGATGAGGTAAAGGATAGCGAAGACGGTGTGCAGCCAAAGGAGGTTGTTGCTGTGGGGAGAGGGGAACACCACCTGCCATCAGGGCTGGGCCCCCAGGCAGGGGCTAGGCTTGGTTACCTTCATGGCCCTGAGCTAAAGGCCAAAGGCTTCATCAAAACAGATTCCTCCAACAGAGATGGCATGGCCAGTGCCCCTTTATAGAGGGCATTGTGCTGGCAAATGAAGCCCAGCCCCACGTGACACCCTCGAGTCTCCTAAGACCCACTGCAAAACAACAGCCGCCTGGGGCGTGTCCATGCCCACAGCCCAGTGACAGGTGCTAGGGGCAAAGAAGCTTTGGGGTGCTAACCCTCTCGCTTTGGCCTATCCTGGGCTGAGTCCACCCTCTCCTCGGTCTCCCCCACCAGCACCCTCATGCCCGGCCACCTTGTACTCACTCAGTCTGCAGGTTTGCGATTGTAGTCCTCCCGAAGCTGTAAGGGTCTTTGTCTGCAGAGAAGCACAGATACTCAGGGTTACACTAGAGAAGTGGGGGGTGGGGGGTAGGGGGAGGCAACCTTGGCTTGCGGAGCTCTGAGGAGGAGGAGGATAAGATATCCAGACCAGTCCAAGGATGGTGATGCTTGTCCAGTCTTCAGAGCTACATCACCCAAGGCCTTTGCTTTACTCCAAGATGCTCCTGACGACTTCTTCTCAACCTACCTAAAGTAAAAATCTGACTTCATCTTGCTTTGAGATTCTCGTGGTGTCCCTTTGGAAATCCAGAAATATCCTAAGCTGTTCCCAAAACCAAAGCTGGGAATCACTGGGTATAAGAAGTGGGTTCATGCGACTTCCCTGGTGGTTCAGTGGTTAGAAATCCACCTTCCAATGCATGGGGTGCAGGTTTGATTCCTTGTCAGGAAGTTATTAATAAGATCCCACATGCCTCACAACAACAACAAAAAAAAAACGAAATGTAAAACAGAAGAAATACTATAACAAATTCAATGAAAAAAATTTTTTTAATGGTCCACATCAAAAACCCTTAAAAAACAAAAAGAAATGGATTCATGGTGGTGTTTTGGATGCTGGATTCCTGCGGGTGCTTGGAAAGAGAATTCCACATTGTGATTTTCACTCTGAGAGTCACAGCCATCGTCCAGATCCACTAACTGTGGCCACCTGATCTGGGTGGCGGCAGGAAGCCATAAAACACCCTCTGAAAGTTCTGATCTTACAGATCTTGACATCTTCCTCCTACTTAGACATTAGAGTCCCCAGCTCTTGGCCCAGGTCTGGGGTGGATTCTCCACCAGATCTTTAATCAAATGGGCCAGTTCAGAAAGTCACCCTGAGACCTTCTCACATCTGAGTTCAGCAGGAATCCCGGGGCTCCGACCCAGCATCGTGAGGCCTTTTCCCTAGGGCTGATGCTCTGCCCAGGGCCCAACGCAGGCAAGACAAGGAGTTCTTACCCAGCAAGTCCCCTGAGAGGTTGACGGGCAGGATGATGCACAGTGACAAGCAGCTGACCACCACCAGCAGGAAGATGATGTGTCTCTGGAAGGACAGGTAGTGGATGGCGTCCTCCCCACACCACTCCAGGATCTGGTCATCGCTGGCCAAGACACACACAGAATCCTAATGAGTAGCGGTACTGGGCCGGGCCCTTGGGGCCTCTTGCGGATTATCCCATTTAATCCTCATGACTGTCCAGGAGGTAGGTCCCAATTTGACCCCCATATTACATGTGAGGAAACATGAACAGAAAAATCACATTAACTTATACAATCTGGGACTTCCCTGGTGGTCCAGTGGCTAAGACTCCAAACTCCTGATGCAGGGGGCCCGGGTTTGATCTCTGGTCAGGGAACTAGATCCCACATGCCACAGCTAAGGCCCGACACAGCCAAATAAATAATAAATAAACATTTTTTTAAAATAAACCTTTTACAGTCACCCAGCCTGTAATAGCAGAACTATGATGTGAACTCCAGAGCCTGCCTCTCAGCCTCTACCCCATTCTCCTGGATGAAAGTACCTGCCACCACTCCACTTACTGTCTCTAGAAACATCTGTGCCTACATTTGTATGGGAGTGAGGTGTGTTAAGTACAATTATCCCTCAGCCCTTTCCTGCATCCATGAATTAGCAGAGCCACTGACAAGAGGGCTCTGGGAATCTTCTGAGCAAAGCCGTGTGTGTCAGGCTCACAGCCCCCACCCTTTCTCCTGTCTCCCTCAGACAAACTGGGAAAGAGAGGTGAGGCCACTGCTTTAAACATTGCAAGGCTCTGTCCCCCGCACCAGCCCTGCCTCCTCCTCGTGTTCCTGCTGTGGCCCCAGAGGTGGCGGGGGCAGCCTACTCCACCCCATCCCACCCTCAGTGCTGTATCTGGAGGCTCTGGGTTATCTGGGGACTCAGAAAATTAAAGTTCTGGCTTCTGACAGCCAAACTTTCCTGCTACAGAGGAAGAAGCCATGGGGGTATCTCTTGTTCCTGACATGAATGTACCTTGAGGGTCTTGGTCTCAGAAGTCCAGGGAAGCACTGCACTGGGAAGAAGGAACTCGAGGAGGGACTGCCCTAGTGGTCCAGCAGTTAAGAATCTGCCTTCCGATGCAGGGGACTGTGAGTGCGATCCCTGGTAGGGGAACTAAGATCCCACAGGCTGTGGAACAACTAAACCCACACGGTACAACTAGAGAAGGCCGCGTGCCACCATGAAGACCCAGGGCAGCCAAAAGAAAGAAAGAGGGCAAGTAAGGAAGGGCTACAGCAAATTGCCAATGAAAAAGCATGAGAGTTCCAGAAAAACATCTACTTCTGCTTTATTGACTACACCAAAGCCTTTGGCTGAGTGGATCACAACAAACTGTGGAAAATTCTTCAAGAGCTGGGAATACCAGACCACCTTCCCTGCCTCCTAAGAAACCTGTATGCAGGTCAAGAAGCAATAGTTAGAACCAGACGTGGAACAACAGACTGGTTCCAAGTTGGGAAAGGAGTGTGTCAGGCTATATATTGTCACTTCTGCTTATTTAACTTATAGGCAAAGTATACCATGCGAAATGCCAGGCTGGATGAAGCACAAGCTGGAATCAAGATCACTGGGAGAAATATCAATAACCTCAGATATGTAGATGACACCATTCTTATGCAGAAAGTGAAGAGGAACTAAAGAGCCTCTTGATGAAAGCGAAAGAGGAGAGTAAAAAAGCTGGCTTAAAACAAAGATCATGGCATCCGGTCCCAACACTTCATAGCAAATAGATGGGGAAACAATGGAAACAGTGACAGACTTTATTTTCTTGGGCTACAAAATCACTGCAGATGGTGACTGCAACCATGAAATTAAAAGACCCTTACTCCTTGGAATAAAAGATATGAATAACCTAGACAGCATGTTAAAAAGCAGAGACATTACTTTGCCAACAAGGTCCGTCTAGTCAAAGCTATGGTTTTTCTAGTAGTCATGCATGGATGTGAGTTGGACCATAAAGAAAGCTGAGTGCCAAAGAATTGATGCTTTTGAACTGCGGTGTTGGAGAAGACTCTTGAGAGTCCCTTGGATTGCAAGGAGATCAAATTGGTCAATTTTAAAGGAAATAAATCCTGAATATTCACTGGAAGGACTGATGCTAAAACTGAAGCTCTAATACTTTGATCATCTGATGTGAAAAACTGACTCATTAGAAAAGACCCTGACGCTGGGAAAGATTGAAGGCAGGAGGAGAAGGGGATGACAGAGTACAAGATGGCTGGATGGCATCATTGACTCGATGGACATGAATTTGAGCAAGCTCTGGGAGATGGTGATAGACAGGGAGGCCTGACGTACCACCGTCCATGGGGTCGCAAAGAGTCGGACATGACTGAGCAACTGAACTGAACAGCATAAAAAGGCAGGTCTGAAAGGTGTGGTGAATGGTGTGGCGAGTGGGCTCTGCAGCCACACAGACAGACCACAGTAGAATCCAGCTAAGCCGCCTCCAGAGAGGGTCACGGAGGCTAGGACCTAAAGCAGAGAGGCTGCTACCTGCTGGCTAACTGGCCACTCAGCAGGCACACAACGGACAGCGAGGATCCAGGCCTGATGCCTGCCTGGCACTGGGTGGGGATACTTGCTAAGATCCCTTCTTTTTACTGCCTAACTGGAGTAAAAACACTGCAACTGATTACACTGTGTTCACGTCTGAATAAACTACCAAAATGCATATATTTTGCCATAACATGTGCTTACTCAACAAATACTTTGGCCACCTGATTGGAAGAGCCAACTCATTGGAAAAGACCTGATGCTGGGAAAGACTGAAGGCAGGAGAAGAAGAGGGTGACAGAGGACGAGATGGTGGATGGTATCATTGACAGAGGACGAGATAGTTGGATGGTATCATGGACATGAGTTTGAGAAACCTCCAAAAGATAATAAAGGAAAGAAAAGTCTGGTGTGCTGCAGTCTACGGGGTCACAAAGTCAGACACGGCTGAGCAACTGAACAACAACTCAACAAATACTGGTGGAAATGATTAAAACCAATAAATAAGCAATTTTCATCAACCACTTTTTTCTTGAGATGCACATCTGATTTTCCTGTCTTGCTGGGGAAAGGCACTTCGGAAGGAAACTGAGAGGCCTCTTTAAACATCAGTTGTAATATTTGGGCATGAGCAGCTGTTAAAATTTAATTGCAGCCTTTAAAAATAAGCCAAAGAGAAGTCCTTTCTGAGACAGGAAGAAAAGAGAAAAAAGTGGGAGCTGAAAGAGAAAAATATGTCTAATATAGCATTAAAAGAGCCAACTTATCGAAGACCCTGGTGCTAGGAAAAATTGAAAGCAAAAGGAGAAGGCAGGGACAGAGGACAAGATGGTTAGATAGCATCACTGACTCAACGGACACAAATTAGAGCAAACTCCAGGAGATGGTGGAGGACAGAGGAGCCTGGTATGCTGCAGTCCATGGGGTCAGAGTTGGACACAACTTAGCAACTGAGCGACAAATAGCATTAATATGACAAAGCAGAATACAAAGCTGTATAGGTTACAGCCCCACTCAGTGAGAAGCGAGGTCTAGGCTGGAAAGGGACATGGAAAGATCGAAACTGTAGGTGTGGACTGCAGAGCAAACTGTAAACAGTCTTTTCTAGTCACCATGAAGATAATGAGTCAAAATTTCTGTTCTGCCCCACCTGATCCAAGCGGAGAGTTGGGGCCACAGTCCCGGGTGGGGATCGCCTGAGCCCCAACCAGCAGTGACATGGAGAGTGGCTGAGCAGAAGAAAATGCACCAGAGGTAGGTACCTTTCAGAGGTAGGGCTAGGGGTGACTTAAATTTCTTCTTGCTGATTCTTTTCTGTCTGTGATAGACTTACTGCACAAAGTGTGACAACTTTCAATGCAAAGAGGAAACGCTGACATGATTTCGTAATGGACAGGGATGGGAGAGGCTAGCAAATCCACCCTTCCTGACCTCAGTCCTCTCCTCCCCACCAGAAACCTCTCCTGCTTCCTCTGGCTTCAGAACAGACTGCCCTGCTTTATTCTGCACAGACTGCCTCCTGCCAGCTCCCCTGGGAACAACCCTCCCCGGCTGCAGCTCTGTATAACGCGGTCTCCCACACAGGAATGCACCTGAATTAGACGGAGCTCTGTTGTGCTCAGTCTTTTTCTGTGTGTGTGAGGGCGGGGAGAGTATCAATGTTTTACAATGTGTGTGTCTCAGCCTGCTTTTACAGTTGAGAAAACTGAAGGCCAGAGAGAAGGATTTACTCAATGTCCGAGAACTACCACATTTCATCAGTTCTAAGATGACCTTTTCATAGTTCAGCATCCCTGAAGTGGGGTGGGATCATAGCTGATCACAGCATAACAGAAAGCATTTTCTCATTCTCTGTGCTGTGTAAAATAGTGTGCCTCTTACAACACTGATCTCTCGGATGGGACAGAACATACCACAGGCAGCAGAGCTGAGCCTCGCATCGTGACTCTGCCAACCACATACCAGGCGACTAACTGGCCCACAAGCACCTCCTTCTCTCCAAGGGGCCCGAGTTTTGAAAAACAGCAAACTTTTAACCAAATCAGCTGAATATATTAAACAATCATTATTTCTCCATTATTCACCAATTCAAAGACACATGATGCTGCCTAGAAGAGCTTCCATGCAAATATATCAGTGATAAATAGTGAGTAGAAGAATTACTGCCTAAAGCAAAAAATTAGCTTTAATTAGGTTGCATAGAAGCTGCCTGGGCCACTTTAATTCTCTGTCCCCACACACTGCTTTGGGCCTGTAAAGTATCTAAGAGAGTCCAGCTCAGGATCAGCATCGTGGCTGTCTCCTGATTGGCCAAACACCCAAACAAACCCACCCAAACAAGACATCCCCAGCCACCCACGCTGTACTCACTGCAGGCGGAAGATTGCGGTCAGCCAGGAGCAACATCCCTGGGAATGGAGAACAGGGGTTAGCTTCCAATCATCTCTGTTTTTCGGAGGCAGATATAATCATCAGCTTTGACACTGAACAACCATCTAACCTCCTGTTTTATATCAAAACAAACAAACAACAAACTGCTTCTGTCCCCAGTGCAGCAAGCAACGCCCTTATTGACACAACAGAGTCTGCCTGCTCCCAGTCCTTCCTAACATGCATCCTGGGCCTGAAAATCTTGGGAAAACCTCTCAGGTTTTGACAATTTGTAGAGTTATTCAGGCTCCTGGGTCAAATGGTGAAACTGGAATCGAGAGCTGATGAAAGTTCGGCGCCACTCTGGAGAAGTTGATGAGGGCTTCTGTTCATTTCAAAATGACCGAATGAGATGCAAGACAAAGCCAAGGAAACGAGCCCGCTCAACTGGACAGTTCCCTGGATCAAGATTTAGAGAGGGACAGGGTGTTGTGGGTTTTATCGTCCATCACATCTCTTAAACTTAGCTCCCCTTAAAGATGGACTCTCACCCAGCTGGGAAAGACCAATATTTGCTAGTCATTCATTTGACAGTTACTTAGGACCTGCTGGGTGTCAGGAGATGAAGAACAGAACTGCATAAGACTTGGTTCCTGCCTGCAGCTGACTCATAAACCAGCAGGCAAGTTAATAATTAACTGTCACACAAAGTCATAAACATGATAACACAGACAAGTGCCTTGTGTCTGAGAATCAGTCAAGTCTCCTGATCCTGGGCCACTCAGTCGCCACCTATGCTGCAGTAATCCTCAAGTTCAGGTGCCTTTGTCAAAGCAGAGAAGCGCTCTCATCAGCATTTGCCACTCAAGGTCAAGGGTGCGAAGTTAGCAGCTCACCAGGAGTACAACTGCCCTCTCCCTGCCAGTTCATTCCTGCTCATCCATGCAAAGCCCTGCCTCCCAGCCACAACTACACCGGCCCCTTAAATACCAACCAGCTCGCTTTCAAAGTCCTGCTGCCCTGAGGAGGAAGACGACAGTCTCTGGAATCTGGACTCACTAGAAGCACAAAAGGGAAAAATGACAGATCATTATTCAAAAAGGCTTAAAAACTTGTGCCTAGTATCTTGCTGCCTCTTGGAGCTCAGGACCAAAGCTACTAGCCTTCAGTGGCTGGCACAAAATATAACTCACTCTGAGAACTGTAAGCAAAGGCATTGACCACTGCAAGGAATGGTTAGACATGAAACTCCGCTATGTGGGATGAATAACAGGGGCCCAGGGTGTCAATGGACCATCCTGTGTTTCACACCCTTGAACCTCAGCCCCATGACTGATATACGTAAAGTGACTTCAAAGCATTGCCTGTTTACAATATATGTCCCAATATAGCAAGTAAAACTTGGAATAAACACTGTCTTATCAAATCCAAGACAGCTCTGGTTGTAAATGGCACAATTATTTTTTGAACCACTAAGAAGGAAAGGTTGCTGTCAGTTAAATTATGACCACTATTGATAATAGGTTGCACCTAATTTCATAGATGAGAAAATGTCCAAAACATGTATTTTGGACTTGACAAATTGGGGCATTTTACATTGTTAATCTGGGCACATCCTTTCTTCTGAGTAATCCATAAAAGCTTCCCATGCACCGAGAATATGAGGTGTTTGCTAGGTTTTGTTTGTTTTCCTGCTCCTGGCTTCAATACCCCACTTCTAATGGCACAAGGCCTGGTGAGACTCAACTGTCAAAGCCTTTCCAGAGAACTGCCTTGTATGACCTTCACGGTGACCCTCCAGGCAAGAAAGGGCCAGAGGAAACAATCCAACGAGCTCAAGTTCAGGATTCCGACCAAGATGACACAGCCACAGAAGTGGGGGTGTCTCCTGATTTCCAAGTGCTCTATTCTGCTGTAGTACTCAGTAGTACTGATGGCTCAGGTGGTAAAGAATCTGCCTGCAATGCAGGAGACCCAGGTTCGATCCCTGGGTCAAGAAGATCCCCTGGAGAAGGGAATGGCAACCCACTCCAGTATTCTTGCCTGGAGAATCCCATGAACAGAGAAGCCTGATGGGCTATAGTCCATGGGATTGCAGAGTCGGACACAACTGAGAAACTAGGCACACACGCATGCATGTACTCAGTCCTCCTAAGGGTGAATGTGCCGAAAATGTACTAGGTGTTTCAAAAGTTCCCCTAAATAGTCCAAGGCTCACACATAGCTGAAGCAAGAGGTCCCGCAGCCTAACCCTTGGGCTTCTGCAAAACCAGAGTGCAGACTGTGGGGAAAGAAGGTGCCTTGATAGGCAACCCCATCAACCTTCCTGCAAAGACCACATTTCAACACAGGAGCTGCCTGTGGAGCAAGAGTTGGGGCCTGCCTGGAGAACCCCTGGGGAGGCTGAGGACAGGGAGCCCTGGCCAGTCCTTGTTTCCCCACTCACTTCCTATTTCAGCATGTGACGCAAAATCCTGGGGTGAGGGGGAGCAGCTCAGGAAACTCCAGTTGTGCAGACCTAGAACTCTTTCTCCCCCTTCAGGTGACATGCGCAGAGAGCCAGCAGAGCCCAGGGTGGAGGTGGAAGGACCTGAGTCTCAGCCAAGGCAGTCTGTGCTCTGACACAGGCCCTCTGAAGTTGGTGGATTCAGGCCACAGGCAGACCCTGCCCCGGGAATGGGAGCAGTTAGCTTATGGCCCTGCTGCCCTTCCCAACCCACCTCTCCAAGATACACTTGGAAGGAAGGCAAGGAAGAAAGCAGGCATCCTTCTTTGATGATGAAAGCCTTAAGTATCTGAAGCAACTGGATTCCTTCTGTAGTCTGAAGCAGAAGGTTCACGGCCAAGGCCAGCCCCAAGCCCCAAGGGAGAGTTGGGCATGTGGGCCTTGGTTTTCTCAACACCACAAAGAAGGTACCGAGGCTAACCTCACAGGTCTATGGTAAAGAGCAGAGACAACAGTTTCTGGTACAGGCCTGGCAGACACACTAATGAGTACCATCTAACATTGCCATCATGTGTGGGCTATGCCTGGTGGGCTTCACAAGCCCTTCCCAGCCTCTCGCGCTCTCTCCCCTCATACCCCAACCTACACATACACACACTTGAAATAATGAGTCTTTTTACCTGTTTCCTTCTGACACCAGGGCAATGCGGCCATAATCCCAGAATTTTCTTCTTATAATGGAAAATACCACTATTAAAAACTAAAAGTAAAAAAGAAACCAAGTGAAATCTTATTGGATGGCTTCTAATTAGAAGAGACAGCTGTCTCTGGGGCAAAGGCCACCCGCCTAGACTCAGGAGGGCTAGAGGACCAGAGAGGGCACTGAGCTGCCCAAAGCCACACAGCTCAAGAGCTCAATGTTGCGTTCACGCCCTTCACCAGCTCTCATCCCATCAATGCCGACACTGAGCTTGCCCTGGCGGGCTCCCAGTCAAGCTCCCAGGGTCTATCCTTTGCTCTCAAGGCAGCACTGGATCCTTCCTCAGCCCTGGTCTGCCTGCAAGGGCCCCTAAACAAGAAGACCTTAGCAGCACCCCTGGAGACTAGCTCCCGCCTTCACATCAGGTTGCATTTTTAATCACAGAACCAGGATAGCAGAGCCCCCCACCCACAGGCTGAGCTAGAAGTGGGCAGATCTTTACCTTGAGTTTGGTTCTCCAGGAGGCAAGCCCTGGGGACTCCTGGTACAGAGCATGGCAGGGGGGAGGGGGGCCAACGCCCACCAAGGGCCTAGTGCTGCCTGGCTTGGCCTCCACATGCAGGCCTGCATGCCCAATGGCAATGGAAGGGGTTGGACTCAAGTCTAACCCTGTTTACACCCTAAAAACCCATGGATTCTAGACTCTCTCCTCCCTTCCTGTGCAGGTCCTCTGCACTACTCCTCCCTCTCTCCCCACCCTGGACAGGCTCCCTCCCTTCAAAATCCAGGGAAGTAGAGAGATACATTTTAATCAGCATATTCTTGAGTGCCCTGGTCAGGGACTAGGGTTTTTAAATGTGGGTTTTGGACCCCAGAGTGGCTAAGTTCTAGCAAAACTGTCTCAAGGTGAAGCTGGAAGTTGGTGATACAGTTTCAAAGGCATGTGAGTCTTGTCATCAGAAAAATATGAAAGCTACTCAATAAGCGCCAGCCCTCTGCCCTGCCTTCTGCCTTGGCTCAAGTGGTGTGGATGTTTCCCGTGCCTCGATGTCTTTCAGGCTCCTCTGGCTCCAATCCCCAAATCTTCCTGTAATAAAAATCTACTCCACCAGCACACTCCAACAGAGAGTGACTCTCTCTCCTCGTCAAACCCCATTTAAGGCAGACCCACCCCAGCCTGTGTCTCCTGACTTCTCTCCTGGCCCAGACTCTCCCCTCCCGGAAGACACTGGATAACAGCTCCAGGACCACCCTCCTCCATTAAACCCACCAACCCTGAAATCCATCACCACACTCCTGCCTACTTCCCCCACCCAACCACCTGGTAGAGAGGACTGTTCTCAACCTATGAATGGGTTTTGGCTCCAAGAGGTGGGTTACTTGACACTTAAAGAGCCCTTTATGGTAAAAGCAACGTGAGTAGCACACAGGTTTCCATATCTGCCAGGAGAAGATCAACAGTGCAGCAAAACTCTAATGCAACAATTTAGACCTTAATCCTAGGGAGGAAAATGGAAAGAGGAGTGAAAACTCCCTTCCTCTCTTACTATGAACATTTTTCCTGCAAGTAAACTCGGGTTGGATAGCCGCCTCCTTTAGGGCACAGGGCCCCCAAGTAACTTACCATGCACCTTAGGCTACCCTAACTCCCCTCTCTCGGTTCCCACCCAAGTCTAGCCTCTGGTCCAAAGCAGTCCAAGGGGTCTACTCCCTCAGCCCCTTCTTACCTTCGTTACCCAAATGGTCTCCACTACATGTGAGGAGAAGGTGACAAGAGGGACCAACCATCTCATGGACACTTTTGAAAAGAAGGTGCCCTAGCACCCCAGTAAATCACACCTAGCAAGTCTGAGCCAGTCTAGAGGGGAAGATGGCATGTTTCAAATTTCCATGGTGATGGTGGTGGGGGTCTTTGGGAACAAGGAGGTCTGAATTAACAAAAGCCAACTGTGAGAAGCAGCGCTAATAAGGTATACTCGCCTTTCCCCAGTTCTCTCCTTTTCTCCACGTCTGATCGTCTAAAGGCCCAGGGACCCCAGTGAGGAACAAGGGTGACATCTATAAACTGGGAATTGCAGCTGCTCTAATTTTCATCCACACTCTCCAGTCGCATCTCTCATCCCAGCAGACTGACCCTTCCTAAGGGCCTTAGACACACGATAGGCTGACAACTTGGTGACAATGGTAACAAACAAGAACAGTAATGTACATTCTTTACATGCTTCACCTTATTTAATCTTCTCCAAGAATCTTCGAGATAAGAATAATTATCTCCCTTACACAGAGCAAAAACCTGTGGCCCCAATAAGCTATTTAATATCCCCAAGGTTACAGAGCTGGGAAGCAGCAGAACTGGAACTTAAACCCAGGGATGTCTGGCTCCTCACCTGAGTTTCCCAGAAAGCCCTGTGGCAGGGGAGGGGGTTGGTGTTAAACAAATAACTGACACGATCCCTGGGGGTCTCACCAGGAAGCAGCTGACATCGATGAACAGGACAGTGGGGATGCCCCCGAAGGTGACCCCCTGGAGCACGGTGCTGTTTTTGGCCGAGTTGTAGCAGTAGGAGTCATTGGGTTGGTCCCCGATGCCCAGCGGCTCGCGAATGGCCACTACTCTAGACTGCCACAGCTCCAGGAAAGGGGAGTCGGTCATCACGCTGGTCCTCCCTGGAGAAGGAGACCCAACAGAGGGTCAGGGCACCAACTCTCCTGTGGTTTCGGCAGCCAGCGCTGGCAGAGCCAAGGGCAGGTGTCTCCACCGGGCTGCTGGGGCACAGGGATCCGGGAGAGGCAGACACCAGCCCTGAGTGCCCGGCAGAGTCTATAGAGAATAGCTCCATTGTGGATGCAGCCCAAGGGTCAGATGGTTGGGGCGGATGGCTCATCCAGGACACAGCTGGCCGCCTCCCCAAGGGCGGGGATGAACAGGAAGAAAGGGAAGGACAGAAGCCTGCCTAAGGGGTGCCAAGTTCCTCCAGCCTCAGAGATGACTATTGGAAGTCATTCCTGCAGGGTAGGGGGTGGGGGTGGCCCTGGGAGGTCTAGAGTGCATGCAGGGGACAGGACGGGGCAGAGGAATCAACAGAGGAGGAAGAATGTCCAAATGCAACAACTGCTGATCATCTGAGCCATGGACAAGAGCTCATGAGATGTCAGACTGGGACCTCAGAGATAGGCCCACTCCATACACTTGGAAACTGAGGCTCAGGGCCTTAAGAGTTCCATTAAGATTAAAGAGCTGGTCAGGGCAGAATCAAGTCTCAGACCCAACCTCCTGGGTCTCAGATGCCAGTTCTCTTTCTGCTATGCCACATTCCCTTTGCAGCTGACTACCCACACCTGTTTGGTGAGAGATTAAAAAGCAGAGAAGGAGACTTCCCTAGTGGCCCAGTAGATAAGAATCTGCCTTGCAATGTAGGGGATGTGAGCTCCATCCCTGGTCAGGAAACTAAGATCCCACATGCCCCAGAGCACCTAAGCCTAGAGAATTTGTGTGCCATGACGAAGATCCCCCATGATGCAACTAAGACCCAATGCAGTCAAATAAATATTTTTTAAAAAGAGAGAAAGATTTTTTTAAAAAGCCAGGGAAAGAGCAGCAGAGAGGAGGAAACAGAGAAGGCAAAAGGGGAGGAGGGGGACTAGAGGGAGGAGTACAGGGCCCCAAGCCTCCTCAGGGACCCCTGAGTCATCCACTATGCATCACTGGAGCACTCTCCAGGCTCTGCCCTCTCATTCTTACATTCCTGGCCTTTCTGGAAAGTCCAGCATTTCCAAAGCAAATATTGCTCCAGGCTGTTTGTTGATCTTTCCTTTTGGAGATGCCTGGGACCCGCAGGTGAAACTAATGGAAATCTCCAAACTCCTAAGGCCCCAGCATTAGTGCTCAGGTTCTGGTCTGCTTTCACAATATCTGCAGCTGAAGAGCCTGAAAAAATGCTCAGCATCCCTTCCTCTCAAGGTCCCATCGCCTTAAATCTAGTTAGACTAGATTCCTAGGAGACTCTGGCTAAGTCTGGTCTTCCTACCTGTTACAGGGGCAAAAATCTGGGAGACAAGAAACGGTACAGAGAACAGAAATATATTTAGACTATACAGTAATACAGTCTGGGTGTGTGTTGGGGGGCCGGTGATTTCCAATTCTGGCTGCTGTGACGCCTCTGTTGGCACAATCTCAGGCACACACGACAGGAAATGCAGGGGGCGCGGGGGAGGCAGTAACCCCGGGGGCATGGGAGGACTCCCTGAGAGGTCAAGTCATTCATCCCTGTTAGACACTTGGCAGTGGCTGGAGGGTGTGACGGCAGAGCCATGGAGTTGCTGGCCCTGCGCAGAATCACAAAAGCTGCCTCTGGGAGACAGATGGTCTTAGCGTCTCTCCTTTAAACCCCACCCAGTGGCACCACCCCAATGCAACACCCAGCCTGGCAAAGGCCTGCCCCTCCTTCCTGTCCCCACACTTACCAGATGCTGGGGAAGGAAGTGTGGATGTGTCCCCTGCAGAGGGCCTCAGTTGGCGCTGGCAAAGGCAGCAGCGGCCCTGGCCACCCCCCAAGCTGCCTCGGGTCCGCTGCTCATTTCCTGCTGGGCTTTCCTGATGGGGGTCATAGGGCACCAACCTTTGCAGACTTCCCTGAAGGAACACAGGAGACAACCTGAGTCACGTAGGAGCTGCCCTTTTCCAAGGCCGGGGGTTCTGGCGTGAAACCCTTCAGCACACCTCCCCTGCATTCACACTTGCCCAATGTCTTGGAACTCAAACGCTCGTCCAGAGCCTGCGGTTCTTCCCACCGGGCTCCCTCCTGGACTGGCTCTCTCTCCAGGCACCTAGTGCTATAAAGCGGCCGCCCTCCTCTGTGCGCCCTGTTCCTCTCCTCTCTCCTCCCCAGCATCACCTCCAGCCTCTCCCCTCTCATCCTCAAGGCCCTGATGAGCCCAGGGCAGTGGGACTCCCCCCACAGAAGCACTGGCAGCTGTAGGCTCTGGGAAGATGGAGTCCAAGACCTCACACAGGCCCCCAGGGTAGCTGGGAAGGCTTTTCCAGGTCCCCCAAAGACTCGAATCAGGAAGAAAACAAAAAAAATAATAATGCAACAGAACCAACAAGGAAGGCCTGAACAGTGAAGAGGAGGAAAAAAATCCCTGTAAAATGGTCACAGAGGGAGCACTGTCAACAGCAAGGAGTGCTGCCGCAGGGGGGGGGGGGGGATGGGCCTCACCAGTTCTACTTTGTGTGGAGCTTTGAGAGAGCAGAGGCCTAATGGGAGGCTCCTCCCAGTCTTTTCGCCCCAGTCACGCCTCTAAGTCAAACAGGCTCCCCTGGGTGGTTTAACAAGGTTTGATAAGAAGAACTCAGTGAGGTCAGCCAGCCAGCCTGGGATGAAACCTCAGGGCTCTTCAGAGGTGTCCTCTCCCATCTGTGCCCTCCAGGTGAGGGCATGGCTTAGGGGGCCCGCAGTGTCTCTCATGCCTAATTCTGCTTAGTTGAGGTCTGTCTCCACCTGTTACAAGTCTGCGGAACCATCACAGTCCCTCCAGGGCCAGCCCCCTGCATCCTTCCCAACGGGCTTGTTGAGAGGGCAGCTGGCAACATATCGATCACAGGGCAGCACCCCCAGGCTCAGGAGGACAGGAGGGGGAGAGGAGGAGACTCAGCTGTGGCGACCAGGAGAGAGTTGGCTCAGTGGCTGAAAGACTGATAGCGCTGGGCAGGGGCCAAACCAGCAATTAGGCCCTGTGGCCACTGGTACCCTGCCTGGTCATGTTCAGTCATCCCATACTTGTCAGATACACATTGTAAATGCCTGGTCTTATCCATCCCTTCTCTAGGGAGCTCTCTGCTCATCATCTCATTCAGGAAAGCCAAGATATACTGCTGAGGCCCTGGGGTCAGGTGAGCAGCAGGTGACTCAGGACCCAACTCAAAGTTCAACCCACATACACCCCAGAGCCTGGCTGTGGCCAGGGGACAGAGGGCTCAATGCGATGGCCATTCCCCAAACTGCCAAAGAAGTCAGCTACCCATGCTAACCCCCTGCCCACCCAAGCTGGCAGCTGCTGGCCCCTGTAGCACACCAGAAGATCTCTGTGCCTCCCTGCCACAAACAGGAGCAGAATGTGTGAGCATCATCAGCTCTTGCAAATTCAGGGTATTTTTATCATCACCAAATCTTCCAACTTTGTTACTACGATGGCAGGACGACAAACAGTTCCAGGCCCTCTGCTGTAAGAGAAGACTCTGATGTTCTAAATGGCAGGTTGCAAACTTCTCCTTAAAGCCCCACCAAACAGGGTCCAGGAACCTGGACAACCATTCACCTCCATAGCCACCAGCAGTGGAGCGAGGGAAATGGCAGAGAGTCTCGCTGCAGTGGAGGCAGGGCACCTGGCAGTCACCTGAGCAGGCTCTGGAGTGAGGCTCCCAGCACCACGTGGCTTCACCCTCTGTGCCTTGGCTTCCTTCTCCATAAAATGGAGACAATGATGTTCTTCCTGCAGGGTGAGTGGGAGGCAATGCCCATAAAGCATTGAACCCTCATGGGCACTCCAAATCTGCTTTTAAGTCACCTCTCCAGACAATGGGAAACATGATAGCAAAACCCCATCTGACATTTTTCCTGTTAGAGCACAATGAACACCCAAGGAAGATCTTTGCCCATAAACTGAACAAACAAGAGGTGAAGTGAAGTGAAAGTTGCTCAGTTGAGTCTGACTCTTTGCAACCCCATGGACTATATAGCCTGCCAGGCTCCTCTGTCCATGGGAGTCTCCAGGCCAGAATACTGGAGTGGGTAGCCATTCCCGTCTCCAGGGGATCTTCCCAACCCAGGGATCGAACCCAGGTCTCCCGCATTACAGGTGGATTCTTTACCATCTGAGCTACCAGGGAAGCCCAGACAAAAGGTGTGTGAAGGCAGAAAGAAGCCTCTCCTTCTGTACACTCCACCTCAAGACAGTAGCAGACTCAGGACTCTCTGACAGGTGTCAGAGGAGGGAAGTAGAAAGACAAGCATGGAGGAGAGGAAAAATACAGGTTGTTTCTCCAATAAGAGATGACCTGGAGTCTTTCCTCATCCCCAACAACAGTCCACAACCCTGCTTGAGCCAGAGCCCAAGAAGGTCCTCAGGATGCCCCCACCCACAGCCCCTTTGTACACACGAGGCCTGGACTGCTGAGCACAATCCACTGGCTTAACCTCAAACCTTCCACACTCTAAGGGCTGGATACAGTCACACAACTTCAGCACAGAAGGAGGCAAAGGGGTAAGGGGTGTCATTTTGCATACCCCTATGGTTTCCTGTTTTTCAGAACACCGACTGAGCCGAAAGACAGAGGCCACCCCAGAGTCTCAGGTAGCCAGGCTTATCAGGTACTGGAACCTCTATGTTTTTGGTTTCTTAGCAGAGCTCTCCTCTTCCCCCATCCTCCAAAACCCCTAGCTTCCCTCCTCAGGATTCCAGAGGGTGGTTTCTACCTTCCCAGGGGCAGGGGACTCAGATGCTCAGCGCCTACCCAGGCCCACCTCGCATATCTCGCTTACAGAAGAGCCCCTGGGTTGAGATGCCCGGGCTAGGCTGGGAGGTCGACTCCAGCTGACAAATCCCCAGAGAGAGGGTGGGAAGAGAAAGGGATCAGCCTTAAAAGCGAAAAGTTGGAGCATTGGATTGGGAAGTCGTGTAAAGCCATCAGGCGCGGCGCTGGAAGCGGGGCGCGAGGTCTGCGCGGCCCGGGGACAGACTCTCTTCCCAGCCACTCGGTCACCCCTGCTCCGGAGTTGGAGCTGCGGAGGCAGGAGGGCCGCACCCCGGAACCGGACACTAGACGTG
Source organism: Antilocapra americana (assembly GCA_007570785.1). Taxonomy (NCBI): domain Eukaryota; kingdom Metazoa; phylum Chordata; class Mammalia; order Artiodactyla; family Antilocapridae; genus Antilocapra; species Antilocapra americana. The sequence continues at coordinate 7,475,210 of ML663559.1, read as the reverse complement.
GCACCCTGGCGTAGACCCCGGGTCCTGCCCGTCTCGGGGAAAGGAAGAAGGCGTCATCCCGCCCCCCTGCTCAACGCCCCTTCCCCTTTACCTGCGGCGGCGGCGGCCCAGCGACCAGGCCAGACCAGAAGTTGTCTGGCTCCACCTGGTCGGGCGGGGCGGCGACCTGACCACTTAAAAGTTACAAAGTGAAACTCCCGCGCTCCTGCACATGCGCAGAACCGCATCCACCGCTTCCCCAATTTGCAGCTATGCCCGAGTGGGCGTGAACTCTGCCGCAGCCTCCGGCGCCTGGCGCCGCGCGCCCCTGGGCGATCCTCCGTCCAGGTCCGGCCGCGGGGTTACTGCTCAGTGCGCGCAGCTCCTCCCTGCGGTCTGCAGGCCCCGGCCCGGCCAGCTCGCGTCCTGGGACCGAGGAGAGTGCCGCCAGGGCTGATTCCTCTCCCTGTCCCCCCGGCGCGTCCCCCTTCCCCCGACAGACACCTTGGAGAGCCCCGGGTCTAGTACAGGGTGGTCACATCCGAGGGAGGCGAGGGCAGCGCATTGGCAAAAGTTCTTGATTTTTCTGTAGTGCACTGCATTTCCTAGACCAGCTCTTAGGCCCGCCTGTGTAGGGGCGGGGTGGGGGTGGGGGAATAGGGAAATCGGGTGGGCTCAGCCCGCACCTCGGCTCCACGTAGTCATCACCTGGTTCCCAGTGCGGAAGACTACGGCTCCACTATCGCTCTGAGTAGCCTGACAGTGAAAGCCCTCGGGCCGGGGGGAGCCGGGGGGTTCCTACGTTTGGCCCCAAATAGAAGTCGCAGTGTTTTCGGCTGTGCCCTGGAGCCAAAGCCGGAACTGCCAATACCAGGCCACCAAGGTCACCGATCTAGCCCAGCTCGCTGAGCTCTGGGTCCCAGAGAGTTCCCTATGAGCAGCAGCCCCCGCAGCTGGACTGCAAGCTCCCCGAGGGCGCTGGGGTGTGCTCTGGGAAACACACTGGTCGGCGTTCAGTAAGGACCGCGCCCCAAGGAAAACCGAAGAGCACAGCCCGCCAGCTGCAGCCAACTGCCCTCCTCCTCAGGCCTCCGTTTCTGCGGAGGGGTTGTACCAAAGCTTTCTCTGAGGTCCGTTCCAGCACTAAAAATCTGAATCCTGAACAGCTCCTCGCTCTGTACATGCAAAGCTTTGCAGGGCTCTGACCTCTCCTCCATTTTTGGGCTTTCATCTTCTGTTGTCATGGTAAATGTATTCACCTTACCTCCCTTCCCAGCCAGCCTGGGGATCTCTGGAGGGAGGGGGACGGGGGGGGGCGGGGGGTATCTCTTGCTTCTCTAGCTAGTGCTTTTCTGACCCATTTGCTGGCTTCCTCCTTCTCCCCAGCCCCCAGTCACTAGTAATTTCCAGAGTTTGCCCTTGGCCTCTGCGCTCAGCACAGCCCTTGTCCTACCGAGCAAGCGCCTGGTCATCTCTCCTACTGTTCCCTCCAGCGGCCAAGGAACCCACAACTGACCTCCCTCCAGCAGATGCCTGCGAGTGGCCACTGGGCTTCCCCCTGGCATCTCAGACGGACTCCACTCTCTTCCCCCCATATCCTCCACCTTGTGTCCTTATTCTTCCCCTGCCTCAATGAATGGAGCCACCCCTGGTCTGTGCTGTGGGGTCCAAGGAAGTGCAAGGTTCTAACCCCAGTAATTACATTGGTGGAGACACTGACAAAAAGAAAAGTTAGGATCTTTGATTTCAGAGAGGGAAGGGATTTCTCAGTTGGCTTTCAGCAGGTTGTTTCAAAATCGAGAAGGTTAAACAGATCAAAATGTGGGGTGAGATAACCATAGCCCCACTATATGTCAGGCAGCATGTGGAGTGCTTATAAAAACACTACTTCCTTAAATTTCCAGTAGAAGTACAGAGAAGTCAATGATTGTTCCTGTCTGATAGAGAAGAAAATGGAAACTTAGAGGATGTAGAATTTATAGTTAATTTGAGCTATAAAGATAAGCAAGGAATCCAAGACAACCATGCCCCAGGCCCGAACCCTACAAACTCAGTTTAAAGACAGTGTAATCTTGGCATTCTAAAATCTTACATTAGAATTTTATCATTTGCTCCCTTTCTCTGCCCTCAAATCTAAAGGAGTGATCCACATTCTTGATGCTTTTGAACTGTGGTGTTGGAGAAGACTTTTGAGAGTCTCTTGGACTGCAAGGAGATCCATCCAGTCCATCCTAAAGGAGATCAGTGCTAGGTGTTCATTGGAAGGACTGATGTTGAAGCTGAAACTCCAATACTTTGGCCACCTGATGCGCAGAGCTGACTCATTTGAAAAGACCCTAATGCTGGGAAAGATTGAGGGCAGGAGGGGAAGGGGACAACAGAGGATGAAATGGTTGGATGGCATCACCAACTCAATGGACATGGGTTTAGGTAGACTCCAGCAGTTGGTGATGGAGAGGGTGGCCTGGCGTGCTGCAGTTCATAGGGTCACAAAGAGTCAGACACGACTGAGACTGAACTAAACTGAACATTCTTGTAGATGATGATTTTGATCACAGATTTTAAAAATTTTGTATCAATTAAAATTGAAATAAAGCCCACTCCCTGTGCCCAGAAAAGTAAAAATATCAACAGCAATGACAAAAAATGTTCTGCCTCAATCTTAAGAGGACAGGCACATTAGAATCAATGCATTCCAATCCTAGCATCCTGTATCACTTAACTGAGACCTTGAACAAGTCTTAAAGTCTCTTCCTTAGTTTTCTAATCTGGTTGACCTAATTCCTATAGAACTTTCTGTTCTCTCACAATTTGCAGGGTTCTGGGTAAAACAGAATAAAAAGTATTTTATTTGTTTCTTGCAGAATGTCCTTATTATTTGAGGTAGGAATGCACAACCTCTACTTACTACAGATTTTTAAGCCCAGAGCAGCAACTGTATCTCCCAGCCATACCATAGCGCTCAGCCCAGGTCCAGTAAGAGGACAAGGAAACAATGACAAATTGGGGTTTCTCTTCTTAGGTTACAAAATCTACACAGGTAAGTGCTTAGGATACAGTGCAGTGAAAAATGTTGAAAAGAGAAGACTTGGCAGGGGATCCCAGTGTCCAGGGAGAAACAAAAATCAGAAGGCGAGCTGACTGGTCAGAACTCAGTACGAAGCGCAGAGCATGTGCCATCATCAGTTCAGCCACCTCCATCTCTTCTGGTGCCTGGAACACTTTCAACACACACACAAGCCAAGTCCTTCGATGACTATACCCCACACCTATGGCTCCAACTTCCTTGGCACAAGCACCCCGTCCCAGGCACAGCTGCACGTCTGCACCCTCATGTTGGGCAGGCTGACCACCTGGGGCTGGAGTCGGCCTCCCTCCGGGATGCTGACAATCATGGGCAGCGAGGTCATCTCCGAGGCGATGCACTGTCGAGGCCCCAGAAACGGCCACTTGAAGGTCAGGGACTCTGGGGGCTGCTGGCAGGTGCCCACACATTCATAGGTCAGGAAGCCCGGGGGTTCCAGGACCCAGTTCTCAGCCCACTTCATCCCCTGCAGGTCAATGTACATCTCCTGGCGGCAGCAGCGGGTGCCCTCAGTCACCAGTGCTTTAGGATCACAGTTTCCCTGAGCTCTGTGGGGAGCAAAGAGAGGCAGAGTCAGAGGTCAGCTGGGAGGGCAGGGGTCAGCGGGCCAGGGTGGGACCTAGTGGGACACCTGGGAAGATTTATGATCCATCTCTCATTATGTTCAAAATGTTGGATATTTGTGATAAGGATGGACAACTAGAAATAACCCCCAAAATGATAATTAGAGTTGACATTACTCCCTAGAGTGGAAGGAGATATTTTATATATTCATTCATTCCCACAGCACCCTGTAAAGTTGCCCATTTCAAAACAGATTTAGCCACAGTGACCCACAGCACCTACCCGTAGTCCCTGAGGTCCAGGGTGTGCAGCTCCAGCTGGGGCTCCCCCTGCCGGCCGCCCGACGGCCCCTGAGGGGCGAAGCGGACCAGCCTGTGGGCGCTGGAGGCCAGCGGGCCCAAGTGCTCCCGCTGCACCAACAGCTGCAGGAGCAGCGGCTGCCGGGGGCTGCGCAGCTGCTGCCAGAAGTTCACCGCCTCGGTCACGTCCAGGGCCGTCCAGCCGCTCTCGTGGATGGACACCAGCCTGCGACACAGCACGGAGGCTGACTCAGGCCCGCGCTCAGGGGTGGGGGCTGGGACTGCCCGGGGTGGCCCCGGGGGCCGCACCTCTCCCACCCGCTCCCGGGTGTCCCCGCCGGACCGAGCCGGCCCTCCTCCCGCCCCGGGCCCAGCCCCGCTTCCTCCCCATCCCCACACCGCGGCCGCCACCTCCCCACCTGGAGTCGATGAGGGCGGTGCGGTTGGAGCCGTCGTCGCGGACGTGCAGCCACTGGACGGTGACCCGGGCGCGGTCGCTGCGCGGGAAGAGGCGCTCGTGTCTGCGGAGCGCGGCCCTGGGGACCGGCTCCTGGAAGAGGCGCAGCACGGCCTGCACCAGCTCGCTGCGGGGCGGCAGCCGCTGCTCCATGTCGAACACCAGCAAGTATGAGGACGCCTCGGACGCCAGGAACCTGCCGACCACCTCTGGGGACAGGAGCGGGGTCAGCGGGGCCCCTCCGGGCACCAGGCGAGCTCTGAGGATGCGGGGCTCAGGGCTAGTGAACAGGGTTTCCTCAGGAATCTCCAGGAAGAGTTTGGGGGCTGGGAAACTGATGGGCCAGGCCAGAAACAGAGCACCTCTACTCCTAGAAAAACTGTTAAGGTCAAGCCGGCTCTCCAAAACCATCAGCTGGGGTTGGAGCTTGTTTACTAGTGGTGACCCCCGTCATCTGGAAGGGGCAACTTTGGGATACTGAGCAAGCACTGGGGCTCTGAGTGAAGACTGCAGACCTGCAGCCTTCTTTAGGAAAAGGGGAAGGAGGGGGAATAGAAGGTGGAAGGCTGAGGACCAGCCAGTGAAAATCTATGGTCACCAGCTGAGACTGACTTTTCCTAAGAGGCAGAGAAAGAGCTCTGAATTTACTTTCATTTCCCTGCCTGGTGAGGGGACTCTTGCCGGGTGAAAAAGAGGAAGACGAACAGGGGCAATTTTCGTGGAATTACTGAGCCCTGAGGGAAATGGTGAGGCCCCAGCAACCCGTCCCCAGCACCTGAGGCTCCAGGTTGGCAGCGAGATCACCTGAACAGCCAGCCCCATGGCCGCCAGCAGCCACCCCTTCTGAGGTGTCCAGCACCGGCCCCCTCGTCTCCCCAGGTGCCTGGCCTGCTCTATCTGTGAGTGTCGAGGAGGTGAGCCCCAGCCCTGGGGAGGCTGCTATAGGACTCAGGCCTGGTACCTTCCGTCTCATAGAATACCCACAACTCTGGGAAGTAGTCAAAGCTAATTTAATCTCATTTCAAGAAACACAAATAGGCTCGAGTTGTTGGGTGACTTGTCCAAAGTAAAACAAATACCAGAGCTGAGAACTGAACACAGAGGTCCTTTCTCTCTAAGGCAACCCTGCGGAGGCCAGCTTCTTTGTCCACCAGCACAAAGGCACCTTGACCGTCTGTCTTCTCTAGTCTCTCTTCTTTCCACTTTACTACCCTGCCCCACGATTCCCTGTTCTTGCCTTGTCTTTGGCAGCCGGTCCAGCCCAGCCCAGCTCCTCCTGGCCCTGAGGGGTGGGGTCCTCAGTGCAGACAAAGACCAGGGGCCCAGGCCTGCCGTCCTCACAGGTCATGGTCCCCCCTCACCACCCTGTGGACCTTGCACCCCAGACAGCCCCCAAACCACCCCCACCCCCCACCACCACGAGGACCAGGCTGCGGCAGGAGGGCAGGCCTCACCTCGGAAGCTCTGGCTGAACCTCTTTCCCCGGGAGCGCGCCCCGAGGCCGCGCTGCAGCAGGGCCACGTATTGGGCCCTCACGTGGGCGGGGATGACCAGCCCCTCCACGGCGGCCTTGTCCACTATGGGGACCTCGCTGAGGTGCAGCTGCTGCAGCAGGCTGTCCAGGATCCGCTCCTCGGTCAGGGCCGCCCCGGGGCCAGTCAGGGGCAGCGCCCAGAGGGCCCAGCAGAGCCACAGGGGCCGCATGGCGCTGCTGGTGAGAAGGAGGTGCAGAGTGGACGTGTCCCCGGAGGAGGCTCCAGGAGGGTCCTGGCAGCGGGTGAGCTGAGAGCCAGGCTAGGCCAGCTTTATAGCAGCCCTGGGCTGGGCCAGGGTGGTGGGAGGGGGGAGAGGCCGGGAGAGAGGCAGGTCACACCCCTCAGACCTCCTGGGAGCTCAGCATCCAGACAGGTCCCTGAGCCCGAGGAGGGGGCTGTCTAGACTGTGAACAGATGGTATTATTGTGGTCAGGTGCCTCTACATTGGCTGGGGTTGCTGGACCAGTTAAATTAAAAAGCTTGTTCCCTGAAGAAGACTCAAGGATCTCTCTCTGCTCACATCCCTGTCCCTCAGTCACAGAGCAAACTCCGGTCCCTGGCGTGGACTTAGAGTCCTGATTCTTGCTACAGCTACTTTGTATGCACACCCAACACCAGGGCTCTCTGGTTAAGGACCGATTCTGCCTACGAGGATGAGCATCTGAACCTGGTGCTCAAAGGACTCCTGGGGGCTGTTGAGCTCCTGGGCTGTCCACAGCTGGAAAACCCAATGTTTTTCCCAGTGCTTGGGGGGGAGGGGAGACCTTCCTAGACAAGGTAACCTGGGGTAATTTAGTACCAATGGGATTTTGTCCATTAAGGAACCTCATCCTCTCCTTCTCCCTGGCTGTTCACAGATTCAGAGATTGGAGTTGAAAAAAACATCCAGCCCATTCCCTCCACCAATTTTTGAGCTAAGAAAACCAGGGCTCAAAGAAGCAACAATACCCCTGGCTCACAACAGTTAATGACGGATGCCTGCGTGAAGTCAAGTCCGATTCCTAGCCCACAGCTCTTTCCACAACCTCCAGCTGTTTCCAGCCAGAGTCCTTGTTCAATCATCTGAAGCAGCCAAGTGGACTCAACCCAGTGACCAGGGGCTCAGGGCGGGTAGGGGACATGTCCTTCAATTTCCTGAGCTTCACCAAATGAATGTGGATTTGCATGGTAGAAGAGTTGTAGTAGGGAAGTAAAACAATTGGGCAATCAGCCAGGGGGTAGGGCTGCCAGATAAAATACAGAACACAATTTGGGACAAACTTTAACACATCATTTGTTGTTTATCTGAAATTCAAATTTCACCTTTCACCAGGAGTCCCATATTTTTAATTGCTAAATCTGGCAACCCTAGCCAGAGGCCAAAGAGAAAAAGCCACTGTGGATTGGGAGACTTCTGACAATGGGCTGATTAGCCAACAGGCGGGGAGGACAGCCTCCACCCTTTGTCATGCAGAAGAAGGAGCCAGGCTTCCCCCACTTACACCCTCACCTGTGTCTGGCTCAACACCCTGCCAGGTCAGGTTGGCTGGAGATGCTTTAGTGGCCCTTGAGCTAGATCTTCTGTCTGGAGGGAGGAAAGGGGCCGAGGGATTAGAGGGTTTGGGCTTTCCTGGTAACTCAGACGGTGGTAAAGAATCTGTTTGCAACCTGGGAGACCCAGGTTCGATTCCTGTGTCAGAAAGAGTCAGGAAGATTCCCTGAAGAAGGGCACACTCCAGTATTTTTGCCTGGAGAATTCCATGCACAGAGGAACCTAGCGGGCTACAGTCCATGGAGTCTCAAGTGTTGGCTACGACTGAGAAACTAACACTTTCGCTTTCACTCCATGAAGGACCAATTTGAACCTTGCCCAGAGCTGAGGGTAGCATGGAGGACAATGGGCCAGCCGTCTTGAGGTTTGGACCACAGACCTGGCCCCCAGAGAGTCTTGGAAAGATGGATGACAGGGACTGAGGCAGGAGGGCAGGTAAGGAGCAGGGCCAGGTGCCCATGACCACCGTCCTACCTCTTACAGGCTGGTTTGATCCCAGCCAGGGTCCAGACTGCTGAAGGCCATGAGAAAATGTGAGGTCAGAGGTCATCCTGCAGACTCTGTGGATGGGGATAAACTGGACCAGAGCCTAGGCTTGGAACCAAAGAGAGCTGTGAGGTCAGTGAAGACTGGAGTTTGACAGTGGGTTCACTTCTGGATTAGAGCCCAGCGTCTGAGGGGGAAGGGACTCCTCTTCCCTTCCTGATGAGGGAGGCACTGCTCTGGTCCTCCAGAAACACCCCGAGCCCCTGCCCCAGGTGCCCTGGGGTGCCCCAATCCTGCACCCATCAGCCTACCAACCCCAGATCTGGGGGGCCATGTGGCTCCTTGGGGTCTCCAGACATGCCTCTGGGTGGGCAGTGGGTCCTCCTCGTCCTCCAAAGCAACTTGGCCTCAATGTCAGCTGGGCCAGCATTTCCCAGGGGTTCCCTGGGCTAAGGAGGGGTGGGGACAGAGAAGGACTAAGGACCCAGGTTTCGGTTCATCCACACCTTCCAGCCGGGGGTGGATCCTGGGTTCAGTCCTTGCTGGGCCACTCATCAACTGTGTGGCCTTAGATGGGTTTCCTACCCACTTCAATATGTCTCCCTCTACAACATAGGGATAATGTGCTTTTCTTATTCCTGCTGCACCGAACAGCTTGTGGGATCTTAGTTCCCTGGCCAGGGATTGAGCCCAGGCCCTCGGCAATGAAAGTGCCAAGTCCCAACTACTGGACCTCCGAGGAATTCCCAATACTGCAATATGCCTTTTTTTTTTTGACAAAATACTTGTCAGTATTAATGGAGAGGTCATCAGAGTGCCTTGCACAGCACTCCCCTACACACACACACACACACACACATACACACACACACACAATAGGTGCTCAATAAATGGTAGGGATCTTTCAACTGATACTAACTTACAATGTTAAACTTTTTAAAATTTCAAGTTAACAATGTTTCTGGATTATTTTATAGTTAATACACATAGTACAAAAGATACAAAAGATGTTTGTGAAAAATGTCAACCTCCGTGACTTTGCTGCTTGTCTCCCAGTTCACCTCCCTGGAGACGGTCTGCTTACCAAGAAACTCAGATAGTTTTCCCACCACATGAATCTTACTAAGCTATCATTGTGACCCATATCCCCTTTTCAAATTATAATTTTATTATTAGAATTCTTACAATTCGTAGGATTCCATAATTAAAAAAAAATAATTTTTAAGTATTTATTTGGTTTTTGGCCATGCCTGCGTCTTTGTTCCTGCACACGGGCTTCCTCTAGCCGTGGTGAACTGGGGACTGCTCTCTAGTCTCAGCATGCAGGCTTATCATTGTGTCGATGTCTCTTGTTGCGGACCATGGGCTCCAGGTGAGCGGCCTGCAGCAGTTGCAGCATGCGGGCTCAGCAGTTGTGCTGCACAGGCTGTTTGACTCTTTGCGACCTCTTTGACTATATACAGTCCATGGAATTCTCCAGAATGCTGGAGTGGGTAGGCCTTCCCTTCTCCAAGGGATCTTCCCAACCCAGGGATCGAACCCGGGTCTCTCACATTGCAGGCGGATTCTTTACCACCTGAGCCACAAGGGAAGCCTATTTTTCAAAGGATACAGTAAAAAGTCTCTTCTATTCCTGGCACACACCGCTGCCCCCATCATCTCCCTATCCACAGCCCCCCCACCTACCCAGAAGCACCAGTGCTGTTAGTTCAACTGATTCAGAGGGGCTTACGGTTCTGACTCACTTGCCTCTGTGAAGTCAGAATGTATCTCGATCCCTGTCAGTCAGGGGCGGTTGGGACACTTTTGTGCTACTGCCTTCTGAGAAACGTTGTCTCAGGCTGCTGCTCTGGCTGCTATAACAGAATGTTGTGTGGGGGAAGGGGAGGAGGAGGCCTTAAATCGGCAGAAATTTGTTTCTTCACATTCTGGAGGCTAGAAGTCCAAGATCAAGGTGCCAGCAAATTAGGTTTCTTCCGAGGCCTCGCTCCTTGGCTTGCAGATGGCAGCCTTCTCACTGTGTCCTCACTTGGTCTTTCCTGTGCCCACACATCCCTGGTGTCTCTCAGTGTGTCCAAATTTCCTCCTCTTAGAAGGACAGCAATCAGATTGAGTTAGAGCCTATCCTACGGGCCTCATTTAGTGTAATCATCCCTTTAAAAGGGTGAGTTTAGCGACAGATTTGCAGTCTCTCTATGCTTGTTCCACGCATGCGTTGTTTTTTGTTTGATTTGGTTTGGCTTTTTTTTTTCTTTGGCCATACTGCACAACCTATGGAACTTCCCTGACCGGAGATCAGAGATCGAACAATGTGCCTGTTGTGGTTGAAGCATGGAGTTTTAGCCACTGGCCCAAAAGGAAGTCTGAGTGTATTGTTTTGTATAAAGTAATCATTCTCCTCTCTCATTTACCCCTCTTTAGAAAATTATATACATGAGTTACTCCTTTTCTTTTTAAAAAATATTTATTTCACTGCACCAGGTCTTAGTTGCTGCACTCAGAATTTTTCAGCTGCAGAGTCTTAGCCTCTAGACTACCAGGGAGGTCTCTATGCATGAGTTATTGAAGGTCATGAAAACAAAATTTTAGGAAACAAAATTTTCAGTGAGACCATGACCAAACTTGAGAAGGAACTAATACAGCCTGTGATGGATACAATAGCCATTGGGATGATGAGTCTTCTAATCTTTGGAGCTGAGAGAGAATTGCTGCACCAGTAGGAAAGACAACTGTCTCCTGTTAGGGAGAAACATACAGTCGTGTTCTTGTGGTCCAGCAGTTCTGATGTGTAGAAGGGAGGACACAGAAGCTGAGTTATAAGGAGTGGACTGTGTGAATCATCAATTCATCACCTCAGCACTGGGTGCATCCTTCAATAGATGCTCTGTGATGAACAAAGGAATTTCGGTAAGAAGTTCTTTGAGGACTTCCCTGGTGGTCCAGTGGTTAAGATTCCACCCTTCTGATGGAGGTGGCACAGGTTTGATCTCTGGTCAGAGAACCAAGATCCCACATGCCATTTGGAGCAGCCAAAGTAAGAAAAGAAGCTCGTTGAAAGGGAGGGTGATATTAAGCCTACCTGAGAGAGGGCACTGAGTTAGGGGCAGGGGTTTGTCCTTCAGGGAGAAGAGGCTTTCCTGCAATTTCGGGTGCAGGCCAAGGTCAGTGGTGTGGGAGTCCACCCTGGGGGAACTCTTTCCCAGCCACAGGCCCAGAACAAATTCTGTCTGTAGCCTCGTAGCTTTGGCCTGGCAACCGACTTTCCAGAGCCCTTTCACTAGAAGCCAACCGTGGAGGCCTGGAGGAAGGATGTCCAGGTATAGGACCCAAGCCTTCGCTGAGTAAAGTGCTGTACCCTGACCCGCAGGGTGTTGGGTGGAGCAGGGTGGTGGGTGGAAGCTTGCTCCAGCCTAGAGGCTTTTTGGGAGGGAGCTGGCTGTGGGGGATGGGGTGTATTCAGAGGGAAGGGGGAGCAGCATGGGGTGACTGGACAGCAGTGGCAGGAGGAAGGGAGACTTCCCAGCCCACAGAGCCTCGTTTGGCCCTTTTGTCTTGGGATGAGAGCCTTACTTAGCTCACTGATAGGAAGAGGAAGTGGGGGTAAGCAGGGAAAGTTATCTGACCACCTATGTCCCCATATTCAAAGCCCATGAGAGTCCCAGAGAGGCTACAATCCCCGAGCCATCCCACCAACATTCTGCCCCCTGAGCTCTAGCTGTTGCAGGAAAGGGGACCACTTCCAGGGCCTGGATGTGAGTTCTTGTCTAACACTCAGAAAGGAATTGTTTGAGGCGCCACACATGCTAACAAAGAAACAGATCTTATTGGGAAGGGGCGCCCAGGTGGAGAGCAATAGGGTAAGGGAACCCAGGAGAACTGCTCTGCCACACGGCTCACAGTCTCAGGTTCTGTGGTGATGGGGTTAGTTTCCAGGTTGTCTTTGGCCACTCGTTCTGATTCAGAGTCCTGCCCGGTGGCGCACGCATTGCTCAGCCAAGATGGATGACAGCGAGAGGATTCTGGGAGGTGGTCAGACACATGGGGTCTCCTTTTGACCTTTCCCAGACTCTTCCATTTGGGGGTGGCACGTTAGTTCTGTGTTCCTTACTGGGACCTCCTGTCATGAAATAACTCACACAGGTGGTTACTATGGTCCCTGGCCAGGGTGGGCAGTTTCCGTTAGCGTGCCTCCCCTAACACAGGGAGTGCTGTCTCTTGCCTGAGTGAGTGTGCCCAGCCCAGACTGGGCCTCTGGCCTCTGGCCTCTGGCAGATGAGATGTGGCCTCCATGGGCTCCCTCAGGCCCTGGATTGGGGTATAGGGAGCTGCCAGAGCCATTGAGGTTCTTGCCATGAGCCGAGACCACCAGCTCCCTAGTGGACTGTGGCAAGAGGATCTACACCAGACTGAGTGAGTGGGGCTCAGAGGAGATGTGGTTGCATGGTGAGCCGGCCACCCATTTTCCAGGGCCAGGTCTTGGCTGGCGCAGACTGGGCAGCTGGAGGGGATGGGGTCACTGTGCCACAGAAAGCTGTCCAGGCCCAGATCAAAGTGACAGCATCGCCTTCACTGACTACTGCTGCTCCAACTGCAGGGAGCAGTCGTGCCATTTCCCTCCAACATTAAAGATGTACCCAAGAGTTCATCTTTTCCTTCCTTTGTCATGGGCCTTACTGGGGGAGGTCTCACGCCATCCAGAACAAGAGTGCAGAAGACCTGGGAGGCACTGGAATCGGTTATGCGTGCAGAACAGTCATGTTTACCTACACAGAGAAGCCTCTAGACAGAGATCCAAACAGGCTTGATTTTGTTTGTTTCTGTGTATTTGTTCGTTTTTTTCTTCTTAATAATGGCTTAAGGCTCCATCTGTCAATGAACATTTTTTGTTGGAGAAAACACCTGGAGAGTACATGGTGAGGGCAACTTCCCCCCATCCACCCCACACAGTAGGCAGGCTTTGTCCGGGGGATGATGAGCTCTTGGTGAGCTGATGGTCCGCTGATGGTGAGCTATTGCCTGTCTTTCTCCGTCAACAGCAGCAAACTCCCCTCTACCTCCTCCTCACCTCCAGCCCCCGCCCAGCAGTAGAGTCCAAACATGCCTCTCCATTATAAAAACGGAACTTTTCTGGGGACTTCCTTTGTCGGGGAACTAAGATCCCACATGTCATGCGGTATGGCCGGAAGGAAAAGAAAAGTTAAGAAAAAAAAAAACAGGCAAGAGTTTCCTGGATTCAGAAAAGCACAGTTGTGATTGTAACACAAGTTATTTTCTTCCTTACCCTCTCCCTTTCTTTTCTTTTTTTTTTTTCCCTGAAAGAGTTGTTATCAGTATTAGTCTCTTATTTGTGCCCCCCTAACCCAAATAAAAAATGTCCAGAAAGAAAAACACCCACATAAACTAGCCTCTATCCTCAAATCTTGCCCTGAAGAAGGAACATCTAAAAGCGGTTTGTCTCCATACATTCCTCTTCCTGCCTCCCTCTCTTCTATTAATTAACAAATGTTTACCTGGAGAAGGAAATGGCAACCCACTCCAGTATTCTTGCCCAGAAAAGTCCATGGACAGAGGAGCCTGGCAGCCTGCAGTCCATGGGGTTACATGACTGAGCATGTGTGCATGAGGGTGGAGGGAGATGGATTGGTAGCAATAAACTGGTAGATAGAACTTAAAAAAAAAAAGAAATGTTTACTGATGACTCTGCCCCTTCTCTGTATCCTGGGAACAGCTAAGGAGACAAAGGGGCAGTTGATTCAAGAGGAAGCTTGAGTTCAGTGCCAGAAATGTGGGAGGTGAGGGCAGTCCAAGGGTTCCCTAAATGCTGTGTTTTGGGTGGTTCCGCAGCCTCGCCCCACCAGGTCTGGGATCTCCCTTTGCTTCTCTCCTCTCCCATTTCTCCCTCATACCCCTTCACACCCTGGGACGAAGACATTGTTGACACTGAACACCAAAGCCTCAAAGCAGTTAAGACCCTGGTCCAAGGCCATAGATTGCTAATGAGAGCAAGGACCAGCAAGGAGCCAGTCCTGGCCAGTGACCTTGGACAAGTTCACCACCTTGCCTGCACCTTATCTGTGAGATAGGAAAACTAATAATACGGATTGCGTAAGCTCATGGTGACTGTTCAGTGAAGTATGGCTCAGAGTAAATAGTCAGGGCCAACAATTGTTACCTGGTTGCAGAGGTGTCCTTCCTGGCCCTCCTTGCAGAAGTTGGGCCTCTCTTTCCCCATAGCTGTCAGAGGGGACGCAATGATTCTCCTGGGGTCTCACAGCCAGGGAGTGGCACAGCAGGGACTGAAGCCAGGACCCACCCTCGGCTGGAACGTGTGGATGAAACTGAACTTGGGTTCTTACCCCCCGTCAAACCCTGCTTCGGCTCAGGGAGCCCCAGAGAAGGGCCAGCCCTCTGATGCCAAAGCCAAGCTGTTCTGGAAGACAGGGAGGGCCCATAGGCTAACATTTTTCACAAACAACTTTGTATCTTTTGACTTTTGTACTGTGTGCATTAACAATAAAATAATGCAGAAAGATTGGTAGCTTAAAATTTTAAAAAGTTAAACATTGTAAGTTAGTATCAGTTGAAAGACCCCTACAATTTACTGAGCACCTGTTGTGTGTGTGTGTGTGTGTGTAGGGGGTGCTGCTGTGCGAGGCACTCCGATGACCTCTCCATTAGTACTGATAAGCTTTTCGTCAAAAAAAAGAGCATATTTCAGTATTGGGAATTCCTCAGAGGTCCAGTAGTTAGGACTTGGCACTTTCACTGCCGAGGGCCTGGGCTCAATCCCTGGCCAGGGAACTAAGATCCCACAAGCTGTGTAGTGCAGCAGGAATAAGAAAAGCACATTATCCCCACGTTGTAGAGGGAGACATACTGAAGTGTGTAGGAAACCCATTAAGGCCACACAGCTGATGAGTGGCCCAGCAAGGACTGAACCCAGGATCACCCCCGGCTGGAAGGTGTGGATGAACCGAAACCTGGGTCCTTAGTCCTTCTCTGTCCCCACCCCTCCTTAGCTCAGGGAACCCCTGGGAAATGCTGGCCCATCTAACACCGAGGCCAAGTTGCTTTGGAGGACGAGGAGGGCCCGCTGCCCATCCAGAGGCATGTCTGGGGATCTGGAGACCCCTAAGGAGCTACATGGGCCCGCAGGTCTGGGGTTGCTAGGCTGATGGCTGCAGGATTGGGGCAGCCCAGGACTGCGCCTAGGGGTGTCTGTGGGTCACACACAGTGTGTCTGCGCCAGGCTGGGAACCCCTCCTGGAGCCCCGAGATGCTGGGCTCTAATCTAGGAGGGAACCCACTCCTGGGCTCCAGCCTTCACTGAGCTGAGTCCTCTTTGGTTCTGAGTCCAGATCCAGCTCAGTCCCTTTGACCAAGCCCCTGGGATGACCTCTGACCTTCATGTCTTCTTACTAGGCCTCAGCTAGCAGCCTGAATTCTGGTTGAGGGTCAGATCCTGGCCTCTAGGGACAGGAGGCTGATCATGGCTCCCACCACCCACCTCCTCTACAGTGTCCTCAACCTCAGGCGCACAGCCAGGCCCTCAGTCAGGGGTGCTGAGTGTTCCCCCATCTTCACTGCTCAGTCTCACCTCCGGTCCTCCAGGACAGCAGATCTGACTTCTATTTTTTTTTTTTTTTAAAGATTTTTTGGTGCAGACCATTTTTAAACTCTTTATCAGATTTGTTACAATATTGCTTCCATTTTATGTTTTTGGTCTTTTGGCCATTGAGGCATGTGGGATTGTAGCTCCCTGACCAGGGATGGAGCCCACACCCCCCACCCCCACTTTGGAAGGGGCAGTCTTAACCACTGGACCACCAGGGAAGCTCCCTCTGGGCCTTTCAGGACAAATTCAATCGCAGAAGGCCAGACTCTCCACAGATCCTCCGCCGGAAGCCAGGCTCCTTCCTCTGCATGACAAAGATTACCCCTGAGGGCTAACAGCCCATTGTGAGAAGCCTCCCAATCCACACTGGCTTTCTTCTGGCTGATTGCCCAATTATTTTATTTCCCTAGCAAAACTCTTGAACCCATGTGGAATCCACATTCAGGAAAGGGGCCTGTGTTTGCAGAGGGATAACAGGTCTGGGGGATTTGCCCAGCGTCTGCCCCTACTGATCCCCTTGCCAGGTCCACACTCAATCAGTCCCCTGTGTTAATGGTGTCTCACCTTCTCTCTGACCCCAGGCCAGAAGGGCCCTCGGCTGACCTGCTGTTGAAAACAACCTGAGGTCTTGGAAAGAAGCTGCTGCTCTTTCCTAAGTGATGTGGTCCAGCTTCCTGGCTTCCCTGGCTATCCAGTCGCTGAGGGCTCTAGGCTCCCACTTCTAGCCTGACCGCTTCACCGAGTGCCAGAACCATGTACCCAGCTACCCTTCGACCCCTACCTGTTCCCATCTCAGTAAATGGCTCCACCCTACACCCAGCTACACCCTACCTTCCAGACCTAGGAGTCATTCTTTTTTTTTTCTTTTTTAACAAATGACTTTTATTTACTTTTAAAAAGATTTATTTTTTACTGCACAAGGTCTTTGTTGGTGCTCAGGGGCTTTCTCCAGTTGTGGCAAGCAGGGGCTACTCTTTATTGTGGTGCTCAGTCTTCTCACTGCAGTGACTTCTCTTTTTGAGGATCACAGGCTCTAGGCATGCGGGCTTCAGTGGTTTTGGCTAGCGGGCTCTGGACGGCTAGCTCAGTAGTTGTAGCCCACAGGCCTAGCTGCTCTGCGGCGGCATGTGGGATCTTCCTGTACCAGGAATTGAATCCATATCCCCTGCATTGGCAAGCAGATTCTTAGCCACTGGACCACTGGGGAAGCCCATAAGGGTCATTCTTGATTCCTATCCCACATCCTTCAGAGTCAGTCCCCAGGAAGCCCCATTGGTCTCACCTGCAAAGTAAATCTTATTTGTGACCTTCCATCACTTACTTACCTGGGCAACTGCCAGTGCCCTCTCCCTGCTCCTGTTCCCCACCCCCATAGTCAATAGTAATCCTAGGCAAAGTTTGATCACATGAACTCTATCCATTAAAATCCTACATGTGTGTATGCTCAGTTGCTTCAGTCGTGTCCAACCCTTTGGGATCCTATGGACTGCAGCCCATCACACTCTTCTGTCCATGGGGTACAAAATTTATCTATTGTATTTTATTTTTGATTGTGCTGCATGGCTTACAGGATCTTAGTTCCCCAACCAGGGATCAAACCCATGCCCCCTGCACTGGAAGCACAGAGTGTTAACCATGAAACTGCCAGGGAATTCCCCAAATCCTCCAAAAATTAACTCAGAATGGATCATAGGCCTAAAATAAAACCCCAAACTATAAAACTCCTGGAAGATAACATGGCACTTAGTACTATCTACAGCTATGTTCTTCATCTGTTTAACTCTTTGTTGACTGTTTCTGAATTAGAATGTAGATTCTAGGAGCTCAGTGACTTTGTCTACCATTTACTGCTGCATCTTTGTGCTGAGAGCAGTGTCCGGCCCTCCTGCTGGGTGCTCCAATACTTGTTGGATGAATGAGTTAATTTTAAAAGATAGGAGTTTTAGGGACTTCCCTGGTGGTCCAGTGGTTAAAACTCTGTGCTTCCAACACAGGAGACATAGGTTTGATCCCTGGTTAGGGAACTAAGATCCCACATGCCATGCTGTGAAGCCCCTCCAAAATTGAGGGGTTTTAGCTGTGCAAGTTTCTCTGGATCTCAATTTCTTTGTAAAATGAGGGAGATAAACCAGAATTTTCTTCCAGCTCCAAAACACCAGAAGAGAAAACAAGGGTGGACTGGGCTTCTCCCTGGACAAATGGCCACCAGCGTAAGACGCTGCCAGACTCCTGCCAAAGCTGGTCTCCCCAGGACCAGGAAGGGCTGACCGTTTCCCAGCTGTGGGCGTCTGCCCAGAGGCCCTCTGAGCACCAGGCCCATGCCCACGGGCAGGACTGTTCCTCGGGCAGCAAGCCTAGGTGCTGACAGAGAAGTTTTCACACTTGTCCGCGCTGAGGTCCAGCAAGGAACAGGGCGCCAGCACCACGCGGCAGACCCAGCTGGCTCTATGCTGCAGGGCTGAGCCAGCCCTTGCAGGATGTGTCTGTCAGGATGTGTGCAGTCAAGTTCTTAATCTAACTGTGTGGTCTCCCTGGGCTAGAAGGACTCTGGCCACCCTGGACTTCCCTCTCCCTCCCCAAGGCATCTCCTGACAGGCAGGTACCCTGTGCCTCTTGTGGGGGCCTTGCTTGGTGAGGGAGATGGCAGCACGGGCTTGGCCTCCCTCAGCCCCAGGGCAGCAGATCCTGCTGAAATCAGCAGGGGCTACCATCTGGGAGCGCCCACCAAGACGGTGGTGGGCTGGGGACAGGGCCTGGCGGGCAGCGCAGCCCAGGGACACCCCGGGGGCAGGAGTCTGGAGACCTGGGTTTGACCCAACTCTGTCACTAGCTCATATGGAGGACGCCTCTGCACTCTGGGCCTGAGGGGCAGAGCTGCTGGAATTTCAAAGCTAAGTATCTGTTGGGCCTCCCTGGTGGCTCAGAGGTAAATAATCCGCCTGCCCTGAGGACAGACTTAGGGGCAGGTGGATTCTTCATCATGAGTTGGTGACAGAGTCCGTTCAAAGTGAGTGAGACAAATTCAGAGAGTAGCAATGAAACATATACACTGTGTGTGCTAAGTCGCTTCAGGCATGTCTGACTCTTTGCGACCTGATGGACTGTAGCCCATCTGTAGCCCACCAGAATCCTCATGGATTCTCCAGGCAAGAATACTGGAATGGGTTGCTGTGTCCTTCTCCAGGGGATCTTTCCAACTCAGGGATCGAACTCATGTCTCTGGCATCTCTTGATTTGTAGGCGAATTTTTTTTTTTTTTTAAACCACTAACACTACTTGGGAAGCCCAACATATACATTACAATATGTAAAACAGATAGCCAGTGGGAATTTGCTGTATGGCTCAGAGAACTCAAGTCGATGCTCCATGAGAACCTAGAGGGGTGGGATGGCGTGTGTGTGTGTGTGTGTGTGTGTGTGTTGTTCAGTCACGTCTGACTCTTTGGGACCCCATGGACTGTAGCCCGCCAGGCTCCTCTGTTCATAGGACTTAGCTGGCAAGAATACTGGAGTGGGTTGCCATTTACTTCTCCAGGGGATCTTCCCAGCCCAGGGATCAAATCTGTGTCTCCTGCATTGCAGGTGGATTCTTCACCATCTGAGCCACTAGGGAGGGGACATATGTATATTTATGGCTGATTCATGTTGTTGTATGGCAGAAACCAATACAATATGATAAAGCAATTAGCCTCTAATTAAAAATAAATAAATTTTTAAAAAGAAAATAGCTATAACTCACTATGTTAACGGGTTAATCAAATGATCTAAAGATTAATAAAGAAGTTCTTCATTTTTCAAAAAGAAAGAAAGAATCCATCTGCTAATGTAGGCAACAAGGGTTAGAACCCTGCTCCAGGAAGGCTCCACAGGCCACGGAACAACTAAGCTCAGGCGCCACGACTACTGAGCCTACACTTAGAGCCCAAGAGCCGCAACTACTGAAGCCTGGGTGCCCTGCAATCTGTGCTCACAAGAGAAGCCGCTCCAACGCAAACCCCCCGCGCACTGCGACTAGCGAGTGACCCTGCTCTCCACAGCTGGGGAGAAGCCTGCACAGCCACGAAGACCTAGCACAGCCAAAAACACACAAACAGATAAAATCGAAGAATGTTTGTTTAAAAAATAAGTATCTGTTCCCAACCTTTAAAGCAAGAAACCTGCATTGGGTACAGGGAGAGGAGGAGGGTCAAGCTCCAGTGGGGAGATCTGAGAGGAGGGTCCCTCCCACCCTGAGGCAAGGCCCCTGTCCTTCTGCACTTCCCAGGACCCCACGGCACAGACCATGCGGTGGGGGCTGGGGGCTCCACTCACTGAGGCAGGGGAGGAGTAAGACCACGAAGGTGGGGAATGTAGGGGAAGAGAGTGGTTCAGTTAGTTCAGTCGCTCAGTTGTGTCCGACTCTTTGCAACTCCATGGACTGTAGCTTGACAGGCTCCTTTGTCCCTGGGATTTCCCAGGCAAGAATGCTGGAGTGACAATAAAAGATGAAAGCCCAGAAATGGAGGAGAGGTCAGAGCCCTGCAAAGCTGTGCATGTACAGTGTGAAGGGCTGTTCTGGTTTTACAGATTTTTGGTGCTGGAAGGGACCTGAGAGGAAGCTTTGGTCCAACCCTTCACTTCATGGGCTTCCCAGGTGATGCTAGTGGTAAAGAACTCATCTACCAGTGCAGGAGACATAAGAGACACAGGTTCAATCCCTGGGTCAGGAAGATCCCCTGGAGGAGGCCATGGCAACCCACTCCAGTATTCTTGCCTGGAGAGTCCCATGGACAGAGGGAAATAATAGGCTACAGTCCATACGACTGAAGCAATTTAGCACGCATGCATGCACCTCACTTCACAGATGGGGAAACCAGGGCCTGAGGAGGTGGGTGTCCCCAGCCTGGTCACAGGATCCCCGCTATCCCCAAGCTTCAAGCCCCACTGAACCCCTCCTTCACACCATGTTCCGTTCAGTGAGCCCCAAAGGCTTTCCTTCAGGAGAACAAAAATCAAATTAAAAAGGACACTATATCTGGCTCAGCCTAGGAGGCTCTGCTGCCTCGTCTCTGTAATTAAAAATGAAATAACACCTGAATCGAGGTGGGAGCTGGTCCCCAGGCCTACCATGGGACTAGCTTCTCATTAGGCTGTGCAGGTGGTTGGAGGCTCACCTCAAATCAAGGCACCAGATGGGAGTACCCCCAGTGCCTGTGTGTGAGTCAGCATTGACAAAGATTGGCCCCGGGGGCTGGGTTTTGCAGCCTGAACTCAAACCAAGGGAGCCTGCAAGGGGGAGTGGACTCAGCACAGGCCTGTGCTGTGTGATCTTGGACAGCCCAGGACCCTCTCTGGACAATGAGGGATTAGATCTGTATAATCTTCACGTCCCTCCAGAGACGGCTTCTCAACCATGGCTCTCGTCTTCAGATTGGAGTAATCCCAGATGTGCCTCTGTTTTATTTCCACTCCGCTGTACTGTTTTCCCTAAGAAGACCCTGGGATGTGTTAGTTCAGTGTCAGCAGCAGTCGAGTAAAACAGGGGCACCATCGGCATGTACACGTGTGTGTGTGTGGGGGGGGTGGGGTGGGTGTGCAATCCGCTTCCTGATCACAGCCTGACCAAGGGCAGGACCTCAGACTCTGTAATTTCACTACCGCCATAGAGCAGCTCATGGTGGTTCCAGGAAATCATGTGTTCTTTTGTGTGTGTGTTTAGTGGGAAAACTGGTTGCTCCTGCCAGGTGCCCCTGAGGTCCCCAGGATGTGTTCAATAAGAGGACTAGGGTCCCTTGGTCTCCAAATGGGAGCAGTTAGAGGTAGATTCCAGACACAGACAAGATGGGGAAAGAAAAGAAACCAAATTGGCCCCTTTGGAAATGGCTCGCAAGCCATCTCTGGGTTGGGCTGGTGTTCTATGTCTTGTGGTCAGTGGCTCAGTTGCTCAGTGGTGCTCACATGACCTTTGCCCCAGGCTTGGGGTGGACTTGAGGCAGACTATGCACTGATGGGGGTGGACACACCTGGCGAGAGCCTGCTTCCCTGTGGCCTGGCTCTGCAGCTGTCCCACCACCAAGGGAGTGGTCACTGCAGCAGGTACCCCTTCCCACAGCTCTGGGGAGTGGCCTTCACCCCCTCTAATGGAGACACCACAGCCCCTGCTGGTGATGACCAGAAGTGCCTTCATGACTGCGTTGACCTTTGTCTGAAGCAGGTCTGACTGATGCTTTAGCAGTTGGAGGTGGCTGCTCCAGCCACTTCCTCCTCCTCTTGAGCACTCTTCCATTTCTCAAAGCTCTGTGTTCAGGCACATAGCCCCCATCACCCTGGTCCTCTCTCCCTGGACTACGTGGAGCCTCCATCATTTGCCAGCCTCAGGGCTTCTACTTAATCCTTGTCCTACGAGCTGCCACTGCACTACCAGAACCAAGGCGTCTTCTCTCCCATCTCCCAGGCTCTCTCTGGTCATTCTCCCCTCAGCCCTTGAATCTCCACAACCCCCACACTCTGCTTGTGATGGGCTGAATTGTGCACCCAAATTCACACACTGGAGCCCTCACTCCTAGTGCCTCAGAATGTGACTGTGTTTGGAGATAGGTCCTTTGGACAGGGAATTATGCCGAAATGAAGCCATTAGCATGGCCCCAGTCCAATCTGACGGGTGTCCTTATAAGGAGGGAAAGTATTGCGTTGGCCAAAAAGTTCCTTTTGTTTTAAAATAAAAATAAAAGACACATTTTTTCATTTTTCACCAAGAACTTTATTGAACAACTATTCACCACTATGTTCCACCTACCTTCTGCCATTTCTCAGGCAATGTCATAATTCCGTCTTCTTAAAACATTTTATCTTTCAGAGCAAACAACTGCTCCAAATGCCTCTTAAAGTATTCCAGGGAATTGAAATGTTTTTCTATTAAGAGAATTTTGTAAAGACCAAAATAAATAGAAATATGAAGGTGCAGTGTATGGTGAGTACGATAGATGAATCAGAACTTTCCAGATAAGCTGTAACAGATTTTGCCTGGTCATCAAAGAACATGAGGTCTTGTGTTATCCTGATGGGAGATTATGCTTTTTCTGTTGACTAATTCCGGACACTTTCTGTTGAATGCTGCTTTCAGTTGGCCTAATTGGGAGCAGTACTTGTTGGAAGTAATCATTTGGTTTTCTAGAAGGAGCTCATAATAGAGGGCTCCCTTTCCAATCCCAGCATATGCACAACATCATCTTCTCTGGATAAAGACCTGTCTTTGGTATGGTTGGTGGTGATTCATTTTGCTTGCCCCATGATCTCTTACATTCCACATTGTTATACAGTATCCATTTTTTCATCACCCATCACAATTTGTTTTAAAAATGGAGTATTTTCACTACATTTAAATAGAGATTCACACACAGAAATACGGTCAAGAAGGTTTTCTTTCACTTATGTGGAATCCAGACATCAAAGTGATTAACATAACCAAGCTGGTGCAACTGATTTTCAGTGCTTCATTTGGGTATTTTGAGTACATCAGCTATCTCCTGCATCATATAACATTGTTGTTCTCAATGTCTCAATTGCATTGCTATCAATTTTAACTGGTCTACCAGTGGCGAATCCTCCAGCAAGAACTCTCTAGTACAAAATTTCACAAACCCCTTTTGACATGTTCAGTCAGTCACAGGACCTTCTCCATATGCTGCACAAAGCTTTTTTTTGCATTTCAGTTGCATTTTTACCTTTCTTGAAATAATAAAGCATAATGTGCTGAAAACGTTGCTTTTTTCTTCCATCTTCAATATTAAAATGGCTACACAAAAACTCCCCATTTTTTGTTTTAAATGCATGCTGGTAGGACAGCTGTCACAATACAATGTTACAAAATTGTTTCAAATGAAGTTAAAGACAGCCAAGTGCTACTAGGGGCTTCCCAGGGGACCCTAGCGGTAAAGAACCTGTTTGCCAATACAGTTTGCCAATAGATATAAGAGATACAGGTTCGATCCCTCGGTCAGGAAGATCCCCCTGGAGAAGGACATGGCAATGCACCCAGTGTTCTTGCCTGGAGAATCTCATAGACAGAGGAGCCCGACGGGCTACAGTCCACGGGGTCACAAAGAATCAGACAAGACTGAAGCGACTTAGCACACACACAAGCCTATTACAGCCATCCTACAAGAAAAGAATGAACAAACATTTTAGCCAACCCCATAGGACACAGAGGCAGAGCAGACCCTGTGAGGACACGGCAAGAAGGCAAATGTCTACCTGCCTAGGAAGAAACAGACCTTGCTGACACCTCAGTCTGGAGCTTCCAGCCTCCAAAATTATGAGACAATAAACACCTGTCGCTTAAGCCATCCAGTCTGCGGTGGTTGGTCAGCGCGGCCCGAGCAAGCGAATACTTTGCTTTTCCCACACAGATGCCCACAAAGCTCCAATTCTGTTTAGCTCTAATGTATGACGCTGGGTTACAGAGTCACATCTGGTTCTAGAAGCTTCTTCTGAGGTTGCTCTTCAGAGGTCTCCACCTCACCCTTGCCTCATCCCAAGTGGAACTCCCGACAGCAGAGAAGGGTGAACACAGGCTCTGGCCTCTACTGAAGCCCTGGGGCAGATGGGTGAGCCTCAATTTCCTCCTTGTAAAAGTGGGGATCAGAATGCTCACTCAACAGATGTGCGTGCAACAATCTGGGGAGAATTGTGTAAAGGCCTAGCCCTGGGTTTGACCCTTATTTGGGACTCAGTGAATGGAAGCTGTCACTTTTATTATTTCTCTTAAACCTGACCCAGTTTTTCCCAGGTCGGTTCCTAGAGCCACCATGCGGGGAGACTTGAAGGGGCCTCCACACCTGCTCCCAACACGTGCCTCCCCCGCTCCTGGAGCTGACCTGTGTTTGCTTCATTAGCTCAACAATCCTTATCCAACACCTACTAAACAACAGCCATTATGCTCTCTTCATTGAACACAAGGCCTGGAGGAAGCCTGTGGGCGGAAAGGAGCTTCAACTTATCTGCAGGTTCATTAAACAAATTGAGTTTTAAACAATCAGCTACTGGAGAAGGGGGTGTGTTGGGGGAAGTGAGGGAGGGATCCTTAAGCCGTTGGATCACCCTCTACAGCTGGCCTCTCATCTTACCCCTAGATAGCTGCAAGACTCAAGTTACAGTTCCCCAAGGCTTCCAGAATTTCCTTTCTTTAGCAAAAACAGACCCGATCCCTTCCTGTTTAAAATCTCCCCTGGCTGCTCCTGCTTTCAGTGGGCCCGCGTCTACAGAGTGCAGCGCGTAGATGGTCTCCCCACCTATCATCCAGTCCTGCACCCTTCACACTTGCCAAGTGAGAGTCATCGGGCCTCTGTCCACCTCCAGACCTGGACACAGGCAGTACTTGTCACCCTGATGTCACTCCTTAGTCCACCTTTGCTCTTAGCCACCTCTTTCTGTCTGGAGAACTCCTGTTACCCTTCAAGAACCATCGCCAACATCCCTTCCTTCATCATATTTCCAAACACCTCTCTGCTCTGTAATCTGGAGTTTGCAGTGATTTCTTTGTGTCTATTTCCGTACTAGATCAGGAACCCCATCAGGGGAGGAAGAGACCAGGTCTGATAACATTTGCTGCTCCAGGGCTGGGCACACAGCAGTGCCCCTGATGAGTAGACTGAATAAATGAATGACAATAAAAGCAGGCAGTTCAGACTAAGCCAGGGGCCTCTTATGCCTCCTCGCACTGAATCCTCACACAGCTAAGGAAGTACAAGGTAACAGGAGAGCCAGCTATGCTCTCTGAGTGGCTTGGGATACTGACACCAAACCATAGAGAGTCCCCGACCTGAACAATTTGCGTTTTCTGTGTCCATAATAAGCTCTAAATGAACATGCATTGACTGGTCATCACGCAGGTATTCTCTGGTCTTCATCTTTTTTCTGGTCTATCTCCGTGGATACCTGGGAATGTTGGCTGTGACCACAATCAGCTCAATTCAACAACCTTTCTCAAGTCCTGGGGAGTGGCTCCCACACTGCTGAGGCTTGGAATTGCTGATTCTGAGGTTTTAAGTTGGAGATGAGGATCTGCTACATTTACAGAAGTGGAAAAGACAGGGAGAAGCCATTTCCAGTGGCAGAGATGGGGTGAGCACAAGCAGTGAGGGGCATGTGGGTAAGGATAGGTCTGGGACCCAGATTTTCGAGAGTCAAAGGTAATAAGATTGGAAACGGAAATGCTAGTTTCCTCTACATTTCCCTTAGTTAAAAAAAGGAAGGTGACAGGCTGGTTTGAGAAGCAGGTCTGGAGCCAGTTGTGCCCAGGGAACAGGGGCCATGTGCACACCCGGGCCTGAGCCCCACCAGGTCCTGGCTCTGGATCCGTCCTGCTTAATTTCCCTGAGTTTCAGATTCCTACAGGATTGTAGTAAAAATAACAGCAACCTCCAGTCATTAGCCCTCACCTCCTGCCAGACACCAAGCCCAGACCTTTATCTCATCTAATCTTCATCTCAACCCTCAAGGTGGGGACTGTTATCATCCTTATGCAACAGATAGGAGCCTGGAAGATAAGTAACTTGCCCAAGGCCACAGGACCACTGAGTAATCTGACTCGCAAAGCCACTTTTTTCTCCCCAGTTTTATTGAGATATAATTGACATAGAGCGCTGCAGAAGTTTAAGGTGAACAATATAATGATTTGACTGACATACATCATGAAATGGGCTTCCCAGATGGCACAGTGGTAAAGAATCCACCTGCCGATGCAGGAGATGCAAGAAATGCTGGTTCAATCCCTGGGCCAAGAAGATCCCCTGAGGTAGGAAACGGCAACCTGCTCCAGTATTATTGCCTGAAAAAATTCCATGGACAGAGGAGCCTGGCAGTCTACAGCCCATGGGGTCCCAAAGAGTTGGACATGACTGAGTGACTGAGCACACGCACATCATGAAATAGGCTTAGTGACCACCCATCATCTCATATAGATATTAAAGAAATAGGAAAACATTCTTTCCTTGTGACGATAACTCTTAAGAGTTAAGAACTCTTAAAAAGTTAAGGACTCTCTTAACTTTCATTTATAACAGTACAGCACTGTTAATTACCTTCATCATGTTGTACACCACATCCCCTGTTGTTCAGTCACTAAGTCATTTCCAACTCTTTGCGATCCCACGAACTGCAGCACACCAGGCTTCCGTGTTCTTCACCATCTCCCAGAGTTTGCTCAAACTCATGTCCATTGAGTCAGTGATGCTATCCAACCATCTCATCCTCTGTCATCTCCTTCTTCTCTTGCCCTCAATTTTCTCCAACATCAAGGTATTTTCCAAAGAGTCGGCTCTTTACATCAGACGGCCAAGTATTTATTTATTCAAGGCTTCTTTCTGAGCAAGACTGGTGTGTATTGATTGAGATGACCTCTGAGAAGCCAGCATACAGGGGCCCTTGAGAAGGTGCTTGGGACGCCCAGAAGAACCCAGGTGTGGGCATCCAGGTTTCTTGCTTTTCCCACCAGGGAAGATGATGCTGAGGGGAAGAGGGTTAAGGCTGCTCAGCAGAAGATGCAAGTGTTCCCCTCTGTACCAATACTAAGCCGCTTTGTTACGTGAATACATGAAATCATGTACTGCAGCCAGCGCACAAGGCACCAAGCTGAATCTGTGCCTCTGGCCGGTTTTTCCACAGGGCAAGGCGCTCCGGCTTTTACAGCAGGAATCACACAGCCTGGGTGCTCAGCGGCTGGCGCCTGGCGCCCTCTAGTGGCCCCTGGGGAGCCTTTCCTCGGCAGCTGAGGGGTCAGGACGGGTCTGTGCAGCCCGGACAAGCTTCCTCCTGGGCCTACCTTGTAAAGGGTATTTTTAGGAGCCACCTACTGTCCCTGAGAACCCGTCTGTGAAATGAGTGGGGGGAAACTGGAAAGAGGACTTGGAATCCAATAGTTGCAACTCTGGCCTCGGCTCCCCCCGTTGCCTTAGCTCTTCCTGTTTGAGATGGGGGTGCCCATGCCCTCCCCACCTGCCTCTCAAGATCCTGTGAGAATCTTGTTGGATGTGATGGGTGACAGCACCTTGCCAGCTCAATAGGACCGCTAACAAGCAAAGTAGTGTGTTCATAAGAGAAGTACGAACAGAGTGGGGTCCAGGATGCTAAGGACCAGTGAAGGGCTGGGAGCAGGGGAAAGAGATGGGGCAGCAGAGCCCAAGGGATGGGAGGCACCTGCAGTAGAGGAGGTGGTGTGAACAGGGTGGTGGGGGTGGGGGGTTCATGGGGACAGGCCCACGTGTGTTGGGCAAGGGGAGCCTTCTAGGGGGGAGGTGGGCAATGGCTTTGGAAAAGGAAGCCATAAATAATTAATTTCTCATTTCCTTTCTCTTAATTCAAAGTGACAATGATATTAGTTTCCATACTAAAATGAAAAATTTAAATGTTTACTTCTCTGAGTGGGTCTCCCAATGGCTTGGTACCCTCAAAACAAGATCCCTGTCCCCAGTGAAGGCTGTAATGAGGCCAGTCCTGACCCCCGGTGTTCTGGGTTCGCTTCCCAGGCACCTGCCAGGGACCCCTGCACTTTATCCCTTGCCTGCCTCCCTACCATCCTAGTTTTCTGGTCATTCCTTGTGTTCCGGCAGGAAGACCCCTCATGTAGGTCAGTGAGGGCAGCCGCGCCTGCCTGAGGCAGGAGAGTTCAGTGTTTCAGAAAAAGGATCTTGGTTTCTAGCATCTAGGCTTTTCCCTTCATTAGCTTTGTTCCTAACAGCTCTAAACCTCAGTGTTCCCATCAGTAATATGGGGAAATAGTTAACTACATCATAATTATTCATTTAAAGATAAAATGAGATTACATGTATTGCACATAAAATATAGTGCCTGGCACTTAGGAAGAAAATAAATGTTAGTTTATTAAGGAAGTTTCTGTTCTAGGTTATAAATAAAATGCTGCTTGACAAGAAACGTTGGCCAGGCTTCCCATCTCAGGGAAGGGGAAACCTTGCCTTGTGGGGTTGCAGAAGGGGGCAAGGTGGTGGGGGGGAGGAGGAAGTTGGGGGTGACAAGTGGGAGGCGGGACACAGACCACTGTGTCAGGGCAACATGGTCATCTGCCGAGGTGCCACGGGGCTGCGCTGTGACTCAGGCTTCCCTAAGGCTTTACCCGAAGCAAAGACCACCCTGGGAGAGGTGCAGGGAAAATTAGTGTTATTTTTCCATTTTAATAGAATAATAATCAATTGAAATCAAAGCAGATGAATGACTTGCATGAGGTCATCTGGCCAGTGAAGATTAGAACCCAGACCTTTGATTCAGGATGACCAGTATCTGAGAGGTGCAGAGGTTTTTCAGCATCTCCAGGTCACCACTACTGACGTATCTTGATTGATAGGAAAAATCTCTGATGTCGAACCAAAAATATTGCTGCTGCAGCCCACCAAGTGCATCTCTGGTTTTATTTTCAAGGAAGAGAAAGCATTTATCCATGTAGAAAGTGTGTTAGTCGCTCAGTTGTGTCAGACTCTTTGTGACCCCATGGACTGTAGCCTGCCAGGCTCCTCTGTCTATGGAATTCTCTAGCAAGAATACTGAAGGGGGTTACCATTCCCTTCTCCAGGAATCTTCCTGACCCAGGGATCAAACCAACATCACTTGTGTCTCCTGTATTGCAGGAGGACTCTTTATCATCCGGGGGGTGTCCTATTGAAAACTGTTAGGAAATTGATTTCCATCCCTGTCCCTTTTTACTTAAACTTTCCTGAGATGCTTCCCTCTTACCTAAAGGACTCCAAAGCCATATGAAATGGCTGATACCTTTTTCAGGTGTCCTCGGGCTGAAAAAGCTCCCAGGTAGCCCTGGAGGAGGCACAGGGGGCACTAAGGTGCCCTCGAGACAGAGTGGCGAGGATAAAAATTCACTGTGTCCCTCACATCCCAGCCAATCAAGCATGAGCAGAGCATCTCACAAGTGCTCAGTAAACACTCACTGATTGAAGAAGAGGTAACCCAACAAACAGTGGATTACCAGGTCCAAAGACAGACTGGGAGCTGCACAGGTCTTTCACCTCAGTAAACCAGGTGCCTCAGGAGGCACAGCAAGAAATAGCCCCAACTTACATTTTAAATATATATATATATATATATATATATATATTTTAATGAAGTATAGTTGACTTACAGTGTTTCAGGTGCACAGCAATGTGATGCAGTTATACATATACAGTGTATTATTTTAAAAATTATTTTCCATTGTAAGTTATTACAAGATATTGACTATGGTTCTGTGTTATACAGCCGAAACTGACATTTAAGCAGGAGAGATGTCATCCACTCATTCATGACTGCAGGGATTCATTCAGCTGCGTTTACTTGGTGTCAAGCACTAGGACCAGGAGGGATGGTCTACAACCCTGCCCGCCCCCCACTGCTAGAAGCACCCAAACTGGTTGGGGAACCAGCCAAGAAAACAGATGATTACCACGTGATGGACGTGGTGTCATTAGAGAGGAGTCAGAGGTTTCATAGGAGCCCAGAGCCAGGCTCCAGCCCATTCTGGGGGCTAGTGACCCAGAAGGTGGGCTGAGGTGGAAGAAAGAGACTGATGCCCAGAAGATCCATCTGCTACCTTTGCCAAGGAGGATATGCTTGTGCTGAGTGCTCCTGGATGCAGTTCAAGACCAGAGTGGCGCACTCAGGTAGTGCCAGCCCTGACTGACCACCTTGGGGAGATGTGTCATGCCACAGCACTGCACAGCCAGGGCACCCTGGCAGCCCCTGAAGGTTTGCAGGATGTATGTGGTGACTAGCTGACACCTTCATATGATCCCTGAATCAGTACAGTACAAAAAGGATTATAATGAGGTATCTTACTCCTGCCCCTGCCCTCATCTGCCTCCTTCCCTCTGCCCCCGGCCCAAACCCCTCTTCTTGGTGTCTTATGTAGCCTTTGAGGGTTTCCTCACTCAATTTTGTATCCCCACTTTCACTTTTAAAACTTATTTATCTATTTGGCTGCACCAGTCTTAGCTGCAGCATGCAAACTCTTAGTTATGGCACATGGGATCTGGTTCCCTGATCAAGGATCAAACCCAGCCCCCTGCTTTGGGAGCTCAGAGGCTTAGCCACTGGACCACCGGCAAAGTTCCCTCCGCATCTCTTACATAAAGGTAGTACACCATCCAATCTGGGTTGGACCTTGAAAAGAGGTACATTTTATTTTCAGAAACACTCCTGATCTCACATTGACACGATATCCATTTTGCCTACATTCTGGTTTATTGGTGAAAGCAAGCACAAGTCAAGGCTTTAAGAACTTAGATACACAGAAAGGCCTGTCTACACCACGGGAACGCTGAGGGAAGAGGCTCAGTCAGGCTCCTCTGTGTGCCTCCCCAGAGAGTTGCTTAGTAACTGACGGTCATGTAGGGACAAGGATGAAGGAGGGTATGTTTGTGTCCTACAAACGGCTTGCCTGTGGGGATCGGTGAAAACATTTTTAAGTCTTTAACCATGGAGATCCTGCCTGCTTATTGTAAGCAACAATCTAAAGCAAAATAAACAAAGAAATCAAGCAAGAAAGTAACCTGAGTCCCACTTCCCCAAAGTAACTATTGCCAACATCTGGGCCAGAGGTCTGTGCCCCCATTTCACAGGAGAGCAAAACTGAGGCAATAGATTTGGGAGTGCTTGGGGGTTGCCGTCCTGAGAGAAGCCAGTGATGAAATGGGGGTTGCACCTGCTCTAGGCCCGGCTGCTCCGAGTTTAGTTGGGGGAACAGGGAGGGCTCAGTGTGTGCAGAGGGTTGGTTGGCTCCTTCCTCACTTTGCCTGTCTCCATGCTGCCTTTTCCTCTGCCTTCTTGTGTTTTCCACTTCTCCTCCCTGAGTCCACATCTGTCCTCGGCCCTTGTGCAATTCAGAACAAGAACTGAGTCTCACTGACTAGGGCACACCCAGCCTCACAGGGCACTCGGCACGAAGGGCGTTCAGCACGCTTCTTGAAAGGCTGCGCTGACCTCCAACACCAGCTCTTACTCCGAAAAGGCTTGCAGGGGGCATGTGGGTGCTCCTGGTGGCTTAGGCCACAAGCTGCAGACCCTCTGGCCGGGGTGTCGGCTGGGAGCCGCCAGCCCCTGGCTCTGCGGGCCTGCATCTCCTGCCCCAGGCCAGTCAGCCCTATAAGAGGGCGGGCAGCTGAGGCGGCAGGCCTGAGGCCCTGTGGAAAGGTGGCCGGAACTACTTCCCTACAGAGGCGCTATTTACTCATGCCCTGGAGGACTGGGGCCGCAGCCATCTTGGGTGAAACCTAGTCCTGACCGTACGTACCTGGTCAAAGCTCAGAAGCAAAGGGCAGGGGGTCCTGAGCAGGACCTGAGACTCACCTGAGCCAGGTGGACTCATACCAAGGCATGACCGGGGCCTGGCGGTTAGGAGGTTCTCAGTAAATGTATGTTGGTGGATTTAGGCCTGGGAAGGGGGTGGCCCTGTAGGGGGTGGAGGAGATGAGGGGACAGTATCTATCCTGTCACCTAAGACAGCTTGTCAGCAGGCTTGATGCAGAAAGGACAGAATTTGGTATCAGATTAGCTAATTAAATTAGGGCAACATATTTCCTTTTTTTAAAGCTTTATGAAGTATAACTTACATACCATAAAATTCATCACTTTAAGTGTACAATTTGACAACAATGTACAGGTTTGTGCCACCATCGCCATAATCTGATTTTCCATGTGTTCTTAGTGGCTCAAGTGTGTCCGACCCTTTGCGATCCCATGGAGTGTAGCCCTCCAGGCTCCTCTGTCCATGGGATTTCCCAGGCAAGAATACTGGAGTGGATTGCCATGCTCTCCTCCAGGGGATCTTTCCCACCCAGGGATTGAACCTGTGTCTCCTGCACTGGGACATGGATTCTTTACCAGAGTCACCTGAGAAGGCCTGTAGCATGTATATTTCCCATTTATTATTGAATAATATCCATTGTTTTGTATTACACAGTTTATCCTTTCATCAGTTTTTCAACATCTGGGTTATTTTCAATTCTTGGCTATCTTGAGTAATGCTGCCATAATATCCATGTGCAAGTTTTTGTGTGGATACATGTTCTTCTCTCAGATTGGTACCTACAAGTGGAATTGCCTGGCCAATCTGTTTAACTTTTTGAGGAACTACCAAACTGTCTTCCAAAGTTGCAGGACCATTTTACATCCCTACCAGAGACACCCAAGAGTTCTAACTTCTCCATATCCTTGACAACATTCGTCATTATCCTTTTTAATGAAGCACGCCACTAGTGGGTGTGAAGTGCTATCTCACTGTACTTTGAAAATAGCAGCCCACTCCAGTATGCTTGTCTGGAGATTCTATGGACAGAGGACTATGGTGGGCTACAGTCTGTGGGGTCAGGGTTGAGCATGACTGAGCAATTAACACTTGACTTTCATAATTAATGGTGTTGAGCATATCTTCATGCACTTATTTGCCATCTGTAAATCTTCTTTGGTGAAGTATCTATTAACATCTTTAGGGACCACTCATTTAATCTCTTACTCTTAAAAATGTCTAGCACCTAAAGCCATGAAACTTTATGTAGAGTGTCTGCAAAGGGGCTGCTGTATAATGAGGCACTTAAAGATGACAGTTTTCAGTACTGTCATACTTGTCACTTCGGCCTCATGGGCTCACAGGTTTGGAGTTGGAGCCCAGCTGCCCTTCCTCCTCACTGGAGGACCAAGGACAAGCTCCACCAGCACCAGGATCCACATGTTCTAGACGTTTCTACTGAGCCATTCTACATGGTCTCATTTCATACTCACCAGAACCTTTGATGAAGGATGACCTCTGTATTTAAAGGGATGAAATTCTGTGGTCAGAGATACTCAGTAACTTCTCCAAGGTCACCTAGTTAAAACTGGTGGAAATTAAGATGTGAACTCAGAGCTGCTGCTGAAGCCAAAGCCACAGGCAGGAGCTGCTGGGGAAGAGCACCAGGCACAGAGCCTGCAAAGGAAACCACAAGACTTACCAGCAACTCAACTGGGGTAAGTTGCTTATCCCCTCTAGGCCTCAGCATCTTCTATAAAGTGAGGAAAAGAATAGTTCCTCCCTCAGAGAGCAATTGTCTGGATCTGATGCAGTGCTTGGCCCACTGCAAGGCAGGCAGCTTCCTCCTCTGTCTGGGATGCTGCCTGCTCCCCACCCCCACAAACTGGAAATGAGCATTGGCCCACCTGACCCCAGGGGCTGGGCTGGAGCAGAGTGTCATTACAAGTGTCAGGGCCTGGCCCCTTATTTCTTCTCATCCCTACTTCTTGCCTATAGATATTGCCCTCCTGCTGAAGCCAGGAACACGTGCCAAGGGCCTCAGGTTCTCTAAGGTGATGATTTGAGCTTAAGCATAAGAAAAGCAAGGTAATGAAAAATAAAACTTTATTAAGGCAGCCAAACTTAGCAACATTGAATAACATATTTTCAGTGGTACATCTATGAACCAAGAGTTAAATACAACAAAGTCTAAAATGTGCATTTCTGACTGTGATAATTCTAAGTCACTCACTTCTTTTCCTTTTACCAATTCAAAAAGTCCTAGTCATGTTTCGTACCTCTTGACTCAGCAACAAACTGACCCTGCTGTGGGCTCCAGTGGGAGGACCCCAGTTGAATGGGTCATCCACTGAAGGTCTCCAGGCCTGCCTATGGAGCTGGGGCTCTGAATGGAGTCCCAGCCTCCCTCTCCTCCAACTGTGTGAGGTCTGCAGGGCTGCATCTGGTTTCCAGTGTCAATCACCCCTTCAGAGCATCTTCTAACACGAGACAGGAGGGGAAACCAGTGCTACTGGGTCTAACAGACATAAGGAGGTTTATCATGAGGACCTGAAGCTGACTGAGCCTCTGACTTGCCCTGCGTGGCCTCTGCAGCCGAGGACTCTGGACACAGGGAGGGCAGACCCAGGCTGTCTTAGTTCTTCTTGCCTCCTGGGACTGGGCTTCTTGTGAGGAACTTTCCTGAGCTGGTTGGGGTCAGTGTGGTCACTGTGGGGGATTCCAGCTTCACTCTATCCAGGAGGGTCTTCTTGAGGGCAGCTGGGGAGATCTTCTCTTGGTCAGCCATGGACTGCAGCTCTCTGCAGGCAAAGCCCCAAGAGGTTGAAGGAGGAGCTAGAGCTAGATACACAAGGTCTCCCCATCCACTTAACCCCAACCCTTGTTGACTTGATACCACCCGAACTTAGAACCCCACACCAAACATTCCCCTAAGCTTCTCAGAAGTGCTGTTTAACTAAGTATGGCTTACTACACAGATGCACAGCTTCAAGTAGTATCTGTGATGAGCTAGGGAGAGAGAGAGTGGGGAAAAAAAATTCACAGAATTGGGGGTCAAAGACTTGAAGTTGAATCCTGCCTCCATCACCTACTAGCCATTTGACCTTGGGAAAGCTGTTATCTCTAAACCTCAACTTCCTCATCTGGAAATCAAAGCTAACACCAGTTATCAGAACTGTGTAAGAATTACATGAAGTAAGGCCTACAAACCCTTAAGCTGACAGAGTCTAGTAAGTGGGTTATCAACAAGAGCACAGACTCCAGCCCTGTTAATGGGACCACAGAAGGCAGGTAAGTTCTTTAAGACATTGACAGCCCACATAAGACTGGCTCCAAGTGGAGGGCCTGGGTGGAAAAGGAGAGTGACCCACCGTGTTCGGATACAGGAGGCCTCAACTGCATTGATAAGCAGGGAGCGGAAGCCCCCACTCTCCAGGAAGTGCAGGGCGTGGATAGTGGCCCCCCCAGGGGAGCACACATTGTCCTTGAGCTGGCCTGGATGCTGTTCTGAGTCCAGCAGCATCTTGGCAGCTCCCTAGGGCAGGAAGGGCGTTTAGAGGAGAAAACGGCTGGCACCCCTTGGGATGGGCTTCCACACCCACTCCTCCCTGACCCCTACCCCAGCTTCCCCACCAAGCCCTGCCCTGGCTCAGAGACCCCTAAGAATCCCATCCCATCCCCACACTGGGGTCCAGAAAATGCAGGGAGAAGATACTAACCAGCAGGGCCTGGGCCCCCAGTCGGACGGCCAGGCGCCGCGGCAGGCCCATCTTCACCCCACCATCAGCCAATGCGTCCAGGGCCATGAACGCCTGTGGGAACACTCACTGAGCCCCGGGGCTGCAGGTACTCAGGGGCATGCGCAAGGGTCAACTTCCCCCACCAGACGGCCTCGCCCAAGACGTGGGCGACACCCCCAGCCCAGGCTTGCCTGCCAGCCCATCTTGCATCCCAGGGTCCCCAGAGGGCTGAGTGAGTATATGAGGGCCTCACATAGGCAGGCCCGCTGCCGCTGAGCCCTGTGACAGCGTCGATCAGGTCCTCTTCCACCTCTGTGCAGAAGCCCACACTACTCATGAGCTGCTCCAGGAGCTGCCCGTCCTCCACCAGGGCGTGGGTGCCTGTGGCATACACTGTTGCGCCCTCCCGCACCAACACAGGTGTGTTGGTCATGCAGCGGATCACCTTGGGTGCCGGCTGGAACGCCATCAGCTTCTGGGGTGAAGGCAGAGGGCCGAGTGAGCTGCCAGTCCCACTGGCAGCACCCACCCCCACCTCCCCTCACACAGGGGTGCCAGGACTGAGATGGGCACCTTCTCCACAGAGCTGATGGTGACGCCAGCCGCACAGGACACCACAATGTGCCTGGCCTGGACGTCAGCCCCGATCTCGTCCAGGATGAAGGGGATGATGTGTGGCTTCACGGCCAGGAACAGGACGTCACTGTGCCTGACCGTCTCCTTGTTGCTCCGGGTCAGGTTCACACCCATCTTCTGTGGGAGGAAACCACCAGGCTCACAGTGTGTGGCAGCCTCATGAGCCCTGGCCTCCCAAGGAGCAGCTGAATTCCTCCAAGCTCACATGGCCAAGGGCAGCCTGGAATTCCCTGCCCTATTCCCCTCTGAGTCTGCCCCTACCTGCATTGGCTCGAAGTTTTCCAGTGTTGCTACTGGGCAAGTGAGTGCTGGACGTGGGCAAGCTTCCCCAGGGCAACCAGGAAATCGCTGTTCCCTATCCCCACCACTTCTCTGGCTGAA
Source organism: Antilocapra americana (assembly GCA_007570785.1). Classification (NCBI taxonomy): domain Eukaryota; kingdom Metazoa; phylum Chordata; class Mammalia; order Artiodactyla; family Antilocapridae; genus Antilocapra; species Antilocapra americana. The sequence continues at coordinate 7,438,642 of ML663559.1, read as the reverse complement.
AAGTGGCACAGGTAAAGGGAAAGGTGAAATGCTGGTGCCCAATGGTCAGAAGCACGGCTCTATCCCAACCCTGGTCACTTGTTCATCAGGATGCCTGGTCTCTGTGTGGTCCAGGGGTGGACTGCAGGACACCCGTCCCTCTAGGACTTCACACTTAGAAACAAGTCCCCCCAGTGATGGCAACAGCTGCCATCCCAGCCCAGACACTGCCTGTCGCCTGCCTCATTAGACATCCTCTCCCACACTTCTCAGGTTTTGGGTGAAGACTTGGGATGTTCTTTGTTTAGAGAGAGGAACAACTAACTTGCCAGGTTCTTTCCCAACATGCTCATTTACACCTCAGAATAGCTCAGGAAAGTGACCACTGTGGGTTTCATTTTATAAATGAGGAAACAGGCTCAGAGCAGCTAAATAAGTACCTTAACGTCACTGAGCTAGTGGATGAAGAAAAATGAATATTCTATCGGGTGCCTACTATGTGCCAGGTGCTTTCCACACATCAAAATCTCAACTAACCTTATCACCCCAGTGTCTGGATTGGAACCCAAGTCGGTCTGCCTGGCTGCTCGCACCACCCTGAACTGCCCCAGGAAAGGTGAGCATAGTGATGCTCCTGGTGGGAAAGTCAGCGCCAGCCACGGAACAGCACAGGGGTTCAGCTCATCAGCCCACCCTTCTCTTGGGTCTCCCCCAACCCTCCTGCCCTACCTACCCTGAGAGCGGAGACCGTGGGCAGGTCCATTTCCGGGGAGCTGGCTATTATTTTGTGAGCCGACAGAATGCCTATAGAAGAGAGGGCTTTTCAACTGGGGATCATGGCCCACCCGGTTCCCATGATTTCCCCGGGAGAGCAGCGTCAAAACCTACGCCACTCCGACCGTTGTGGAGACGGTTGCTGGTGCCCCCCTTGCCCCTTAATCCCTTATGTGGGCATAAGAATCTGTGGCTGCTTAAAAGGAGTACCCCTTTCTTCATTCCCTCACGTTCGTGCGGCAGAGGGCGGTCACAAGGTAAGCTGGGGACCTCCCGCGCACCCGCGTCCCGCCTTCAGGCGCTTACCTGCGGCCGTGAAGCCCCGCGCCAAGGCGCAGGCCAGTTGGCCGGCGCCGATGAAACCTACGCTCATGGTTATCAGGGCTCCGCGTCTGCCAGGCCGCCGCGGGAATCCTCCCAGAGGGGCCCTGAGAGAAACCCAGAGAGCCGAGAATGTAGCAAGCGCGGCGACCAGGAGCCGGATCCGGCTAAACGCTCTAAGCTTCCGGCCTCGATTCCGCAACCCCGCCTCTCTCACGCTCACCCTCCACGCCGCAGGGTTCAAACGGCGCCCCCACCCCCGCCAGGAGGACCAATCCGCGACCGGGATGGGGCCGTGTGCCCGCCTTCTGACACGGGATTGGTGGGCGGAAGGTCCGTCCCAGCGCGCGAAGCCCCCCGCCCTGGGTGTCCCCGGAGCCCCGCCCCCACGTGTGGGCGGAGGTCGCTGCTGGGACCGACGTGCGGTCCTCGGCTGAGGCCGGCGGCGAGGTCTGGCTCGTATTATTTCTGGCGCTGGCTGTCAGCCGCCTCTCGAAGGCTAGAGAAACTCTCCAGGTTGCTGATTTGAGGGGACGAATGTGACGCTCCTGGTGAGGCTTTAGACTGGAGCTTGGAGGTCCGTGGGGTCCAAGTCAGACTCCTCGGTGCACCCGGAGATTATCTAGGTTGGAGCTGGGAGGTCCCCCCCCCCCCCCCGCTACCGCCCGCACCCTCTCGGTGCTCACAGGGAGGCCGTGGGGAAGCCCCGGTTATTTACTTGAACTTACATGTTTTATGCGATTGGTCTTTCTTAACTAGAATTGCAAACAGAACCAGTTCCTCTGTTTAGGAAATGATGGGCTCCTTAGGACCTGACTAAGGTATCCACCGACCATGCTAGTAGCTTTCAAAAGCTTCACAAATGTGATGTTTACTTTTTTATCAGTAGTAAATTTAAGAGAATTGATGTTTTTGAAATGTGATATTGGAGAAGACTCTTGAGAGTCCCTTGGACTGCAAGGAGATCGAACCAGTCCACCCTAAAGGAAATCAGTCCTGAATACTCATTGGAAGGACTGATGCTGAAGCTGAAACTCTAATACTTTGGCCACCTGATGCGAAGAACTGCCTCATTGGTAACTTTCTCTGATTAGCAAGTAATACACGCATATTGAGAAAAATTTGGAAAATACAAAAAGTAAAAATAAGAAGTCAAAATTACCCCAAGTCATGCTTCCTAAGGATCGTTTCTTGCAGGCATTTTTGGTATATTTCCTTACACATTATTTTCTGTGCATACAGACCTTTTCCATCATTGGAAATAAATGATACACATATGGTTTTGAAATTTCTATGATAGATATACAAATAAATATTTTCCAAAGTTACTGGAAAGTTATTTAAAATAAGATTTTGGTGACTACTTAGTATTCCATTATATAGATGCTCAGTCACTCAGATTTTATTTTCTTATGATGACCTTGCTGACTACAGATTCATTTCCTTTGTGCAGTGGCCCCTGCTGTGGCTCTCATGACCATTATGTTTGATGCCTGTGAATTTCCTTTGGAGGCAAGTGTTTATATGTATAACAACAAGTAGCAAGTGAAAGTCACTCAGTTGTGTCCAACTCTTTGCGACTCCATGGACCATACAGTCCATGGAATTCTCCAGGCCAGAATACTGGGATGGGTAGCTGTTCCCTTCTCCAGGGGATCTTCCCAACCCAGGGATTGAACCTAGGTCTCCCACATTGCAGACAGATTCTTTTACCAGCTGAGCCACCAGGGAAGCCCTGGGTGCAAGTGTTGAATAGATGAGGTGAGATGGGATGGGACAGGACCTCCTCACCACCCAGCCACTTAGGACACACCCTCAGGAAGGGTCACAGGCTGATGCTGCTATTCAGCCACAGACATACACTCTCCTTGTCTGGCACCTGTCTTCTTGGGTGCCTACTCTATCCCTATACTCCATCTAAAGGGACAGAGAAGCCCAGAAAGAAAGCGGGGAGTTCACTAAGATTCCAGGACTGCCCACCTCACTTCTCTCCTCTGATCCTCTCATTGACCAGTCACATGGATTCAGCTGTTCCTGCCTTTCCTCTCTTCTCAACCCCCGACAGTCCTGCCCCTCTGTTTCCCTCTAACTGTCCCAACAAAGTGGACAGTGCTTCATTTCTTCAGTCCCAAGGCCTTCCTGGTCTGTCTCTGGATAGTAGGTTCATCTGTCCCAATGTTAGGGGAAGCACAGTGATTGAAACCGCCCACCTTGGCCAGGCACCATAGTAACCATCTGCATGAGTTGTTTTACGACAGGAGATCCTGGAAAGGAACAGGGAACTAATAGGCCACCACCAACTGGAAAAGTTTGAGAAAGGTCAAAAGGAGACACCACATGTCTGACTACCTCCCAGAATCCGTCTCTCTGGCATCCATCTTGGCTGAACAAGGTGTGCACCACCAGGAAGGACTGTTGAGTCATAATGATTGGCTAAAGACAACCCAGAAGCTAATCCCATCACCATAAAACCCAAGACTGTGAAGTGAGCCACGTGGCAGAGCTGTTCTCCTGGGTTCCCTTACCCTACTGTTCTCCACTTGGGTGCCCTTTCCCAATAAAGTCTCTTATTTTGTCAGCACATGTGTCTCCTTGGACAAATCATTTCCGAGTGTTAGACAAGAGCCCAGTTTCAGGCCCTGGAAGGGGTCCCCCTTCCTGCAACACCAAGAATGGAGATAATCCAGAGAATGAATCCTTGAATTGCTCCCAGCAAGTCAAATGGCAGGTGCTCTTACTCCCTAATCCTCCCTGATTTAGGAACTTCCGGGGAGGCACCTTTTGCATACATTTTTGCTTCTTATACCAATAATCCATGGTTATTGGAAAAATTAGATCAAATGGAAAAATGAACATTGCCTTTAATCCCATCGCTTAAGGAGAACCAATGTGGCTCTTTTCGAATGTGACTCTACACCTTTATTTTCCTATGCATTAAGGAACATCTTAACCTTAATTTTTAAAACAGGTATGAACTCGTGCTATATGTAAACAGGTCAGGTTGTGTATGAACAGGAGATGCAAAAAGCAAAATAATTCTGTTTTAGGATTGTGGGATTATTTGTGGTTTTCAGTTCATTCAAAATTATCTTTTAATGTTGTTACTTCATCTTTTCAGTGGAAAAAAAGTTGTAATTACAGGTCACTTCTAATGAGATTTGGCTTAATGTCTGTATTAGTTTTCTTATTGCTGCCATAACAATTTATCACAAATTTAGTGGCTTAAAGCAAAACAAATTTGTTATCTCACATCCTGTGGGTTCAAGATCTGAGTGTACCAAGCTGGCTTCTGTGCTCCGGGTCCTACAGGCCAGATCAAGGTGTCAACTGATCTGGGTTCCTATCTGGAGGCTCTGGGGGGAGAATCGGCATCAAGTCTCATTTAGGTTGTTGGAAGAATTTGGTTCCATGTAGCTGTAGGACTAAGGTCCCTTTTCCTTGTTGACTGTCAGCTGGGAGTCATTTTCACCTTCTGAAAGTTATTCACATTCCCTGGTTCATGATCCTTTTCATCTTCAAACCCACAATAGAAGATCGAGTCCTCTTGAAGCTTTGAATCTCTTGACCTCCCCTTCTGCCTCCAGCTGGAGAGTTCTCTGCTTTCATGTGATTAGATGGGGTATACCTGGATAATCCAAGATAATCTCCCTATTTTAAGACCTGTAGCCTTAATTACATTTGCCATGTCCCTTTGCCTTGTAACAGGACATATTCATAGGTTCTAAGGTTTGGGAGGCATGGACATATTTGGAGAGAATATTCTGTCTGCCACACTGTCTCCCTGTGCTAAGGAGCACATTCTAACATGTTGAAATGGAACAAATCTCCTCGATTTTTTTTAGCTCATGTGGGATGATGTGAGCAGCCGATCCTTGCCACTGATTGCATGTGACTGGCTGGGAGTGCGCAATCCTTTTAGGGTCTCAGCTACATCTCTGAGTAGCTGGGAGAATTCTTTGGATGGTTTTGATAAGCTTCTTGTAGAGACAGTGACTGTATGATCTGGTACTCACAACAGGCCAAGTGGCAGTTCTTCATGTTATTGTCTTATGAAGGTAATATAGCCATTTACAAGTCAGAGACAAATCTCTCCCTACCTCCAACAACAGGCTTGCCATGTCCTCAAATCCTGGCTGTTTTTTCCCTCTGCTAGTCAGATGCTATTAATTAGCTTTGTATGTCAACATAGAAAAGCCATGAACTTCAGTAAGTCAGACATAAGGAAACCCCACTGAGCAGAAAACGTAAACATGGTAGAATTGGCAGATGTCACATGTTAATTAATTCCTGTGTCATCAGCAGAGCATGCTTACTGGGGCATGTTGAATCTCTACTCCATAGATTTGCATTGCTTCAGCCTTGATTTCTTCATCCGAAAAATGGGAATAATAATACCTACCTCAAGAAATAGTTGCAAGAATTAAGTGACACTAAGTATAGGATGTTGCCTAGCATGGCTACCAGGTTCAGAGTGAACACTCAGTAAATGTTCACTTGCCTGCCCTGTCCCCAGAACCATCCCCAGGAGTTGGGGGTCCTTGGTCACCCCCTTACTTCAGATCATTATGTTGCTGTCATTCCCCATAATTCCCCCTCTCTCCTATGTAAAGAACACTAGAAAATAAATACAGGGACTTCCCTGGTGGTCCAATGGTTATGAAGCTGCCTTCCAATGCAGGGGATGCAGGTTTGATCCCTGGTTGGGGAACTAAGATCCCACATACCTTGGAGCAACTAGGCCCTTGCACGGCAACTACTGAGCTGTGTGCTCTGGAGCCCATGTGCCACAATGAAAGATCCTGCATGCTGCAACTAAGACCTGATGCAGTCAAATAAATAAAAAATTTTTTTAAAGAAATTAAATAGACACAAAGTGAAACATCACTTCTATTTTATTTCAGCAGATTATCTACATGCAATTGTTTTCTTTTTGCTAAGTTTTAGAAAACCATGTAAATACATATGAGTTCTGGTGATGAGTTCTCTAAAACAGTGGAGGAAATAATCTAAATGTTTTAGCACAGGCAATGCTGTCTCCAGAGGAGCAGAGGAGTGGGTGAGGGTAGGGTTGTCTGATCCCCAGGGTGATGAAGTCCTAGAGCTGAATCCCAAATCCTCCTTTTTAAAATGAAATGGTGGTCACAGTTTACGGCCCTATTAGATCCAGAAACCAGGTGTCCCAATTCCCTGTCCACTGCCCCTAGGCTAAAGCCCTTCATCCTCCCTTCTAGCACTCTCTCGGGAATGGGGACCCAAGTATATTTACAAAAGCCCAGAATCGGTCAACATTTTGGTGAATGGGGATTCTTTTTAGATTTTCTTCCTGCCTAGGGGAAACAGAGAGATTTTTTTGTTTTGGTTTGTTTTAATTCATCATGTGATAGAGTAAGTCAGTCAATTTCCCCAGTTCTCATTATAAGGTGTGTTGTCCCATACTCAGTTGAGAATTTGCTAGAGAACAGAAACTCGGAGCTGACAGTCTGTCTATGCTCAGCTGTATCCTTTAACAAGTTGGCTGAAATTTCCTTCTACAGCTCTGCCATCTGGGTTGCATTAGTTACTCATGTAAGTGCTCAGGGCAGGTGATGGACAGGAGGGCAAGAAACAGAACACACAAGAAAGTTAAAAGAGGTACACTCGATTGAGGCAGGGTTAACTTGCTAAGTAGAAAATTAAGACCTATGTTTAGACCTGGTTTGTGCACGTGCCGAGTCAGAGGCCTTCATGCTATACCCCACACCTATGGCTCCAGCTTCCTTGGCACAAGCGCGCCATCTGAAGCACAGCTGCACGTCTGCACCCTCATGTTGGGCAGGCTGACCACCTGGGGCTGGAGTCGGCCTCCCTCCTGGATGCTGACAATCATGGGCAGCGAGGTTGTCTCTGAGGCAATGCACTGTCGAGGCCCCAGAAACGGCCACTTGAAGGTCAGAGACTCTGGGGGCTGCTGGCAGGTGCCCACACACTCATAGGCCAGAAAGCCCGGGGGTTCCAGGACCCAGTTCTCAGCCCACTTCATCCCCTGCAGGTCAATGTACATCTCCTGGCGGCAGCAGCGGGTACCTTTGGTCACTGGTGCCTTAGGATCACAGTTTCCCTGAGCTCTGTGGGGAGCAAAGAGAGGCAGAGTCAGAGGTCAGCTGGGAGAGCAGGGGTCAGGGGCCCGAGGGCAGGGCCTAGTGGGGTATCTGGAGGGAGAATTATGATCCATCTCTCACTACAAAAGAACTGGAGGACTTCCCTGGTGGTTCAGTGGTTAAGAATCCCCCTGCCATTGCAGGGGATGTGGCTTTGATCCCTGGTCTGGGAAGATTCCACATGCCTGGGGGCAACTAAACCCATGTGCCACAACTAGAGAATGCAGCGTGCCTAGAGCCTGTGCTCTGTAATGAGAGAAGCCACCACAATGAGAAGCCCGCACACTACAACCAGAGAGTGGCCACCACTCACTGCAATTAGAGAAAGCCTGCACAGCAATGAAGACCCAGCACAACCAAAAATTAATTAATTATTAAAATTTAAAAACAATATTTGTGATAAGTGGTGAATGAATAAACCTATCTGAAACATAAGTCATAAATCAGTTACTGTTTTTTAATGGTTTCCTATTATGCCAGGCACTGAACTAGGTACTTTCAGCATCATCCCTATTACACCTGAGGACACAGAGACCAAAGATGTTAACTGACATGCCAGAGGCTCTGCAGCCAGTAGATCGTAGAGTTAAATGAACCTAGGCTGTATGATTGCAAAGGCCTGTTATTAACCACTCTACTGCCCAGCAAGGTTCACTCCAAAGCCTCATCTACTCCATATAGCTAATTTGTCCCATGGGGAAAGAATTCAGGAAAGCTTTCCTCTGAAAGCTGTTCAACCTTGTGCTGTGCTTAGTCATTCAGTCGTGTCTGACTCTTTACGACCCCACAGACTTGTAGCCTGCCAGGCTCCTCTGTTCATGGGGATTCTCCAGGCAAGAATACTGGAGTGGGTTGCCATGCCCTCCTCCAGAGGATTCTCCCAACCCAGGGATTGAACCCAGGTCTCCCACATTGCAGGCAGATTCTTTACCATCTGAGCCACTAGGGGAGCCCTTAGTAATCACTAATGGCTTTTAATCTTTCAAAGAATTAATCAGAGGAAAGCGTTGAGTGAAAATAGATGATTACAACAAAGCACATGTATCAATGACAACGTAAAACCCATTGAAAATATCTGAAGGTATTTTCAACAAAATGTTTAAATAATAAAAATGTCTCCCATTAGAAACTCCGACAAAGGGTGAGGAATCAGTTGCGTTCTCGGGCTGTCTGCTCTGCTCCCCAGCTGGTCCCGCCCACTGGGGGACCTGCACCACCCAGGCTACTGGCAGCTTGCCCCCGGGCCTACCCGTAGTCCCTGAGGTCCAGGGTGTGCAGCTCCAGCTGGGGCTCCCCCTGCCGGCCGCCCGACGGCCCCTGGGGGGCGAAGCGGACCAGCCTGTGGGCGCTGGAGGCCAGCGGGCCCAAGTGCTCCCGCTGCACCAACAGCTGCAGGAGCAGCGGCTGCCGGGGGCTGCGCAGCTGCTGCCAGAAGTTCACCGCCTCGGTCACGTCCAGGGCCGTCCAGCCGCTCTCGTGGATGGACACCAGCCTGCGACACAGCACGGAGGCTGACTCAGGCCCGCGCTCAGGGGTGGGGGCTGGGACTGCCCGGGGTGGCCCCGGGGGCCGCACCTCTCCCACCCGCTCCCGGGTGTCCCCGCCGGACCGAGCCGGCCCTCCTCCCGCCCCGGGCCCAGCCCCGCTTCCTCCCCCATCCCCACACCGCGGCCGCCACCTCCCCACCTGGAGTCGATGAGGGCGGTGCGGTTGGAGCCGTCGTCGCGGACGTGCAGCCACTGGACGGTGACCCGGGCGCGGTCGCTGCGCGGGAAGAGGCGCTCGTGTCTGCGGAGCGCGGCCCTGGGGACCGGCTCCTGGAAGAGGCGCAGCACGGCCTGCACCAGCTCGCTGCGGGGCGGCAGCCGCTGCTCCATGTCGAACACCAGCAAGTATGAGGACGCCTCGGACGCCAGGAACCTGCCGACCACCTCTGGGGACAGGAGCGGGGTCAGCGGGGCCCCTCCGGGCACCAGGCGAGCTCTGAGGATGCGGGGCCACTGAGGTGGTGGCCAGGCTGGGAGAGACCAGCTCCTGTTCTGTCCCCCTGGGCCACGGCTGATTACCTGAAAATCCCTCTTGTTTTTAACAACCTCGGCCCAGCAGGAAGGCTGGCGGGGCTGACTGGACTGCCTCAGCTGAGATGCTGAAGACCAGACTCCTCACCTGGGGGCACCTGGCCTTGGGTGTAGCTCTGGGCACTGAAGTGAGTCCAGGCCCAGGGAGGTAAGAGGCTGAATAGGACTCAGGATGCCAGCATCCCTGACATCTGAGTAGCTCCCTGTCACATTTTAATGTTGTTCCTTCCTACACCCTTCCCTACACAATAATATTTCCCTCCACTTTAATATTCACATTGCTGCGAGATGGAGCAGATAGTCACACCAATGTTCCAGAGGAGCAAACAGAAAAGAAAACTGTGATTGTAAAGCCATTTGCTCGTGGTCAGGCTACTATTATCAGAATGAAAAGTAAACCTGAGAAGCCCTGACTCTACCGCAGCTCCCTGAGGCTTCCTGGTCAGGGTTCTTGCCACACCCACCCTCTCCCATTGGCTCTGCTTTCTCTTCTCCATCCTCATCTTCTCTGAAGCCTTGTCTTTGGCAGCCGGTCCAGCCTGGCCCAGCTGGGCCCAGCTCCTCCTGGCCCTGAGGGGTGAGATCCTCAGTGCAGACAGAGACCAGGGGCCCAGGCCCACCATCCTCACAGGTCATGGTCCCCCCTCACCTCCCTGTGGACCCTGCACCCCAGACAGCCCCCAAACCACCCCCACCCCCCCACCACCACGAGGACCAGGCTGCGGCAGGAGGGCAGGCCTCACCTCGGAAGCTCTGGCTGAACCTCTTTCCCCGGGAGCGCGCCCCGTGGCCGCGCTGCAGCAGGGCCACGTATTGGGCCCTCACGTGGGCGGGGATGACCAGCCCCTCCACGGCAGCCTTGTCCACGATGGGGACCTCGCTGAGGTGCAGCTGCTGCAGCAGGCTGTCCAGGATCCGCTCCTCGGTCAGGGCCGCCCCGGGGCCAGTCAGGGGCAGCGCCCAGAGGGCCCAGCAGAGCCACAGGGGCCACATGGCGCTGCTGGCGAGAAGGAGGTGCAGAGTGGACGTGTCCCCGGAGGAGGCTCCAGGAGGGTCCCGGCAGCGGGTGAGCTGAGAGCCAGGCTAGGCCAGCTTTATAGCAACCCTGGGCTGGGCCAGGGTGGTGGGAGGGGGGAGAGGCCGGGAGAGAGGCAGGTCACACCCCTCAGACCTCCTGGGAGCTCAGCATCCAGACAGGTCCCTGAGCCCAAGGAGGGGGCTGTCTAGAAGGGCACAAAGGACTGTCTGGATGCTGCACAGACCTGGGGCCTCTGACCGCTGCTCTCTGGCAGCTCAATAATAATTTTAGTGCGTTTGAATTTCCCTGGTCCTACCCTAGTCCTTAGTCAATAAAAAAGTGGGCCTACCCTACAACAATAAGTGTCCCAACAGTCAGCTATTTAAATCTCCTTCCTGAAGGCCAGTCTGGGTCTAGGTTTGCTCACTGACAGGAAGGAAGAAGGGAAAGTGTTCTGCATTCCTGCCTCTTTTACGCCAGGCCCCATTGAAGACACTTCCACAGAAGCCCATCGAGTCACCGTCCTCCATTCTTCAGTGCCTGCAAGCCCCCTCCCACTCCTTTCCACAGTCCCTCAGAGGACTCAGTCCTCCCCCATATCAGAAAGAAGCTAGATGCCATGAGGACAGGACAGCTGGCAGCTCAGCTCTGCTGGCTCCAAGAGAAGCAGTTTCTCCAAGCGTTCCTGCAAGGACATCATGGTTCTGGGGAGCTCTCTGAGCAATGACCCTACCTTGGGTACATGGTATCAGCGCTCAGTTTGAGCCCAGGTCACGCCCGGATTCAGAACACAGGAGAGGAACCTGGAAGCAGAGGTCAGAGCTGCCCAGAGTCACAGCCTGTCCAAAGTCACAGGTGCGAACACGTGAGGAGAGAAGCCCCAGTGCCGCCTCAAACATACAGTTGAGACTGGCAGGGCTTAATCATGGGCCTGCTGCTCGCTGGCTGTTTGACCTGCTAACAAGCTCCCTAACTTCTCAGAGCCTCAGTTTCACCTCTGACTAAGGAGGTGATGACAGGTCTATTTCCTAAGGCTAGTGTGAAAGTGTGAAAGCGTTAGCAACTCAGTTATCCAACTCTTTACGACCACATGGACTAGCCCACCAGGCTCCTCTGTCCATGCTCTTCTCCAAACAAGGATACTGTAGTGGGTTGCCACGACAGGGATCGAACCTGGGTTCCCAGCCCAGGGATGGAACCTGGGTCTCTTGCATTGCAGGCAGATTCTCTACCATCTGAATCTCCAGGGAAGCCCAAGGCTAGTATGAAAATTAAATGAATTACACACCTCAGACATTCAGGGCAGGCTTGGCATGGTGAGCACCCTAGCGGGTTTGCTCTTGTTCTCATTGGTGTGATGATGACGAGGAAAGGGGTCATTTCCTGAGCGTCACTCTGTGCCAGGCACTGTTCTGGGCTTTGAACATGTGTTCACAACAGCCCTAGGAGGCAGGTGCCAGCATCGACCAGTCTTCCAGAGGCGAAGCCAGAACACGCGCATGAAGGAACCTGCCTGCGCCCGCTCAACAGGTGGAGGGTGAGGAGGTCAGCACAGGCCTCTGTCCCCAAGGTGCTTCCTGGCACGAGGCGTTTGAGGATGTGCAGGAGGAAGCCCTTCTTGAAACATGACAGCCTCACCCCCTCGTGTTCTGTCACGTGGCGGATGAGCCACGATGGTGGAAGAGGATGAAGACTGTGGTTGGGGCCGAGGGGCCCAGTGGGCAGGGAGCACCCCTCAGCTCCTTCCCAGCACAGGCGCTCTGGCCTTCTCTGGGATAAGCCGTGTTACTGGTGGGTCTCTTGTCCCATCCCCCTGCCACTGTGCTACTCACACATCCCAGGCAGAGGAAGAGAAAAACCTCTCATGCTTAAGGGAGGAATTTCTTCTGGAAGAGAGCACAGATTGCCACCATGTGTGTGTACATATATTCAAACGTATGTATATATTTGCACATGTGCATAAGGTGGGGGGATAAGAAAGGGAGGAATAATAATAATGCTGATAATAATCACATTGGCTAATACTGCTTATGAGCTGCACACTGTTCTGAGTGCTTTGCATACATTAACTCTATCCTCACAACTTGCCATTATTGTTCCCACTTTATAGATGAAGAAACTGAGGCATAAAACCATCACCTGACATGTCCAAGGTCATACAGCTAGTAAGTGCCAGAGCTTGGGTTATTTGAAGGGAGGAAATGGAGATTCTGTCAAATTCGAGGAACAAGATAAGAGGAAATACAAAAATTCTGAGACTGAACTGGGGAGGGGAGAGAAGGTGGATGGGGGAGAGCAGGGAGACACAGTCATGACCTCTGCTGATTCTCTGCTCCCCTTTCCTCCTCTTGTACCTCTGTTTCCTCAGAATTTGAGTAATCCTCAAGGCAGAATTCACATCCCATCTCAGAGTTCATACATCACACTGTTCCAACACCCCCTGAAATATAAGGTGCCACCTCTGGGTCCGGCCTGAGGGGGCCCTTCTGCTCTCCCTGTGACAAGTGTAGCCTTCTTCAAAAGAACTGTTGCCTTTCTTTACAAGTGATTAGCAGGGAAAGGACTTACTTGGTGCAAACATTTGGGCCTTAAGTCAGGCCAAAAGGTGAAGAAGTGTCACATTTACAGGAGACCCAAGGCCTGTGGCCCTCAGTCCCCGGAAGTTGTTTTCTGCAGGCATTCCATAAATATGCAGTAGTCCACCCTCGCCGCTGGGTGAGAGGAAGTGTTGGGGCTTATCACTGGCCAAGGTGGTGCCAAGGATATAACACCCAGGCTGCCCTCGCAGGCCGAGGCCCCCTCGCCATGCCCCCAGCATCTGGACATCCAGGAGTTCCATGGAGCTCAAAATGAGGCCTTGCGGGCCCCCATGCTATTTCAGCAGGACCTGCTGTCTCAGGGCAGAGGTTGGCCAAGCCCTGGGCTGCAGCTCCTTGACCAACACGTGCCCACACAAGTCTCTCTTCCACCAAGGAGACGCTTCAGAGCTGAGGGCCTTTGGGAGTCACCTGGCGTGGCGGTAGGGGGTCAGAAGCTGCTTCCCTACCTGGGTAACTGACCAGTTAAATTGAAACTTCATTTTCCAGAGAAAAAAGTAAAGTGGAAGGATCTTCCTCTGCAGGTTCTCAGCCTTTCCTGTGTGTCTCACTGGTGCTCCTGGACTGGCCTCCTAGCACAGAGCTGACTCTAGGGCCAAGTCTTTGATGGGAATTGGAACTGACCAGGACCAGGGCTGCCTGCAAGGATGGGCTTCTGGGGTCTGTTGCTCAGGGAGCTCCTAGGGGCCACTGGTGCCTGGACAGGGGTCCACAGTTAAAAACATCGAGAATCCTTTACAGTCATGGAAATCTCTTCCCTCAAGGGGAGAGAGCCCTCGAGCATGTGTCACCCTCAGAGGATTTGTCCAGTAAGGTGCCCTCATCCCCAACCTGCCCAGAACTACTTTGTAGACTCAGAGGACTTAATGCTGAAATGGACTGTCAGGTCCATTCTCCTGCCCTGTGGGTTTTAGAGCTAAGAAAATCATGGCTCAGAGAGGTGACAGCGTCTCCAAGCTCACACAGTTAATGATCAATGCCTGCGTGAAGTCAGGTCTTCTGACTTCCAAACCTTCAAACTCTGTCCAGTGCACAGTCCTGTCGGACCCCCTAAAGCCTGCAGAGCGTATCCATCAGCCCCAGGCAAACGGCGGACTCAATCAACTCAGGGGCAGGGCAGGGGTGGCAAGGGAGGAAGAGGGGGCAGACAGACAGAGTAGGGCAAGTCCCCCAGACTCCTGAGACTTCCTGGACACAGGCTGCTGGTCCTGAATGTGGATTCCAGGCGGACTGAAGAGTTTTGCTGGGGAAATAAAATAATTGGGCAATTAGCTAGTGGTGAATGTGGATTGGGACACTTTTTTCAAGGGACCCATCAGTTGCCTGGAGGAAGAGCAGCTGCCCTTTGTCATGCAGAGTTGAGAACCAGGCCTCCCCTCCGACTGTGGATCTGGGTTGAGGGGAGAGTCTGGTCAGCCGTCTGTAGGGTCAGGTTGGGTTTGAAAAGTGGAAAAATTGCAAAATAACCTCTTCTGACCTTGTGGGAAAGGAGACTACTTACAAAGCTGTCTAAATCAGACCTCTGTCCCCCAAGGCCAGGTGGAAGGAGTCCATACTGTTTATGAATCTGTATTGTTAAGGGTCTGAAAAGTTTATGAAGACTTTCTTCCCCCCAGAGATATTGTAGTGAGTTGTGAACGTTTTCAGTGCAATCGTGTGAATGCAATTACTTCAGGCTTCCGTCTGTTTTGTTGGCATGCACAGGCATTAGGACTGGGGACACTTACATAGTCTCCTCCCACTCAGGTGGCCTTTAGATCAGGGGGTCCCCAACCCCCGAGGGGTACCTGTTGGAGGCCTGTTGAGAACTGGGCTGTACAGGAGAAAGTGAGCAGCGGGTGAGTGAGTGAAGCTTCATCTGCATTTACAGCTGCTCCCCACTGCTCTCCCATCACCCCCAGATGGGACCGTCTAGTTGCAGGAAAACAAGCTCAGGGCTCCCACTGATTCTGCATTATGGTGATTTGTATAATCATTTCACGATATATCACAGTGTAGTAATAATGGAAATGAAATGCACCATAAATGCAATGCACTTGAATCATCCCAAAATCATTTCCCTCACAGCCACCCCTCCACCCCCGAGTCTATGGAAAAATCTTCCATGAAACCAGTCCCTGGTGCCAAAAAGGTTGGGGACTGCTGATCTAGGGTAACCCAGCCTGGCAGCCTGGCTCTGCCTTCCCCAGACCAGAGTCCAGGGCTCCTGCAGTGGCTCTCTCTGGCCTGGAGGGGTTGGGTGGCAGTCCTGTGAAATAATCGCATCCTATCATTAAGGAGAACTATAACCCAGCCTGTTCCAGATGATTCCTCAGCTTCCTGATTCCCTGTGATGAGAAGGAAGAAAGTGACCAGAGGGAGAAATGGAAGACCTCATTTTCCCCCTGAGGTCTTTTCAGGGCTTGCCCTGAAAATTTGAGAGTAAGAGCAGGCAAAGAGAAAGGATTTTTCTCTCCCTCAGGCAAAAAGCACTTTTTGTGTCTTTCTTCACAGCTTCTGAATATTTTCATATTCAAGAACCGTGACACAGGACGCGGTAGCCCAAGGTACTGATTCTGAACCGTGACTCTCTGCCCAAGTGATCCCTAACTTGTCACCCCCATGGCCACACGGAGCACAGATAGAGGTCCCTCTCCTCTGAGGCTCAGCCTGTTTCCCCAGCCCTGCGTCCTGCCGCCCTCCACTCAGCACTCGGCCTCTCAGAGAACATCCCCTGGAGGGTCATCTAGTGACTCATTCTTCATCTGTTTTTTATCTTCGAAATGTTCTCATCTGCAGACCTCAGCATACGTTTCACTTCCTTTATGAACACCCTCCCTAATGTTCTGACCACCCCCATCTCTCCTTGCCCAGCTCACCACTATATTCTCTGGATGCACTTGGTCCCATGTGAAAATAGGGAGATGACAGTCCCTGTGGCGTTCTGGAAAGAGATGGGGGCACAGCTCTGCTGATAGAGCGCCAGCCCAGTGAGGGATGGACACCCCGCAGGTCCACCTTGTAATCACTCCTGACACAGTGCCCAGAAGATAATTTGTGCTTGAGCTGCACTTGCTAAAAGAGAGAGAGAGAGAGGCAGGAGGTGGAGGACAGGGGAAAGAGAAGAGTAACTGGATGGGAAAGAGGTACATGAGACTTTAGTCCAGACTAAGGCCACTACTGATTTCAGTCAGTTCAGTTGCTCAGTCGCATCCGACTCTTTGCGACCCCATGGACTGCAGCACGCCAGGCCTCCCTGTCCATCACCAACTCCCAGAGCTTGCTCAAACTCAGGTCCATCAAGTTGGTGATACCATCCAACCATCTCATCCCCTGTCGTCCCCTTCTCCTCTTGCCCTCAATCTTTCCCAGCATCAGGGGCTTTTGCAGTGAGTCAGCTCTTTGCATCAGGTGGCCAAATTATCGGAGCTTCAGCTTTAACATCAGTCCTTCCAATGAATATTCAGGACTGACTTCCTTCAGGATTGACTGATTGGGTCTCCTTGAAATCCAAGGGACTCTCAAGAGTCTTCTCCAACACCACAGTTCAAAAGCATCAATTCTTTGGCGCTCAGCTTTCTTTATAGTCCAACTCTCACATTCATACATGACTACTGGAAAAACCATAGCTTTGACCAGATGGACTTTTGTTGGCAAAGCAATGTCTCTGCTTTTTAATATGCTGTCTAGGTTGGTCATAGCTTTTGTTCCAAGGAGTAAGTGTCTTTCAATTTCATGGCTGCAGTCACCATCTGCAGTGATTTTGGAGCCCCCCCAAATAAAGTCTGTCCCTGTTTCCACTGTTTCCCTATCTATTTGCCATGAAGTGATGGGACCAGATGCCATGATCTTCATTTTGTGAATGTTGAGTTTTAAACCAGCTTTTTCACTCTTCTCTTTCACTTTCATCAAGAGGCTCTTTAGTTCCTCTTCACTTTCTGCCATAAGGGTGGTGTCATCTGCATATCTGAGGTTTTTGATATTTCTCCCAGCAGTCTTGATTCCAGCTTGTGCTTCATCCAGCCCTGCATTTCTCATGATGTACTCTGCATAGATGTTAAATAAGCAGGGTGACAATATACAGCCTTGATGGTACTCCTTTCCAGATTTGGAACCAGTCTGTTGTTCCATGTCCGGTTGTAACTGTTGCTTCTTGACCTGCATACAGATTTCTCAGGAGGCAGGTAAAGTGGTCTGGTATTCCCATCTCTTTCAGAATTTTCCACAGTTTGTTGTGATCCTCACAGTTAAAGGCTTTGGCATAGTCAGTAAAGCAGATGTTTTTCTGGAACTCTCTTACTTTTGCTATGATCCAGTGGATGTTGGCAGTTTGATCTCTGATTTCTCTACCTTTTCTGAATCCAGCTTGAACATCTGAAAGTTCTTGGTTCACATACTGTTGAACCCTAGCTTGGAGAATTTTGAGCATTTCTTTGCTAGTGTGTGAGATGAGTGCAATTGTGTGGTAGTTTGAACATTCTTTGGCATTGTCTTTCTTTGGGGTTGGAATGAAAACTTGCCTTTTCCACTCCTGTGGCCACTGCTGAGTTTTCCAAATTTGCTGGCATATTGAGTGCAGCACTTTCACAGCATCATCTTTTAGGATTTGAAATAGTTCAGCTGAAATTCCATCACATCCACTAGCTTTGTTCATACTTCCTAAGGCCCACTTGACTTCAGACTCCAGGATGTCTGGCTCTAGGTGAGTGATCACACTATCCTGGTTATTTGGAACATGAAGATCTTTTTTGTATAGTTCTTCTCTGTGTATTCTTGCCACCTCTTCTTAATATCTTCTGCTTCTATTAGGCCCATGCATTTCTGTCCTTTATTGTGCCCATCTTTGCATGAAATGTTTCCTTGGTATCTCTAATTTTCTTGAAGCGATCTCTGGTCTTTCCCATTCAATTGTTTTCCTCTATTCTTTGCATTGATCACAGAGGAAGGCTCTCTTATCTCTCCTTGCTATTCTTTGGAACTCTGCATTCAGATGGATATATCTTTCCTTTTGTCCTTTACTTTTCACCTTCTCTTCTTTTCTGAGCTATTTGTAAGGCCTCCTCAGACAACCATTTTGCCTTTTTGCATTTCTTTTTCTTGGGGATGGTCTTGATCATTGCCTCCAGTACAATGTCATGAATCTCTGTCCATAGTTCTTCAGGCCCTCTATCAGACCTAATCCCTTGAATATATTTGTCACTTCCACTCTATAATCATAAGGGATTTGATGTAGATCATACCTGAATGGTCTAGTGGTTTTCCCTACTTTCTTCAATTTAAGTCTGAATTTTGCAATAAACTAATAATCAATACATCAAACCTTTTTTTTTTTTTTTTGGCTATGCTAGGTCTTAGTTGCAGCACTCAGGATCTTTGCTGTGACATGCAGGCTCTAGTTTCCTGACCAGGGATCGATCCCAGGCCCCCTGCATTGGGAGCATGGAGTCTTAACCACTGAACCACAAGGGAAGTCCTCAACACATAAAACTTTAAAGTTGACAAACTTGGCAGATGGACAATGAGAGGCATCTCCTATGTTAACACCTATCCTCTGTTCAGCTTCCCTCAAAACCATGCTGAATCCTGTATGAGCTTCTGGAATGTCTGGACCTGCACAAGCCCTGGTATGTGGTAACATCAGTGTGGGAATATGTTCTCTTGTTTTCACCTGACAGCACATCCTTGACCACCTCCCTGCTCTTGGAAACACAGCCAGGAGACATCAGTGCTTGGTCCTGGTTTTCCTGACCTCACATGATTCCCTCGGCCTTTTTTTTTTTTTTCAGTGTACCAAAATTTGCTTTTATAAACTACTTGGCCAGATTAAGAAACTGAACAATATTTATACTTTTGAATTTCAAGGATCTGAATCTTGTCACATACTACCCACCCAAAGCTCTACCATTTTCTTTTTTTTGTTTTTTTTAGATAATATGATATGCAAGGTGGGTCAAAACAGTTTTGAAAAAAAAGTTTATTTCTATTTATTCATTCATGCTAAGATAGCATCAGCATAGGTAATAGGAACACACTTTTAAGTTTAAAATTAATTTTCCATTTTGAAAAGTTCAGGATTTTGTCTCTTCTTTCTACCTTACTCTTTTAAATATGTCAGTTCAACAAAATAACAGACAGAAGAAAAGCTTATTCCCTTACTTTTCTCAGAATAACAGACAAATGAAAAGTTTATTCCTTTACTTTTCTTAAGGTTATATTGGGATAATTAGAATTGGTTCTTTAGAATTTTGGTATCATTTATAGAAACCCGGAGATTTAACCACAGACTAATATAGGTAAGAAGGTTATAGCACACACACACACAGAAAAGAAGAGAAAATTTTATTAATAAAATGAACAAATCTCAGGGCATTTTCAAATTCTGAGCCATAAGAAAGCCCTCCTGGGGATCCTTAAGCTAAAAGACTCTTCCCTTCAGAGTAGAGTGGAGATTATTAAAAATTGTAAGACAATGGGCACTGATGATGTGGCCCATGGAAGCTACCTTGTTGTTGTTCGGTCACTAAATTGTGCCCAAAGCTTTTTTGCGACCCCTGTGGACTGTAGCCTGCCAGGCTCCTTTGTCTATGGGATTTCCCAGGCAAGAATAATGGAATGGTTTGCCATCTTCTTCTCCAGGGGATCTTCCCAACCCAGGGATCACACCCGTGTCTCCTACATTGCAGGTGGATTCTTTACCACTGAGCCACCTGGGAAGCCCTGGAAGCTTCCTTAGGATAGGCATAAAGGGAGTATCCATGTTTTAGGGGCTGGCGAACGAAACAAAAGCCAAGAAGCCGCTTTAAACTCGTGTCCGTGGCAGGTCAAATGATGCTGATACAAGCGCTTCCCTTAGAAAGATGATTACCCCATCGTCACCTGTGCAAGGCTTAGCCCTCAGACCCCGTACACTGCTGCTTCTCTTCTTTCCATCACGTGTTCCAGGAGCAAACCCCCCTGACCGCATGGTGGTGCAGACCGGAAAAGCCAGACGGTGGGTACCGCAAAGGGGCTCTGGATTTCTAGCTGTTGGTCACGATTTGCAATGTCTAACGAGGAATCTAGTAAAACAGATTCTTAAATCTGTTTTAAGAATTAAATTTAAGGTTAAAATGGATTGTTAATGCTAACTTTAGTGTATTTTGAAGATATTACTAAACAACTTTTGTGGTTTAGAGCCGCCAAAACTACCTTGACTCTCCTGGACATATTTTACTTTAAAAAAGGAAATACAATAGGCAAAAAACACAAAAATTAAAATCTACTGTTCTATAACAACTAACTAACATTTTAATGTTTTTTGTAAAATACAATTTCTTTCAGATACTCTAACTTTTAAGTGACATTAAAAAGTTTTGGCCTTCTTTAATATCTTGTTTAATACTTTAATATTTTGCATAATTTAAAATACAGCCATTGAGGTTAGCATTTCAAGGGAAAAAAGTAAATGAAAAAAAGGAGAATAGTAACTCGCTGAGAAACTTATGATTCAGTTTGTTTTGGATTCTTTAAAAAAGTTAGGCCTGGAATTTTAGTTATCCTAATTCTCATTCCAATTGGATATCTCAATGTGTGGATTCTAGATAAAAGATAAAATATTTTGCAGGCTTTCCAGGTGGCGCTAGTGGTAAAGAGTCCGCCTGCCAATGTAGGAGATGCAACAGACTGTGGTTCGATCCCTGGGTCAGGAAGATCCCCTCAAGTAAGAAATGGCAACCTGCTCCAGTATTCTTGCCTGGAAAATTCCATGGACAGAGGAGCCTGGCGAGCTATAGTCCATGGAGTCCCGAAGAGTCAGATACGCCAAGAGTCTCCTGAGGGACTGAGCACACTTGCGTATAATTAATGCCAAACCCACCGACTGGACTGTTTAGAGTCTGTTTCACTGGGTTTGGAAAAGGAAAACTTCAATAAAGCCAACTCTATACTGAGGTTCACTGACTGAAAATGCCGTTTTAAAAGCTCTGCTTTTGTGGCAAATTTCTAGACAAATCATAAAAGCATAATATTATAGATATTGTACTGTTCACAGGTACTTGTTGGGGAAGTGAAGTGCTTGCGTTTAAACTATCAAAATTCTGGCCTTTCAAAACCATGTCCATGAATGCACTTCCACTTACCACGTCACTCTGCTTGACCCCACAGACTGTATGTAATGATTTCATATTATTAGGTTAGTCATGTGCCCATTATGGCTTGCAATTGTAACTATCTTTTGTTTTTGTCTGGCTACTGATTTTGAAAACTGATAAACATCTTTTACTATTGATATTATATGAAACAAATTCTGACCTTTCAAAATAGATTTTCTAATACAATATTTTTTTTAAATCAGCATTTGCTTTTAAATGCATAAAATGTCAATTAAAAAGTCCTTATAGATAAATGAGAAGTTATAAATACAGAGAAATAAAAAGTTATTCCTTTGTCTCAATTATTTTTTCACTTTTAATTATATTCAACACAGAATCACTTTCTAAGTAAATGTCTAATGAAAAACAATTTCAATGTGAAATAAAACTAAGCAGTCCAATATGACTTGCATAGAAACTCTTAGTGCAATTTCTCAAAATTCAGAATTAAATTTCTATAATAATGGAAAAACTTTTAGTCTCTTATTATTCAAAACGTGCAACTTCCTATGAGACTAGAAAGTTAGCAGAGAGGATCAAACAGACTTAAGCACTGCCTGACTTCTGAAGCGATGAACTCTTATCCTTGCAGTAGTCATCTTGATTAACAAGGGAATTTCTCAGTCTGTTCTCTGGAGTAAATAGTCAAGATACCACTGTCCATATGCTTCAGTTCACAGATTTCTTTTATGGGCCATTTCCAGAGGATGATGTAGCTTCATGAACTGAGCATTCACTTGGCAAAACTTCAGCTCCTGGACCAACTTCATCAGAGTGGCAGTTAATATCTGTATAAGCCAGAGAAATAACGTAACTCCATTGTTCCTCAGCAGGCCACGGCGGTAGCATCTGATAACTATAAACAGACAGCTGATACCCAGTGATATCCCGAACCAGTGAAGTTGGATATGGAGGAGAAGCCTGAACATACTTAGTTTATATAGGATTCATCGTGGTTAGAGGCTGCCTGTGAGTTTCAGTGTTTGGGTTACTCCAGACACTCTGCAACTGTGGTAAAGGAGGAAGATTGAAAACCAAAGGACAAGGCTGTACATGATAAGCGTGTAAATTCTGTTTCCTGAGTGCAGAGCTCAATTTCAGCTGTTTATCATGGAAATTTATCTGTGATTCTACTGTCTTCTGCCCATTCACACCACTGTAAAATGCAACAATCCATAGCCTTTGGACACACCAGTCCGATCTGTGATTATCTTCACTTCTTTTACTGAAACATACCTAGTAAAGCCGAAGTGCTCATTGCAGGGACTGCAGCCTGCGAGGCTCTTCTGTCCATGGGCTTCTCCAGGCAAGAATACTGGAGTGGGTTGCCATTTCCTTCTCCAAGAGATCTTCCCAACCCAGGGATGGAACCTGGATACCTAATAAAGAAACCTCTAATTTCGGTTTTGTCCATCCTAACATCAATTCCACCAGCAAAATAAAGGGTATTTGGCATGACTTTACCCTCTAGTAAAACATATCCTTGGCGGGTTGTAGCTGATGAAGACTGGGTGCTGGCCTCTGGAGATGGTTGAGTTTGGAGTCTCAGGATTTGCAGCAGACATGATGGCGACAACTAGTATTCCCGCAGAGGGGTTGGAGGAGGAACAGAAGCTGGCTTCAGGCACCTCACTCGCTACTACTGTTAGGCCTGCTAGTGCCCTACACCCGGCTTGAATGGGCAGAGGAAGTAGGGAAGAGTGGCGAGGACAAGGGGCGCCGGCGAGCTCCCTTGACTTTTTCTTTAGGATCACCTTGTTTTAGATGGAAATTTCTTGAAGGTCTGTATCAGAGCATGTTTTTCTAGGCTGTCAGCACTGAATTCATTCTTGTGGAGCCAGAGTTCTACCCAATCCAGGGGAGAAGTGTTAATGGAGGGCAGTGGTATTGATATTTGTTATCATTAATTGCGATGTGGTATCAGAATCATTATTATGGTATTGCTCTTATTACCCTCTTCTTCACCCGATTCTTTACCTCTCACACCTGATAAAGCAGGGAGGAAGGATTTGCCCCTCTGACAGGTAATTGGAAAGGTGGCCTGAGTAAACAAAATACATAACAACGAGCATAGAGTCATTTGGGAAATCCCTAGGATTAGCACCGTCCTGTTGGGTCAGATCCTTTTCCCACATACTTCAGCATTTTGTCAATAGCTCAGCACTGCATCTATCATGAAAAGGAAATGAGCTTTTGCCATCCACTCTGGCGTGTTTTACCCACTTCCTGCATGTTCATTAGGGGATGTGACACTCCAGCCACCAGGCAGCCCCCACACCTCCTGGAAACACTTTTTGCTTCCTCTTCTATGCAGCTCTAAGCTGTCCTTAGAGCATTTGGCCTGCTGCTTGCTCTTGGAGCTCCGAGGGGTTCCTGGTGGGAGCTGATGAGTTTTCTGCAGAGCCTTTTGTGTATGTGTTTGTGTGTGTGTGTGTGTGTGTGTTCAAAGATATATCTGTGGTGCTACATCAAATAGCAAAGAAAGATTTAGAATGAAAAGTAATAGCCTCCCACTTGCATCCTTCCCCCGTTCTCAAACAGCACTTCTGACAGTTTACCTCCCAAACCATAAACAGTATGCCTGACTCCTTAACTTAGCTGTATCTGTTGACTCTTTGCTGTAAAACACAAGGATTTAGCTCCTTTCTTCTTCACTCTGGATTCCATCTCCTCAGATTTTTAATAAATGTGTGGGTAATTTTAGTTCTTCTCAACACTTTTGCGAATTTCAACAATGCATGAAAATCTCTATTTCTCACTCCTTGAGCGGCAGACGTGTCTTAATATTGCATCACATAAAATAAGACTATGAAGCGGCAGTGTCTTCCACCCCCTCACCCACTCTGGTCTCCTAACCCTGTACCAGTCACACCCTGGCATTTTTAATGTCAAGGTTGGTAACCATAACAGCTTATTTAGTCCTTTGTTTAAAAGTTGATTTTCAATGCTGAAAACCAATAAGTGACAATTATGTTACCATTCTTATGTAAATATTCTTTGTTGTAGGGCCAATAAATAGCGCTGAGTCCAACCCTGGACCACTCATACTAAGCAAAGTGAGTCAGAAAAAGACAAATACCATATGCTATCACCTATATGCAGAATCTAAAATATGACACAAATGAGTTTATCCATGAAACAGAAACAGACTCACAGATGGAGAACAGACTTGTAGTTGCCAGGGGGAAGAGGGGCCAGGAGAGGATTGGTTTGGGAGTTTGAGACTAGCAGATGCAAACTCTGCTATACTATATTTAAACAAGGTCCTATTTTATAGCACAGGGAACTATATTCAACATCCTGTAATAAACCATAATGGAAAAGAATATGAGAAAGAATATATATATATATATATATATATATATATATATATATATACACGTTATGCATAGTTGCTCAGTTGTGTCTGACTGCCATCCCATGGACTGGAGATAAAGTCCATGGGGATTCTCCAGGCAAGAATCCTGGAGTGGGTTGCCATGCCCTCCTCCAGGGAATCTTCCCAACCCAGGGATTGAACCCAGGTCTCCCACATTGCAGGCAGATTCTATACTATCTGAGCCACTAGGGAAGCCCTTTTATATAGTGATAGATAGGTCCTTGTTTAGTTTATATATAGTGGTGCTCACAACAACTATACTTCAATAAAAAATAATAAAAAAAAGAATGCCTTCTTTAAGATCTGTGGGCTCTTCTTATTTGTTCTGATTCTCATCTCTCTCTCTCTTCTTTTTTCTTTTAATAAAATTTCATCTCCCAGCCCTGTCCACCCTCTCTCCAAGGTCTCTGTTTTCTGTATCTAGATCTGGTTGAGCCTCTACATCGCACATTTCCTTTGTTTATGTGTACGAATATTTATTGTTTGTGCCCATGGCTTCACATTCTGAAACATTCATGACTTTATAACCTAGCCCTTCTGTTGCTGTTTGTTATTTTAAATAAAAACTTTATTTTAAAACAGCAAAGAAAACTGTAAACAAAACTAAAAGCAACCTACATACAGGGGGAGGGATAAATTAGGCATATGGGATTAATAGATAGGCACCACTATATATAAAATAATTAAACAAGGACCTATCTACTGTACAGCATAGGGAAATATATTCAATACTTTATAATAACCTATAATGAAAAAGAACTGGAAAAAAATAAATATATATATATATCTGAATCACTTTTCTTTACAGCTGAAAGTAATACAATATTGCAAATCAACTATATACTTCAATTAAAAAATCATTCTGAGAATTCTAATTATAATTTTTGAGCATTTAATGTTCCCAAATAATACCCATTTGCTCTAGAGTCAATCCTTCAAAGAGACTCACCTATTTCTTTGGAGAAAATAGGGCTGTGAGTCTTCACTATCAAAACCTCTTCTTTGGCAAAGACCTGAGACCATGTCTCCCCATTGTGAAGGTCAGCTTGCAAGCAAGGTCAGCTTGCTCCTTGTATGAGGATGCATGTATTTCAGCTTCATCTGCAATGGGAGGCTGACCTGGGTTCTGTGAATGAAAGAGATATCCCTGGATGTCACCCAAATCTTTTGTCCAAGGGCGTCTTCTAGGCTCCCCCAGAGGCGCTGACCACAGAACCATGCAGCCCCTCCTCTCTTTCCTGAGGAAGACTTCTCCAGGAAAAGGAGCCCACCACCACCACTCCTCTCCCCAGAGCCCAGAGAAGCCTCTGAGGGAGACAAACTGAGGGACTAGAACTCAGGAGACCAACAATTTGCCCAAAACCTTGCAGAAGGAAAGCAGCCATCATGCCCCACAGAAGCCTAAGAGGCAATGATATTGGAACTGAAACTGACATGCTATTTGCAAAATAAAGAAGCAGACAGCCCAACCAGGCTCCTTAATTTGCAAGCAAGCACCTGCAGCGGGCAGCCTCTCAGAGGAAGATGTTGCTACTGCTATGTGTTAATAGTGCCTGTTACAGGGTGTCTCTAAACGGAAAAATACTTTTTTTTTTTTAAGTTTAGAGCACAGGACATTTATTAGCATATCAGAGGTTGTTCAGAGATACTATTCAGAACCAACACAGCATTTCAAAGGCAGTTTTGTAATTTCTGCCTTTTTATCTAGAAATTTTCATGATTAATAAAATCCAAAGTTGATCACCAGGCATTGAAAAATGAATAGAAAGTAGCTATCAAAAATAAAACATTTATGTGATGTTCTTTTTCAAACCACTGTGTGTAGTAGTGCATGGGTGCTCAGTAGCTTTATCGTGTCCCACTCTTAGCGACCCTATGGACTGTAGCCATGCTTCTCTGTCCACGGGATTCTACAGGCAAGAACTGGATTGAGTTGCCATGTCCTCCTATAGCGGATCTTTCTGACTCGGAGATCAAACCCACATCTCCTGCACCTCCAACACTGCAGGCAGATTCTTTATCCACTGAGCCATCTGGGAAACCCATATGTAGTAGTACAGTTTTCTAACTTGAGTCATGAATAGTCTTACCAAAATCAAGTCATTCACCTTTGGAACAAAGGCTAATCTGTACCCATCAGTTTCACAAATTCAAAAGTAGTCTTTCATTATCCAGAATTAAAAATCAATCTTGTAATAACTTACAATGGAAAAGAATCTGAAAATGAATATGTATGCATACAACTGAATCATCTTGCTGTACACCCAAAACTGACACAACCCTGTAAATCAATTATACCTCAATTTTAAAAAGTTAAGTTTCAAGAAAGAATATTTTAGCATTTTAATGTCTTAATCAACATCTACTGATTCAAAAGTTAAAAAGTATGCCCCATTAAATTTATGCATCTGAATTTTTTTAAAAAACTTGAAATTATAATAAAATTGTCAGTATTTTGCCCAATATGTACTTAGGTAAACAGAATTATGACAAAGTCAACAATTAGTGACTAGTAATATGCCAAAATAATTTCACATATTTATAAACAAATTGAAATCTCTTCTACTTTCATTATCTTCAGAAACCTAAGAATACCACTCAACAGTCATTTACTTGTCATTTTCATCAGACACCATTCTTTTTGGCTTTGTATTCTACTGAATACATCTTTCCTTGTTTACTTCCATTTTACTAAAAAGAAAAAGAAATCTTGGGAACAAAATGAAGTTGAAATTAATTCAACAGCTGCTGAAATTTCACCTGAAATTGTAAACAGCTACAAATCTGCAAAAGGAAAAGGTAAACACATTAGTTTTAATATATAGTTAGTACACAGTTAAAATTAAAAGAGTTATTTTGGGAAAGTCGATGCAAGTAGAAAATTGATTAAAGTATATTCACTAAAAGTCCTGTCATCAACATTTTTATTTAGTTTGGTAAATGCTATTATATATAAATATGTAACAATATAAATACATACAATACAAATATGTCACAAAAGAATGTAAACACTGCAACTCTTTCAAAAGACAACAGTAAAAGATAAATGTTTTCTTGATGTCATATGTTTTCTTAGTTCTTAAGTGGAGTTGAGCTTCCTTTCATCGTCTTCTTTAGGTGATGATAGTTTGGCAAGACGGAGAAAGCAATGGCACCCCACTCCAGTACTCTTGCCTGGAAAATCCCATGGACGGAGAAGCCTGATAGGCTGCAGTCCATGTGGTCGCTAAGAGTCGGACACGACTGAGTAACTTCACTTTCACTTTTCACTTTCATGCATTGGAGAAGGAAATGGCAACCCACTCCAGTGTTCTTGCCTGGAGAATCCCAGGGATGGGGGAGCCTGGTGGGCTGCCGTCCATGGGGTTGCACAGAGTTGGACACGACTGAAGCAACTTAGCAGCAACAGCAGCAGCAATTTGGCAATATTTTCATCAGGAAATCCAGTTGCAGTGTGTGGGGCTGTGGCTACTTGGTCTGCACCCAACAAAGCCAGTCTGCGCCATAGATCACTGTGTCCTCAGGGATGACTTCAAGCATCTTCAGATTGCAACAGGCTCCAGTAATGCAATCACTTATCAATATTACTTTTTCTGCCTACATACGCTTTTAATAGACTATTACTTTTTTTCAAAACAGTCCTTACAAGAAGGAAGGCTCTAGGACTTCCCTAGTGATATAGTGGATAAGAATCTGCCTGCCAATGCAGGGGCATGAATTTGATCCCTGGTCCACAGGGATCCCACATGCAGTGGAACAGTTGAGCCACAACTACTGAGACTGTGCTCTGCACCCAAGCGTAGCCCCCACTCTCTGCAACTAGAAAAAGCCTGACAAAAACAATGAAGACCCAGCATGGCCAAAATAAATAAATAATTTAAAACAAAAAAAGAAGTTCAGCTCTAGCTGGAGTGGATGGAATGACCCTCTGCAAAATGGTGTGGGGACAGGGCCTTGAGGCGAAGGCTCTAAGATGGGTTTCACAGTCCCAAGGACTTGTTTGCTCTGTCCCAGAACAAGGAGCCATCTCCCTCTGATGGAGGCCAGAGGAGGGAGGCTGAGGGATGCTGAGCCCCCGCCACCCCCTCGGGGCTCTGTGGGAGAATGAGTGACGGGAAAGTGAGAAAGGGGAATGGTGGAGAGAGGAGCATCAGGAAGGACACAGTAGAGATGGGCCCTTGCTTCTCTGACACCCTCTTCCTCTGCCTTCACCACATCACCTGGTTGCTTCTTAAATGTTAACAGTGGGAGGAAGGTTTAGAAATTCCTGGAGTCCAGCCTCAGCCAGTGTGAGATGTGTCCAACCAGACTCCAGACGTCTTTGCACATCAACTTCCTGCCTCCCAGTGGCTGAAGCCCTGTCAGGAGTGCAGAGCCCCCTCTTCAGTAAAATCATTTTTGAGGAAGGCAGGAAAGTCAGAGGATGAGATGGTTAGATAACATCACCAACTCATTGGACATGAATTTGAGCAAACTACGTGAGGTAGAGGAGGACAGAGAAACCTGGAGTGCTGCAGTCCATGGGGTCGCATAGAGTCAGGCATGACTTAGTGGCTGAACAACAACAGGAAGGCAACTCTGGAACCCCGAGTGTCACCTTTGCCCAGAAGGAGCAAGGGTAAGAGCAGATCGTGGCTCCATGATCCAAGTCCGAAGGCTCAGCACCCATCATTCTGTCTACCTGGGGCTCCTTGCCGTCGCATACATTCCATTTGTACCCCCACAACAATGAGGGACTTTAAGAAGGAAAATTGAGGCTGAAACACACCATACCATTCACGAAACACAATATCATCCAAGGCCATGAGCCTGAATGTCAGGGACCCCACTGGGATTTGAACACAGGCCCCTTGACCGGTGTAGGCTGCACCCACACACCTTAATCTCATGGGTAAACAATCTCCCAATCTCAGTAGATGGGCTACCTCTGGGCAGCCAGCTAATCCCATCCGCAGTTCATTCATTCAATCAACATTCACTGAGCACCGATCAATCACCAGACACCTCAGAGCTGGGGAAACAAAGACAGAGTCCTAGCCAGTAGGAAGCCCACCCTTAGTAAACAGACAGCTACTCGGGGTGATAAGTGTGGCTGGGCTGAAGAGAGGTTGATGTGGATTCTCGCTAGCTTCCCAGGGAGTGGTCCATGTCAGATCTCCCTGGTGTGACCCTTCCATGCTGACTAGCAGAGGCAGCACTGAGCTTCGGGGCTGGGGAAGGCCCCGGGCACGGTGATTCATGCCTATGAGCCCTTCCAAACTTTCTTGTGCCACAACTTTGACTGCAAAGAAAGTGTCATCCTTGGCACCCCAAGGACCATGGCCAGTCTGCCTGTAGTTACCGGTGCTCAGGGCATCTGAAGAAATAAGATGAGGCCTAAAGGAAAGAAGTGTGATGAGTCAGGAAATGTGCGCCTAAGACTCAAATAGAGGGTGCTGGTTTCTTTACGCAGCAGGAACCCCTCCCTGCTTCTGAGTGGGCCCGGCGCCTGCTCAGAGGGACCCCAGTCCAGCTCCACCTTGTCAAAGTCCAGTGGCCTTGGGCTGCTCCCCATGACTTAGTTTCCACATTTACTGAATGAAGAGAGTGATAATAGAGCTTTCATTGTAGGGTTGTTTGAATCCTTATTTATTAAGCACTTAAACAGTTTTCAGGACGTGAAAAACACTATGGAAGAGTTTTTTTTAAAAGAGAAGGGATTTTTGGCGCAGGTGGGGCTAAGTTTGGAACCTGTAACCTGAAGGCAAGGCTGGAGCAGAGAAAACGGCCGCAATCCGGTAATACATCTTCGTGCATAAGGTGTGCCTTTCTCGCCAATCCTGGGAGGAAAGACTGGTGCTGGAGAATCTGGTAAAAGCACCATTGTGAAGCAAATGAGGATCCTGCATGTTAATGGGTTTAATGGAGAGGGCGGTGAAGAGGACCCGCAGGCTGCAAGGAGCAACAGCGATGGTGAGAAGGCCACCAAAGTGCAGGACATCAAAAACAACCCGAAAGAGGCCATTGACACCATCGTGGCCGCCATGAGCAACCTGGTGCCCCCTGTGGAGCTGGCCAACCCAGAGAACCAGTTCAGAGTGGATTACATTCTGAGCGTGATGAACGTGCCGGACTTTGATTTCCCTCCCGAATTCTACGAGCATGCCAAGGCTCTCTGGGAGGATGAAGGGGTGCGTGCCTGCTATGAGCGCTCCAACGAGTACCAGCTGATTGACTGTGCCCAGTACTTCCTGGACAAGATTGATGTCATCAAGCAGGATGACTACGTGCCCAGCGACCAGGATCTGCTCCGCTGCCGTGTCCTGACTTCTGGAATCTTTGAGACCAAGTTCCAGGTGGACAAAGTCAACTTCCACATGTTTGATGTGGGCGGCCAGCGTGATGAACGCCGCAAATGGATCCAATGCTTCAATGATGTGACTGCCATCATCTTCGTGGTTGCCAGCAGCAGCTACAACATGGTCATTCGGGAGGACAACCAGACCAACCGCCTGCAGGAGGCTCTGAATCTCTTCAAGAGCATCTGGAATAACAGATGGCTGTGCACCATCTCTGTGATTCTGTTCCTCAACAAGCAAGATCTGCTGGCTGAGAAAGTCCTTGCTGGAAAATCGAAGATTGAGGACTACTTTCCAGAATTTGCTCGCTACACTACTCCTGAGGATGCGACTCCCGAGCCCGGAGAGGACCCACGCGTGACCCGGGCCAAGTACTTCATTCGAGATGAATTTCTGAGAATCAGCACTGCTAGTGGAGATGGGCGCCACTACTGCTACCCCCACTTCACCTGCGCTGTGGACACCGAGAACATCCGCCGCGTGTTCAACGACTGCCGTGACATCATCCAGCGCATGCACCTCCATCAGTATGAGCTGCTCTAAGAAGGGAACCTCCAAATTTAATTAAGGCCTTAAGCACAATTAATTAAAAGTAAGATGTAATTGTACACGCAGTTGATCACCCACCATAGGGCATGGTTAACAAAGCAACTTTTCCTTTCCCTCAAGTGATTTTGCGAAACCCCCTTTACCCTACTGCTTGCTTAAATATTCCAAATTTAGAAAGCTTAAGGCGGCCTATAGATT
The DNA here is from genome assembly GCA_007570785.1 of Antilocapra americana. Lineage (NCBI taxonomy): Eukaryota > Metazoa > Chordata > Mammalia > Artiodactyla > Antilocapridae > Antilocapra > Antilocapra americana. The sequence goes on along the minus strand of ML663559.1, from coordinate 7,407,166 downwards.
ACTATTAAGAAAAAAGGCCACAAACGTTCCCTTCTCTCTTTAAGTAACTAAAATAATAGCAGCAAACAGAAATACATAAATGAAACAAATGAAATAAATATCGTGTTGTGCAGCATTAAAAAAATCAAAATAAAAATTAAATGTGAGCAAAAAAAATAAATAAATAAAATAAATAAAAAAGAGAGAAGGGATTCAAGAAGCTGTTTAACTGGCCTCCCTGCCTTCAGCCAGGATCCCTTCCATGGAGCTGTTGAAAGAGGACAGGGGTAATCAACAAAAAGGTAGCACTGTTGTTGGGAATGTAAATTGGTACAACCGCTGTGAAAAACAGTATGGAGCTTCCTCAAAAAATAAAAATAGAGCTACCATATGATCCTGAAATCCCACTCCTGGGTATATATGCCAGAAAAAAGTATAATTCAAAAAGACACACGCACCCCAATATTCACAGCAGCACTATTCACAATAGCCACGACATGGAAACAACCTAAATGTCCACTGACAGATGAATGGATAAAGATGATGTGGTACACACACACACACACACACACACACACACACACACAATGGAATATTATTCAGCTACCAAAAAGAATAAAATAATGCCATTTGCAACAACATGGATAGACCTAGTGATTATCATACTAAGTGAAGAAAATCAGACAGAAAAAGACAAATACCGTACAATATCACTTACATGTGAAATCTAAACATAACACAAACGAACTTATCTATAAAACGGAAATAGAAACAGACTCATAGACATAGAGAAGAGACTTACGGTTGCCTAGGGGGCGGGGGCAGAGAAGGGTTGGACTGAGAGTTTGGGATTAGCAGATACAAACCATTATACATAGAATGGATAAACACCAAGACCCTAATGTATAGCATAGGGAATTATACTCAATATCATATAATAAACCATAATGGAAAAGAATATGAAAAAATAAAATGTATGATTTCAGTCAACACACTAAAGGGGGAAAAAAGGAAATTTACAAATGTGTCAATACTGATTATTACTGAGTTGAAGAAATCTGGGTGATTTTTGGTGTCATCTTTACGATTTTTCTGTATTTCCCACTCACCTCCCCACCCCACCCCCAGCCCCTGACCCAGCTCTGAGCAGTGCCCTCCTGGGCAGTACAGGGGTACGGGAGTGGTGGGAGCTTTTCCTGACTCTGACCCTGACACTGAGACTGGGCTGGCTGCTGGCGGGTGGAGGGGGGACACAGAATACCTGCTGTTACTGGAGTCACAGGGTTACCCTGCCCATCCAAAGCATCTCCAAGGTCCTTTGCTCAGTGGGAGTCTTCTCTTCTCCAAAACCCCATGAGATCACAAGGTCCTCCCAAATGAAGAAACCAAGACCAGAGAGGTCACAGGACTTGCCCAGGGTCACCAAGGGGAGAACACCTGTGGCTCTAACTTCAGGCCAAGCAGGATTCAGGCAGTGGCCTCAAGGCCCCAGGTAAGAGAGGGAAGGGTAGCACATGAGCTTGTCAAATGTATAAAGAACATTTTACAAGAATTCATTGCTTTTTTAACTTTTTCTATTGCTCATGTAGAAAACATTTGAAAATACAGAAAACTATAAAAAAGAAAAGTTATCTATAATCATACGTCCTAGATATTAACCTCTATTACCACATACTGGCATGTTTTCCTCTATGCTATTTCAGAATTTAAGGTGTTGGTGTTTGTAGATTTTTATCCTGTTCTCCCCTTAGTGTTGTTATAGCATGAAATACTATAACATGATTAAATTATATAAATTATATAAATTCAAAAACATGATTTTTAATGACTACACAGTTAAATAATAATCATAGCCAATACTTTTATAACATGGTTTCATTAACTCAGGTTTCCATAACAAAATACCACAGACTGGATGGTGGAAATAACAGACATTTATCATCTCACACTACTGGAGGCTGGGAGGTTCAAGGTCAAAGTGCCAGCTGATTCGGTCTCTGGTGAGCGCCTGCTTCCTGGCTTGCAGGTGACCGTCTTCTTGCTGTGTGCTCACGTGGCAGAGAGAGTTCTGCGGCTTCCTCTTTGATAAGGGCATTAATTCTACTATGAGGGCCTCATCTTCATTCCTCATCTAAACCTAATTAATCCCTAAAGACCCCCACTTCCTAATACCATCCCATTGGGGGTTAGGACGCACATATACGAATTTTGAGGGGATGCAATTCCACCCACAGCAGCACTTACTGTGAACCCAGAACACAGTGGATCTTATAAGCACCAGCTCACCAACTCCTCGGCAGGAAGGGCTGTCATTACGCCCGCTTCACAGACGAGGAACCCACGGCACAGAGTGGTAGCTTGCTGGTAATTTGGGGTTTGAGATTTAAATTCAAGCCACCTGGACAGAAAGAAGAAGTGCAGAAAATGTGAATTACAGAGCACACCAGGAGAAAATGAAAGTGCATATCTGGGTTCTACTTTAGGGAGACGAGTCAGGTCTCTGTGATAAGCTAACATTTAATATGATACGTGGAGAATGAGTTGGATTCAGCCAGGCAGAGTGGTGGAAAGAGAGGTGAACTGCTCCAGGCTGGCGACTCCCTGCTCCCTGCGCTTACTTTTAAGTTGAAAACACCCAAATAGCCAGATTTTTCATGACCATTTTGAAACTTAAAAATGGGGTGTGGTACCTATAATCCTACAATTTTCATTCCTCCTTTTATTCCCTTTCAACTTGTAGTACTTTTTTCCCTTACAAATTTTAGTAGATAATCTATACCTGTTTGATGGAATTTGTTTTTAACTTACAAGAATTCCACACTCTTCCCTGTTTTACACAGTTACTATACACCTCCTTTTGATTGCTCTATGTAGTCACCATGTGGGACACCATAGTTTGCTTCGTTTTCACTACCGGAAGCACTGCTGTTATAAACATCTCTACGCTTGCAGCGCTTTTCTTCTTTTGACCTATGAGGTAGGTGTAGATTTACAGGTGGGACTTTTGCTACTCTGTTTGCACTCTTTTTTTTTTCCTTCTTTACAAAGTTGGCTTTATTTATTTATTTATTTTTAAAATTTTCTTTATTGTGTTGGTTTTGCCATACATTGACATGAAACCGCCATGGGTTTACATATGCTCCCCCTCCAGAACCCCCCTCCCTCCTCCCTCCCGATTCCCTCCCCCTGGGTCATCCCGGTGCACCAGCCCCGGGCATCAGCCCTGGGCTGGAGATTGATTACACATATGATAATCAACATGTTTCAATGCCATTCTCCCATATCATCCCACCCTTGCCCTCTTCCACAGAGTCCACGAGTCTGTTCTATACATCTGCGTTTCTCTTGCTGTCTCGCATGCAGGGTTCTCATTACCATCTGTCTAAATTCCATATATATGCGTTAGTATACTGTATTGTTGTTTTTCCTTCTGGCTTACTTCACTCTGGATAATAGGCTCCAGTTCCGTCCACCTGAGTAGAACTGATTCAAATGAATTTTTTTTTAATGCTGAGTAATATTCCATTGTGTATATGTACCACAGCTTTCTTATCCATTCGTCAGTTGATGGGCATCTAGGTTGCTGCCTTGTCCTGGCTATTGTAAACAAAGCAGCGATGAACATTGGGGTACACGTGTCTCTTTCAATTCTGGTTTCCTCGGTGTGTATGCCCAGCAGTGGGATTGCTGGGTCATATGGCAAATCTATTTGCAGTTTTTTAAGGAATCTCCACACTGTTTTCCATAGTGGCTGTACTAGTTTGCATTCCCACCAACAGTGTAAGAGGGTTCCCTTTTCTCCACATCCTCTCCAGCATTTATTGCTTGTAGACTTTTGGATGGCAGCCATTCTGACTGGGGTAAAGTGGTACCTCATTGTGGTTTTGATTTGCATTTCTCTGATAATGAGTGATGTTGAGCATCTTTTCATGTGTTTGTTAGCCATTTTTATGTCTTCTTTGGAGAAATGTCTGTTAAGTTCTTTGGCCCACTTTTTGCTTGGGTCGTTTATTTTTCTAGAATGGAGCTGCAGGAGTTGCTTGTATATTTTTGAGATTAATTGTTTGTCCATTGCTTCATTGGCTATTATTTTCTCCCATTCTGAAGGCTGCCTTTTCACCTTGCTTATAGTTTCCTTTGTTGTACAGAAGCTTTTAATTTTGATTAGGTCCCATTTGTTTATTTTTGCTTTTATTTCTGATATTCTGGGAGGTGGGTCATAGAGGATCCTGCTTTGGTTTATGTTGGAGAGTGTTTTGCCTATGTTATCTTCTAGGAGTTTTATAGTTTCTGGTCTTATGATTAGATCTTTGATCCATTTTGAGTTTATTTTTGTGTATGGTGTTAGAAAGTGTTCTAGTTTCATTCTTTTACAAGTGGCTGTCCAGTTTTCCCAGCACCACTTGTTAAAGAGATTGTCTTTTCTCCATTGTATATTCTTGCCTTCTTTGTCAAAGATAAGGTGTCCATAGATGTGTGGATTTATCTCTGGGCTTTCTATTTTGTTCCATTGATCTATATTTCTGTCTTTGTGCCAGTACCATACTGTCTTGATGACTGTGGATTTGTAGTATAGCCTAAAGTCAGGTAGGTTGATTCCTCCAGTTCCATTCTTCTTTCTCAAGATTGCTTTGGCTATACGAGGTTCTGTTTGTACTCCTAAAGGAATGTTCACATTTTCTAAGTCTCTGGCAATGAAATGACTGCATCTGTTTCCCAAAATTTGGGGAATTTTCAAACTAGATTTCTTGAGTAGCTATTAATAATCTAGCACCTCACCATTGTTTAAGTTGCCCTTCCTTATAATTTTAGTTTTCATATTTAGGGTTTTATTTCTTCTAGACTCTCTTATGTTGAAAAAGGGTAACTTTAGACATCAATTGCAGAAAATATCCATCCTGAGAAAGAAAAATGGAGCTGGAGGAATCGGACTCCCTGACCTGAGACCATGCCATAAACCTATAGTAACAAAAACAGCATGAACTTCCCTGGTGGCCCAGGGATTAAGTCATCATGCTTCCAGTGCAGGGGGCAAGGGTTCATGGAATTAAGACAACGTGGTATTGGTAGGGACAGACAGGTAAACCAATAGAACAAAAGAGAGAGAGTCAGGAACAGACCCATGAATGTATGAATACTTGATTTATCACAATTGTACAGCATTTGTACAAAGGACTTGTATTCAAGATATATAAAGATTTCCCAAAAGTCAATAAGAAAAGAACAATGAGACAAGAACAGAAAATCTAACAGAAAAATGGGCAATAAACTAGAATAGATGTGTCACAGAGGAGGCTATCCAGATGGCCAATAAACAAATGAAGAGATGCTCAATTCATCATCAGGGAAATTCAAAATAAAACATAATACAATACAAGCATCCTCCAATTATAATGAAAAAGAATCAATACCATGGAAAGACAAAAAGAGCCAGGTGTTGGCATATTTCCCCCAATGTCTCCTAAAGCAAAATCTAGATACCTCCTATCAGCAGCATAGGCGTACACCCAACAAAAACATGTATCTGTGCTCATCAAGTGCATGTACCAGAACGTTCACAGCAGCACTATCTGCAGTGCCTCTGAACTGGAAACTATCCAAATGTCCATCAGTCATACGATGGATAAACTGTCATGTAATAGACGGCTATAATGCAACAAACATGATTGAATGACAACTGCCCAAATCAGTGTGCTGAATCCCACATGCAAACACCCACCAAAGAGAACATACTTCAGCTCCCATGTATGTAAGTCAGGGCAGTGGTTACCTTGGAGCATGGTGGCCAGAGGAGGCATGAAGGGGCTTTGGGATGCTGGTGATGTCAACTCTCAACCTGGATGCTGGTCACACAGTTCATGTGTAAAAAAACCTCACATTGTACTAGTCACTCTTCTGTATGTATGCATGTTATAGTCAGTAACATATTTATTTTAAGACACCATTAATGAAAAGGCAAACTGAGAGTAGGAGGAGATATTTGCAACACAGAAAAAAATATGCCAGTACATATATCACTTAGCTCTTTGCCTGCATGCTAAATTAAGGACTTTGCCTTTTAAAATCTCTTCATCCTCCTCTAACTATGCATTTTTATGTGTTTCTATAGATATGTGTAATTTGAAAATAAATTACTTTTTGTATTTATTGAACAGATTTTCCTTCATCACAAACTTTTTAATGCAAATAAGTGGAAATTCTGCTCTTTCTCTGGGGAAATTTTTCAAATTATGTATGTTCCTCTTGCTTCCTTTTTTCCTCTGGTTGAAGGATTTGGTATATTTCTTTTAAAAACTCTTTATGCTTACCTGATATTCTTCATTTCTCTGTCTCCTTACAGTATCACAAAATGCTGGTAACCCAGGAGATTCGTGCTGTCAGCATCCCTCACCATGGCGTGATTTAAGAAGAAACTGAGACCTTCAGTCCAGCTGCATGATCGAGGGGTATGGATACCCCTCGTGGAAGAGTGTGAGAAAACCTGGATTCCTAACAATCCAGTTCAGCCCCTTCCAAGGTCATAACCACCTCCTAACATCAGTACGGTATTTTTATAAATGCAGACAGCCCGACAGCGTCCATTCAATGAGGCACTCCTTAGAGCATCTTTACTGAGCCACGGCAGCACCCCAGACAGCTGGGCCTGGGGCTTTTGAAGCTCCTATTCCAAAGAGAGGAGACAGACAATAAACAAGCCACCAAAGAAGCCAGATAATGTGAAGGAAGTAAACAGGGTGATGGGAGAGTGACTTGGGAGGCTCCACCAAGGGGGCAACATCTGGAGTGAGAGTAAGCCAGTGGGAGAGGGAGCCAGGAGGATGGCTCCAGGCCGAAGGTGATGTGAGTGTGGGGCTGAGAAGGGCTTCTTCTGGGGTCAAAAAGGGGCCATGTGGCCAGAGCAAAGGGGGCAGGGCTAGGAGAGGGGGTCCCGGAGGTGAGAAGCCTCTGAGAGCCACAGGAAGCCACTGAGGGGTTTTAAACAAAAAAAGGGACATGATCTGATTTGTATTTTAAAAGATAATTCCAACAGATAAACTCACTGTGGCATGCACATAAAATGGGATACTACTCAGCCTTAAAAAAAGTGGAAATTCTGACGCAAGCTATAACCTTGAGGATATTGTGCTAAATGAAATAAGCCAGTCACAAAAGGACAACTACTGTGTGAATCCACTTACTGGAGGTACCCAGAGTACTCAAAGTTAGTAGAGACAGAAGATAGAATGATGGTTGCCAGGAGCTGGAAAGGGAGGGAGAAGAAGAGCTATTTTTCAAAGTGTTCAGAGTTTCCATTGGGAAGATGAAAAAGTTCTGGAGACAGACTGTGTTGACAGTTATACACTAATGTGCATGTAATTAATGCCACCAAGGTGTACACTTAAAATGTTAAAAATAGTAAATCCTATGTTCTATATACTTTACCACAATAAAAGAAAAACATTTTAAAGATAATTCTGCCTGCTGTGAAGAGGATGAACAGCAGGGTTGAGGCTTCAAAAAGGAAGCTCAGAGACCTTTGAAGACTGAAGTATTGAGGGCAGCCGATCATTCAGGACTTGGCCGTGGATTGGACTGGGGAGAAGGGGAGGGACAGGTCAGTATGTCGGAGACCTAACAACAAATGACAATAACTAGAAAGCATTGCAAAATAAGTTGTGCTAGTGTAGTATTTCATATTTTCATTTTCAGAATTGTCTTTAACATTGCTGTGTTTGAAACAATACATCTTTTTTTTTTTTTCCAGCAAGGTCTTAAAACCCACACAGAAGGCCACTTACAGCTCCAAGTCCAGCCTGTTTGAGCTCGCAGGACGCTGCATCAGAGCCACGTCCTCAGGGCTGTGTTCCAGGGGGTCTGATTCAATAGGAGCTCAGCACCCTCCCAACTGCCCACTCTCACCTGATGGTAGAGGGGGGTAAGTCCTGTTCTGAGCACTGGAAAACACTAGGCACCGTGGCAGGTGCTTTAGGGAAGCGATCTTGAATCCTGGAGATCACTGTATGGGGTAGGGACTATGGTTCCTATTTTACAAATAAGAGACATGGTGAGCCTTTCAGAGGTTGAATAAGCTATGCATCTCTGCTGCCTACAGCTGGCAGAATGGGCCCTGCCCACCAGGCAAATGCAACTATCCCCCAGTAGCCCAAGGTGGATTCTTGTTCATTTTAATATCTATTTACTTATTTATTTGGCTGGGTGGGTCTTATGTTGCCACATGCAGGATCACTTTAGTTGAGGCCTGAGGAATCCTTTTTTATTTTTAGTTGAGGCTTGCAGGATCTTCAGTTGTGAACTCCTAGTTGTGGCCTGTGGGACCCAGCTCCCAGAGCAGGGATCAAAGTCGGGTCCCTTGCGTGGGGAGCGCAGAGTCCCAGCCCCTGGACTGCCAGGGAATTTCTGGTGGATTCTGAAGGCAAGGCAGAGAGGGGTGGACACTGAGCTTCCTTACAGGAAAGGAAGAAAGAGGTGTGAAAGGGGTCTCACCCTAAAACGCTCTGGGCCCAGTGGAGGAAGTCAGGAATCAGGGGTCCTGAGGGCCTAGGTCTCTCTGGCACCTTCTCCTCTGATGGGTATATCTGGAAAAGCTGTGCTGGCCTGGCCTTGGGGGTCCTCCAGGGCATCCCCCTATCAGGCTGGGCTCAGGGAGGGTCTGTGGACAAGGCCCAAAAGTGGATAGAAAGCACGTAGGCTCAAAGTCCTCAGCTTTATCCCCAGCTCAGCCCTCCAGAGCTGTGTGCTCTGGGGCTGAGCATTTCCTGCTTGTAAACTCTAGTTTGTCTGCAAAGAGGATGATAACAGCATCTACTTGGAAGGGTTGTGATCAGGAGCAAATTAGATAAAAGTATTTGAACATTGTTTTCAACATAGATTTGTCTGTTTATTCGGGAAGGCCTGGGAGGCTCTGTTATGGGGGGCAAAAGGCAACAGCTCAGCTTCCCCATCACCACCAGCCTTGACACCGCCATGGGGAGGGAAGGACTTTATGAATCATGTGTGGCCTGCAAGTACTACTTCTTATTAAGAACTCCCTCAGTTTATATCCATTTTTCAGTCTGGAATAGAGGATTATCTTTTAAAGCCCAGGTTCCTAGTTGCCTCCCAAGTGACCCTGACTCACCCTGTCAGATGGAATGATTCCTCCTTTTTCGTGTCATGTCGCCCATGAATATGCTTTATTATTGCACGTTCTCCATAGAAAACTGCTGTAACCACATTGTAAACATTCGCTGTGGCTGCTGGATTTAAGCTCTATGAGAAAGGCATCCCCGAGAGCTGAGTGCAGGGCAGGTGCTCAACCAGTACTTTTTGAACAAAATCAAGACAAAGTGACGTAGTCTAGCAAAGACTCCTAACATGTTTCATTATTATAAAAATTATATACATATACACACAATGGAATATTATTCAACCGTTAAAAGGAGGAAATCCTGCCATTTTTGACAACATGGATGGACCTTGATGGCATTGTGCTAAGTAAAATAAATCACAGAAATACAAGTACTGTATGATCTCTCTTATACATGGAATATAACAAAACAAAATAATGACTCACAGATACAGAGAACGGATGGGTAGTCCCCACCCCAAAAGTAACCTGATCACAGATCATAGAATATTTAGGAAATACATGAGATTGGGGAGAAGCATGGAGTAATCTGCTTTCACAGCCTCCAGTGATCATATTGGTAAACACTAAACTGCATTTCCTCCCAGTCATTTTTTCCCTAGATAAGCTGTTTTTACATTATTATAAAATCACAAATTACATAATAACTTTGTGATCTGTATATGCCATTTTTATGTCTGGTCTCTTTCAACATTATAACAGTTACAATATTTCATGCTTACATTGCAAGGTCATTTTTCATTCTTTTTTCCCCCACTTTACTCTGTTCTGGACTATCCATTTTTCCAAAAATCATACTTCAAAAATACCAATATAAAGAATTTCTGTCTCGAAAATTTCAAAATTGCTTCATCAAGAAACCTTGTTTTTATAAATTGAATCTTATGTAGAACTTCAATATACAAGGAGAGAGTATTTTATTCAAATAAAATTGCTTTCAAAGTCAAAGGCCTGGTATTTGTTTATGATAACATCAGTTGACATGCACACGAAGTCTATTTAGATGAAGACAAAATTGGAGCCTAGGGATGTATTACAGCCCCTGAGGAGCCACAGACTCACAGCAGCCTGAACATCCGGGCATTGTGTAGTGGCCCCACAGAGAAGGGGACAGACTGGCCAGCTCCCCAGGGGCCTGACTGCTGGGTTTCCCTCTCCACGCCTAGCTGTGCCCACTCGGGGTTTCCAGGCAGCCCCAGGTGGTGGTGCTGTAGTTGCTAAGTCGTATCTGACTCTTGCGACCCCATGGATTGTAGTCTGCCAAGATTTTCTGAGCATGGGATTCTCCAGGCTAGAATACTGGAGTGGGTTGCCATTTCCTTCTCTAAGGAGCCTCCCTAATTCCATCAAGTGAGCCGAGGGGGGAAGTGACGGCTCTAAGGGACCCCTGTCTGCCTCAACATTACTTAGGGTGACTTGGGGGACTGACTTTAAACAGAAGCAGCCACTTATCTCTGATTTTCCGGGGCAGAGGAGGGGGTTTTGTCCTCCCCCACTCTCAGCCTGAGGTCTCCTTGCTGTCCCCATTTTGCTGTCTGCTCTTAGTCTGTGGTCTAACCTCCCTGCAACCTTTCTGCAGAGAGAAGGAAAAGAAGATGGTATATTTCCTTGTGTCTCTGTGTTTGGGGACGGAGGCAGGCTATGGGCAGAGGCCTCTTTTGCTGGCCGGTGTAAGAGCAGTGCACACAGTTCCCACTAAAGTGACCTGAGGACACCAGCAGAAGTAAATATGGCAGAGGTGTACAAAATACAGCTGTACCTGCCTGTCCTGTTTTTTATTTTTATTTTAGGCTCTGCTGCTTAGTATGCAGGATCTTAGTTCCCCCACCAGGGATCAAACCGTGCCCTTGCATCGGGGGTGTGGTTTCTTAACCACCAGATCGTCAGAAAAGTCCCTCTAATTTTTTTACACAACAAAAATAAAGCAGTTGTTACTCAGTTTGGATACTCAAATTCCTCCAGCAGAAAACAACAGCAAGTGATTAGGAAAGAGCTGTTTGTTGAAAAGTAGCAGTTTTCTGGGATATTCAGCAAGCCCGTGTGATCGATCGCTCACCCGTGTTCAACTCGTTGAGATCCCCTGGATTGTAACCCGCCAGGCTCCTCTGTCCACGGAATTCTCCAGGCAAGAATACTGGAGTGGGTTGCCACTTCCTTCGCCAGCGGTTCTTCCTGACCCAGGGACTGAACTCGTGTCTCCTTCACTGGCAGGCGGATTTTTTACCAGAGTCACCGCCGAAGCCCGCATTCAGCAAGCCTATACATATAGATTTATTCACACCCAGGAAGAGTGAAAGCTGAAGTGGGAATCCCAGGATCAGAAAGGACAGAGCCTGGTCAAATCAGGCCAGCTGCCTTCTATTTGCTGCTTACCTGTGTCACACCTCACCTCGGAGCAGGTTCCCGTCCTGCCCCAGCTCCTGCTCACATTCGTTGGTGGCCAGCGCCCTCTACTGGCAACAGGAAAAGTCTTTCTTCCTCCACAAATTGGCAGCGTTTAGCTGCTTGACAGGTGCTGAGCAATGGAATCCCTATCTGTAGGGTTGCCCTTCCTGCCCCGACTTCAACTATTCAAAATATTTGATAAAATATCAAAATATTTTATTTTGATAAAATATTCAGTTACAGTCATTTTCCACAACGACCTTCAAAGGCACCCCAAGTCTACAAGCAAATGTTTCAAAGGTACACCATGGGATATGCCATGCAATCCACCGATGGATGACAAATATACTTGGAATTCTGCTTATTGTTTCATAAAACACATATTAGGGCAGTAGTACATTCATTCATTCAGTAAATATTTTTTTGAGCAGCTTCTATGTACCAGGCTTTAGCAAAATAGACAAATATTTCTGCCCTGATGGAGCTTATCTCTATGGTGGGGGCAGGGGGAGGGACGACATACAATAAACAAGGAAAATATAGAGCATGAAATTGGTACTATGAAAAAGAACAGGCAGGAAGGAAAGATAGGGATGTCTATGGGGGGAGGAGTAGCTGCTATTTTAAATTAGAGAAGAGAGAGGCACACCTGTGGACAACCAGAGATAGAATGTTCCAGAGAGAAGGACGTGAGTGCAGAACTGTGCAAGCAGAGTGTCTTTGGTGGGTTCAGTTTATCCAAGGAATAGCAAGGAGGCTGCCTTGGCTGAGATGGAGCGAGGCAAGAGCAGACAAGGTCAGAGCCGGGTGAGGGTGTAAACTGTGAAGGGGTTGCCAGGGACTGTAAGCTACCTCTTTGGCTTTTTAGTCAGAGGCAGATGGAACTCTAAATAGATGAGTGATATCATCTGGGGTGCATACCCCCAAATGTTTTACTGATAGACATGCACAATTAACAATGTTCAGGAACTGTAGGTCCGCAGAATAAACCCTTAAGATCAGCCCACTGTTTCCTTTCACAGATACCCACAGTTGAAGGAGGTAATGTGAGCTGTCTGGAAAGATGAGAACTTCAACAGGCCTCCCTAGACTGTCATTACTACCCTTGAAGTATAGCAAGTGATCTCGTCGTAAACTGAGATATCCAGCCCTGGGGGCCTTCTCAGTACTGAATGCCCATTTTCATTGTCTACACTCCTAATTCCCCACTTTTTTTCCTTACTACTCATGATTCCTTACCTGAATCAGACTTCTCCCCAGAAACAGGTCAACAAACAGATGGCCGAGAGCGAGGGCCTCTGTGACACAGTGGCACCTTCTCCACGTTCTAGTTCAGAGACACAAGGAGTGTCAGGAAGTTGAACAGTTGGTACCTTACCTCTTTTGATCAGAACCAGCCTAGATTTGTTAACATCTGCTATTAAATTATTGAACTTTCTGGGAGGCACTTTTGATTTAGAAAATCCACTAACAGGGACTGGTTCAGGATGGTAAGCTGAGGACACACACTTAACTCCTTCTTACCAACTCCCACTGAAGTGATTAAAGGAATACAACAAGGAAACTCTGTAGTACTAGAAATGAGGGAAAAGGTTAGTACCTCAAAATCAAACTGTGAGCAAGTAAAACTGAGTCACAGAAAGACAAACTCATAATCTCATTTATATGTGGAACCCTAAAAAGAAAATCAAACTCATTAAAAAAGAAAGGTTACCAGAGGGGGAGGGTGGGGAAGGGAAAACTGGAGGAAGATAGTTAAAAGGTACAAACTTTTAGGACTAAAAAGTACTAGGCTGTGATAATCCATGTAAGAAAAGAATCTAAAAAAGAATGAATATATGTGTATGCATAACTGAACCTCTTTGCTGTACACAGAAACACATTTAAATCAGCCCTACTCCACACAGGTGTGTGGTACATAGGAAAGAGAGTAAATAAATCCTAAGCGTTCTCATCACAAGAGTATTTTTCCTTTTTTTTCCCATTGTATCTATTTGGGAAGACAGATGTTAGTTAAAACTATCATGGGAGAAGGAAATGGCAACCCACTCCAGTACTCTTGCCTGGAGAATGCCATGGACAGAGGGGCCTGTGGGCTGCTGTCCATACGGTTGCACAGAGTCGGACACGACTGAAGCGATTTACCATGCATGCATGCACTGGAGAAAGAAATGGCAGCTCACTCCAGTGTTCTTGCCTGGAGAATCCCAGAGACAGAGGAGCCTGGCGGGCTGCTGTCTATGGGGTCGCACAGAGTTGGACACGACTGAAGTGACTTAGCAGCAGCAGCAGCAGCAAGATAAACATACAGTGAGACAAACAGACATAACCAAAAAGAAACAACAAATTAACAAAATACATTTGAAGATCATACTGTTTTTCATCCTTGTCCATGGAATTTGTGTTTTGTCTTTCTACCTTTTTTGGTGTCAAAATAGAGGAGATCATTTGCATCTACAGAGAATAAATTGTAACCATATCTTTATTTTTGGTAATGAATAAGTAAGGTTAAAACTGTCTCTATGATTATAAAAACTCATGGAATTATCCAGGAAACTTTCGTTGCAAAGAATTAAAAGGTTTCTATATTTAAAAAAAAAAAAAACTATCATGGCCATCATTTCACAAAATATGTGAATCATATCATCACGCTGTATGTCTTCAACTTAAACAGTGATGTATGTCAATTATTTCTCAATTAAGCCATTGAAATAAACCCCAACAGAAGCCCATTACTATCCCACACATGCACCAGTGAGAGCTGGACAAACTGCAGCCACAAGTAATGATATCAAGAGTCAGTCTCTGTGAAGTGACTCTTGTGAACCTCCTTACTTACTTTAATGCTACAAGGGACATGGGTTTTTTTTTATTTTGCCAATGAAGGTCTACATGCTCCGGGGAACAGGGCGAAGGCTGCTCACACTTCCACACTAAATGAAGCAGTGCACAGCCTGAACTGACAACTGAAGGGCATAACCATGCCAATCGGGAACGGGGCACTGACCAGCCAACCTCACGCTGCCACAACAGAAGTCTCTGGACATGGCTGCCCCAATCTCACACACACACAAGGACCTCTAATCTGACAAAGTCAATCTTTCACTAAATCTAACCTCTCCCCTTTCCCTTTTGAGTGTGCTTTTTAAGATTTGCACAGGACCTCCCTGATGGTCCAGTGGCTAAGAATCCGCACTCCCAATGCAGGAGGCCCGAGTTGGATCCTTGGTCAGGTAACTAGATCCCACATGCCATAACTAAAGATCCTGCATACTGCAACAAAGATCAAACTGTCACAACTAAGACCCGGTCACAGTCAAATAAATAGATATTAAAAAATATATATTTGCACAGGTACCCATATAATTTGAAGAAAACTGATTTCAACTGCCTGAGCCAAAACAATAAGCCTAAGCAACCCTTCAGATCTCCTGGTGGAGAACATCATTAACTGACGGTCCCATTGGCTGCCCCTCTGGATCCACAGACCCACCCCAACCTTCGCTTCCTGGGAACTCTTTCTAGCCAATGGGTGCAGTGGGATAGTAAGGCAGGCCTGTTCAGCGAGATGCTGGATTCCACAGATGGCTGTGGCTTGAGAACTCTCCATGAGCTTGGCCCAACCTTCCTTGGACTGTAGTCCAAGATTCTTCCTACCTAATCCTCCTTTGTCCCCTCTCCTTCTATGGTATCAAACCTACACCTGAAGCTTCTCCCCTGCCTTCTCCTACACCAGTTCCCAGCCCCCAATAAATCTCTTGTATAGCTAATCCTATCCTAGAAGATCTAAATGTATGCACATGCAGACACACTAAAAGACTGAAAAATTATAAGGAAATCAACTTGAGGAATTAGAGGAAAGGTGCCCTTATGAAAGAGAAACAAAACATAGAAGACCCCACAGCATATGCACACCAAGTTTCAAGAGAACATATTTAAAAACAGAAGCAAGTAAGCATGAACTCATCTGAAAGTAAAAAAGATTTTCTAAAGGAAAAAGCCTAATTGTTAACAAATACAAGAGTGGTTAACAGCAGATTGGATATGGCAAAAAACAGGTTCCATGGAAACAAAGAATAAAGGCGATAATCAAATAGTAGGAAAATAATGGTGTAAAATTAAAAGGCCAGTCTTTAGACTGCAAAAAAGTTACCTAATACTAAGAAATATCAAGGAAGAGACCATACCTAGAAATAACATGGTGACATTTTAAAATTTAAAGCATAAAGAAAAAGCAGCCTCTACTCAAGGAAAAAAATTTGCATTAAGAAACTCAGAATCAAAAGCTTCTCTACTGTAATATTATCCCAGAAAACAATGGCAAATGTCTATTGTTTTTAAAGAAGACTGTAAACTAGGATTTGATATCCAGTTAAGGTTATCACATATGCAAAAGTAACAGAAAAACACTGCCAGATACATGAGGGTTCAGAAAATGCACCACCCATCCACTCTTTACTAAAAAAAAGAGGCAATTCCCTGGCAGTTTCATGGTTAGAATTCTGCACTTTCACTGCTGAGGGCCCGGGTTTCAACCCTGGGAACTAAGATCCTACAAGCCATGAGGCACAGCCAAAAATAAACAAATAATGATAAAAACTGAAAACAAAAAACTTGAAAAGCTATATACACTCGCATATTAATTGTAGCATTATTTATAATAGCCAAGATATGAAAACAACCTAAGTACCCATAAATGGATGACAAATGAATAATATATGCAATGGAGTATTATTCAGCCATAACAAAGAATTAAATTTTGCCATTTTCAGAATATAAATGGAGCCTGAGGGTACTTTGCTCAGTGAATTCAGTAAGTTACAGACAAATACTGTACTGATCTCTCTTACATGTGGACTCTAAAAAAAAAAAAATTTCTTTTTAAACCACCAAATTCATAGATACAGAGAAATGACTGGTGGTTGTCAGAGGCAGAGAGTACAGGGTGGGAGAAATGGCTCAACTATTTATTCTAGTTTAAATAAATTGAACTTTTAAAATTTGCTAATTAGACAACATACTTCTAGATAATCCATGGGTCAAAGAAGACTTCACAAGAAAGTTAGAAAATATTTAAAACTGAATGAAAATGAAAATATATTGAAAATTCTGAGATGGAGTCAAAATAGTGCTTAAAGAAAAACTCACAGCTTTAAATATATTTACACTAGATGAAGTCTAGTCAGTGGCTTAGTATGTACCTTAAGAAGAAAAACAAAAAAGACCAAAGTAAACCCAAGCAAAGTAGGAGAAAGGATAAAGAGCAGAAATCAATGAAATTAAAAACAATTAAGAAAAAGCAACAAAGCCAAAAGGTGGTTCTTTGAGAACAGATCAGCCAACAATAAACTCCTACCTAGACTGATAAGAAAAACAGAAATTACCAGTATGAGAATGAAAAAGAAATTGCCACTGGAGCTCCTACAGATATTAAAAGATAGAAAAGACTATATTATGAATAATCTTATGTCCACAAATCTTTGAAAGTACAACTTATCTAAAAGACACAAAATGAAACCCAAACTCTGAATAGCCCTATATTTATTAAAGAAATGAGCTATAAAAAAGCTTCCCACAAAAAATATCTCCAGGCTCAGATGGTTTCACAAATTAATTCCATAAATCTAATGAAAAAGAGGATAGTTAAACTGGATTATTAAAAAGTCACCTTTAATAGCAAAAGGAATAACGTTCAAGAGTCAACATTGTACAAGTTATAAGCACTAGACTATAAAGAAACAGATCAGCTCTGATGAAATTCACTTCTTCTTCCCTTTCGAAGCCTTGGCAAATAAAGCTGGATCTATCTGCTCCTGTGCCAGTCCTCTGACAGAGAAGAGCCTCGCTGCCCGTTCCTGGAGAGTGCCCCCACACTTCAGTCCCCGGGCCATGAGTTCACACTTGAGCTTCTCCAAGCCCAGCAACTCCATTTCTGCAACAGAGTTGATTGCCAGTAAATCTAAAGTTTCCTGACTGATATCCTGAGAAAAAGAAAAAAAAAAAAAGAAATTTTAAGTAAGTCCATTCCTTTGTCTCTAATTAAAACTTTCTTCAACTGTAATGACATCTTATTTTTCAAGAAATTTTCATTTAATATGCCATATCTTACTACTGAATGCTAATAATGTTATTCTATATATGTTCTCAATTCAAATAAACATTAATTTTTTTATCTATATACTTAGAAACTAGTATTCAGAACAATAACATAAGTTATAAGATTCCAAAACAGATAAATCTTAATATGTATGAACATACTTTTCTTTTTTGACTTACCAGTAAAAGTTCAAACAGCAAAACATACTTCACCTACCTTGCCTACCCTTCCCACTATGACTGGAGAAAAAAGCAGCATCCTATAAAGCTTCATTTTAATGAGAATCCTATGCCTATGAATCTACTGATATTAACCCCATCATCTTTTAAACAAATATTTATTTGGCTGCATCAAGTCTTAGTTGTCACACACGGGACCCTCATCATTGTGGCGTGAGCGATCTAGTCCTCTGACCAGGGATGGAATCCAGGCCCCTGCCCTGGGAGCATGGAGTTTAAGCCACTGAACCACCAGGGGAAGTTCCCTAACCCCATAATCTTAAGCTTTCTATTCTAATCAAATAATCATGATCGTCAAAGTTCTCACTTAAATAACTTGACAAATTTAAATTCTGTTTAAAAGACCTGCAAATGTTCTATCAACCAAGTAACTTTATAGACTTACACAAAATTAAATACTCCTAATGACAGATGCTCTGCCAAGAATGAAAGTGTTCATCTAGGGTTTTTTGTGGGGTTTTTTTTGCTGCACTGGGTCTTTGTTGCAGCACATCAGCTTTCTCTAGTTGTGGTGCCAAGGGCTTAGTTGCCTCCAGGCATGTGGATTCTTAGTTCCCCAACCAGGGACTGAACCTACGTCTCCTGCATTGGAAGGGGGATTCTTAACCACTGGACCACCAGGGAAGTCCCTCACCTAAGAGTTTTTTTTTTTTTTTTTAAGGGGTTTTTAAAAAACGTATTCATTTCAGTTCAGCCGCTCAGTCGTGTCTGATTCTTTGCAACCCCATGGACTGCAGCACACCAGGCTTCCCTGTCCGTCACCAATTCTTGGAGCTTGCTCAAACTCATATCCATCAAATCGGTGATGACATCCAATCATCTCATCCTCTGTCGTCCCCTCTTCTCTCACCCTCAATCTTTCCCAGCATCAGGGTCTTTTCAAATGAGTCAGTTCTTTGCACCAGGTGGCCAAAGCACTGGAGTTTCAGCTACAGCATCAGTCCTTCCAGTGAATATTCAGGACTGATCTTCTTTAGGATGGACTGGTTGCATCTCCTTGCAGTCCAAGGGACTTTCAAGAGTCTTCTCCAACACCCCAGTTGAAAAGCATCAATTCTTTGGTGCTCAGCTTTCTTTAGAGTCCAACTCTCACATCCATACATGACTACTGGAAAAACCACAGCTTTGACTAGACAGACCTTTGTTGGCATATTCAAAGGATAATAATTCTCTCAAAGTTAAGTTGTTTTTTAAAAAAAATATTGAACTCTATAAATAGATAATCTTTATAGTTGATTTTTTTTTATACAGGTTATTTTGTTAGATTTCTAGAGTGAATCTTGACTTCTTTACATATGGCCAAATTCTAACCCACCATGTGTCTTTGGAGAATCACACATGGCTGCACAGAGTTATTATGAATACAGCAGTTACAACTACATCCAGAACAAAATTTCCCCTATTAAAAGCTCAAAGATTAAAAGTCATATCAGGATTTATTCTATTTTCCTTTTTCATTTTTCTAAGACTTTGGTCAGGATAAACTCCTAGCATATATGAGTGACATAAAAGCTGAACATTCTTATAACTCCAGAGATGGTGTGAGGGTCAATTTAAAGCCCATAGCTCAAAAAATTTCACTATCTCCCCTAAAAAAAGCAATATATGCATTTCTGCTTATTTCCTGGGAGTAGGGAAGGTGCTTTAAATAAATAATGGTAAGCTTTGTGTTTTTCAAAGGAAGCCAAGTCAGGTTTCATCTGTCCTAAAAAGGAAATCATTAGACTGAAGAATAAACGTCAAAGATTTTTGCTGGAAGTCAGTCCATTGAAGACAGCAAATAACTATTTAAGGGAAAGCATGCATAATGAAAATAAGTGTTTAAAAAGCTGAGTGTAGGGCTTAAGATTTAATGATAAATTTAAAAGGAACTGCTCTTCTTCTGCAGGAAAGGTATTCACATCCAACTGACAACTGTGTTCAAACAGTAACTCACCTGAGAAAGAAAAACTAACAAGAAATGTAGTGATAGGAAAATGAGCTCATTTCATCAAATCTAAAAGAGACGTCTATCATAATATGCCTTACTACTGCCTGTATTATTAAGAAAGAATCAACAATATCAAGTAAACTGTAACATGATATATATCCAAACTCAGAGACACTAAAATGTGAAAAATGTGCATCCTAGAATTGATGAAATATAGAACCAAGGACACCACCTAGTGGCAAAATAATATCAATTCCACAGCTTAAAAACAAAAAATCCAAGGATTTTTCTTTTGGGTGGTAGGGTAGGGGAGAGACACGACAAGCTTCACTATCATTGACTTCTGATTATTAAACAAGCCTTTCCACTAAGCAGCTGATGGGGAAAAGCACATGTTTTCATTTTAATGACCTACTGCAGAGATTAAACTGACTTGGCTTTAACATGGAACTCTGCTCAGTGTTATGTGGCAGCCTGATTAAGAGTGGGGTTTGGGGGGGAAAGGATACATGTATATATATGGTTGAGTCCCTTTTGTTGCTCTCCTGAATTTATCAAAAACTGTTAATCAGGTATACCCCAATACAAAATAAAAGGTTTAAGGAAAAAAACACTGACTTGGTTTTAGACACTGACCCCTAAACTTCACTTACCACGTTTCCTGACTGGCTTGCCTCCAGCTCAGCAACGGCAATGTTCTGCCTATCCTCTCCAGGTGCTCCCTTGGCAGCTCTTTCCCCATCAGTCATTTCTTTTGTTTCTTGCTCCGTATTCTGTCCAACTCCAGCTGCTTCCTTTTCTGAGGGTTCTTCACCCTCTGCCTCCTTTTTCTCCTGGGTGTTCTCTGTTTCTACAGCCTTCTTCCTTTCCATGCACTCCTGGGTAGGTGTCTCCCCCAGCTCAGCACACAAGTCTTCTGAAATACTGTTCCCAGAGTCAGGCAAAGGACTCTGTGGTTTTTCTCGTGATCTACAGTCTGTACTCAATACTCTCGCCTGCTGAGAACTACTAGGAATTTCAGCTGCCATGCCAACACCATCACAGCCATTTTGAGAAACATGAAAGCTCATTCCAGAAGTACTAGGTGCTTCTTCACTGTCGTCATCAGAGTTCTCGGAGCTGGACCCCTCTGTAGTCCCTAGTCCTTCCATGCCCATCCTATCAGAAAGTAAGAGAAAGATTTAATGCCATTTACAGCTTCAACTTAAAAAAATTAAATAAAAAGAGAGAGCTGAAGTTTGTCCAGGAAGCAGATTCTGAATAAGGATATCTGCTAGTTGGAGATGGAGATGGAGAGTAGGTTTCAGAACAAGATATTCCAGAGGTATAAACGGAAGGAAAAAATTTCAGTGCGATGAGAGCGACATTCCAAAGATCCTAAGATCTCTCTTTAAAACATGTGACTCTCTTAAATTGATTTTGCTTAAAGCATTTTTCCTAATATTGCATGAATTTTAACTGTTGGAAATTAAATAAAATAATGAACAGTTAAAAGCCAGTTTTATTCATAATCGCCCAAAAGTGGAAACTACCCAAATGTCCAACAACTAAAGAATGGTTAAACAGGTTGTGGTACAGCCATGCCAGGCAACAACACTTGGTAGCAGAAAGGAATGAACTATTGATACATATAACACCATCTATGATCTCAACAGCATTATGCTAAGTGAAAAAAGAAGGCCCAGCCCGTCCTATAACAATGAAGGGCTGTGTCTTCTGGGAGTGCCTATGTTAATCCACCTCTTGGAACTAGATGTAATCTGCTACTTAGTCACTGAAATGCTGAAGACAGGAGTAAGAGGCAGGGTGAGGGGAAGGGCTCTTGGCTAATATCCCCATTATCTAGAAGACAGTTTTAAGTTATAACCATGGGCCTGTATGTACATTTTTGTAAGGTACTTATGTTTATTGTAGACAAGGTACACTATTATACAACATCGAGGCTTTCTAGATGTCCAGAGGTGACAATATATGATAAAAAGTAGAGCTGCTGAATTAACCAATCTGTAAATATCTTTGTTATAATTGATTAAACAAACAAACAAAACAAAAAAACATCTTGAACGTGGATTAAACTGTCTTTGAGGAATATACGCGAGGACTCGTTCATTTAGGATGGCAGCACAGGAACAGAAGGAAAGGAGGGATGTACATGGATGTGTTCATATTTATATTTTGATGATAACCATTGATGTGTGGAGCACAAGCTGGAATCAAGATTGCCAGGAGAAATATCAATAAACTCAGATATGCAGATGACACCACCCTTATGGCAGAAAGGGAAGAGAAACTAAAGAGCTTCTTGATGAAAGTGAAAAAGGAGAGTGAAAAAGTTGGCCTAAAACTCAACATTGGAAACTAAGATCAAGGCATCTGGTCCCATCACTTCAAAGCAAACAGATGGGGAAATAATGGAAACAGTGACAGACTTTATTTTGGGGGGCTCCAAAATAACTGCAGATGATGACTGCAGCCATGAAATTAAAAGACGTTTACTCCTTGGAAGAAAAGCTATGACCAACCTAGACAGCATATTTAAAAGCAGAGACATTACTTTGCCAACAAAGGTCCACCTAGTCAAAGCTATGGTTTTTCCAGTAGTCATGTATGGATATGAGAGTTGGACTATAAAGAAAGCTGAGTGCCAAAGAACTGATGCTTTTGAACTGTGGTGTTGGAGAAGACTCTTGAGAGTCCCTTGGACTACAAGGAGATCCAACCAGTCCATCCTAAAGGAAATCAGTCCTGAATATTCACTGGAAGGACTGATGCTGAAGCTGAAACTCCAATACTTTGGCCACCTGATGGGAAGAACTGACTCATTTGAAAAGACCCTGACACTGGGAAAGGTTGAAGGCAGGAGAAGGGGACGACAAAGGATGAGATGGTTCACTCGCATCACTGATGTGATGGATATGAGTTTGAGCAAGTTCCAGGAGTTGGTGATAGACAAAGAAACCTGGTGTGCTGCAGTCCATGGGGTCACAATGAGTTGGACACGACTGAGCAACTGAACTGAAATGATTGATGTGTGTGCATCTCTTGGCTGTATTATAGGAATGCATTGTTAAGTAATTCAGTGGAAACATATCTCCTTGCTAATACTTAATAGTTTAGATCTGATAATGAATGCTCTTAGAAGCATTAAAAAAAAACAGAAACAGACAAAAAGCTATATGACATTCTAGAAAAGATGGAACCACAGGAACAAACATCAGGCTAGTGATCAGTGGTTGCCAGGGGTAGAGGTGGGGGGAAGGAAATTAACTGCAAAAGGACACAAGGGAACTTCTGAGGGTGACAAAAATATTCTACAGCTTGATTTTGGTGATGCTTACATGATTATGTATTATAAACTTTTCAAAACTTGCAGAACTGCTCAAAAAGGGTGAATTTTACTGTATATAAATTATATATCAATAAACTGGCTTAAATAAAGAAACCCACAGGAAATACCATTACCTTTTCTCTCAGGAATATTTAATTTTCCTTTTAGAAAGAACACACAAAAATTCTATGCTGGACTGAGTTAAATAGTGTTTAGTTAACAATTATCTTTCTATCCCCAAGGGGGAAGTCAACAAACAAGCCAAGATCCAACTCAACTTATCATCATCTAGAACTTGGCCCAAGAGAACTAAGCTAGTAACCAGAGGACCAACTGGGAAGGGTGGAGGAACTAAGAGTAAAAGGGATAAGAAAAAGTACTACTGTGCTTTTCACCTACAAGCACAAACGTGGTGCAGAGAGGTCTGGAAAGGTAACCAAAGACCTCAGTGATGACTACGAAAAACCAGAGAAAACAGAACAACTTGGAAAGTAAAGTCATGGCTTCCCCCTGGAATTTTTGAAAGTTACCTCTTTCAACACCTAATAGTAAGTCAAGTATAAAGTTATTTTTTGTGTGATTTTTCACTGAAGGCAAACAAACTGTCCCTTAGATTCTATTAATGGCACTTATGGCAGAAACCATTACTAATGTGTATAACGTGAGAATCACTGAAACCTGATCTGGAACACTTTGGAAAATTTCTGAGCTTCCATTAGACGTGTGTTTATACCAGATAAGACAAGGAAGAAACATAGTAGGTAAGTTTCAGAACAAGATATTCTAGAGGGATAAACAGAAAGAAAAAAATATTTTTCTTCAGTCCTCAAAGATCTATTTGGAATGAAAATGAACATACTTACCAAAAGCATTTCCTTTTCCCTGCACTGGCTCCTCCGTCTGTTTTTGATTTGTTTGGCCGTTTCCGACTCTCACCGATTTCTGCTGATACCATCTTGCTAGAGGCAGCCTGCATACCTAACCATAAATTTTAACAACTCAGTTTCTACTATCAGGACTAAGTTTAATTAAAGAATTTATAAACAATCTGGATTGCAAAAAGAGCTGCAATCTAAAGATCTAGATTTAAATTTCTTAGAATACCAAAATTTAATCCAGTTAAAATGAGACTAATCTTAAATTTACAGATTTAAAATAAGCATTTTGGCTCTTGAACCAGATTTTTAAAGCACCATGTCCAATTTGTAACTCTGAAGCTTATAGATCCACTCCTAACACTCCTCAAACCTAACAATTCACCCCCTTTTGCTCCTTATGCATCCCCTTATTTGCATACAAAGGTCTTTTCCCTATTATGTTATAACCCTTTTGATGGAAAACACTCCTCCTTATCCAACTGAATGCACAATAGTCCTAGCATATTGCTTTGGGTGCTAAAACATAAAAGCTAAGAATAATTCCCTAAAAACCATTTAATAAAAAGGGGACCTAAAACTGAAAGCAAATATGTGGGAGTCTAGGTATGTCCTGAAGACTTGGCTCATTCCCAGGAAGCACATGAGCCCCCAGAGCTCAGGGATCAAGTAGGCCAAATGTTGTGTGGATATGTGGGTATTTCCCTCCGTGTAGTAAGGCATACTGTGTTCATTATTGAGTGGAGAAATTTCATGGCTTCATCAAAGATTCTCATGCGTCTGTAACCTAAGAAGGGTCGGGAACTGCCCTTGGTGTGGAACAGCTGGCTTCCAGGATGCCTGCGGGTGGCACTAAGGAACCCTCCTCCTCACCTTTGAGGACGGAATCCTCCAGGCGCTCGGCCATCTCATGGCACTGCTGCTGGTAGTCCGGGCTGGAGAAGCAGTGCCTGGGTTCTGCAAGCTTCCGCTGCAGTCGTTCCAGGCGCTTTTGCTCCTTTTCAGCTTCTCGCTCGGCTTGTTGTTTTACCCATTCAGCCATTCTGGAGATGGGAAAGAGATGTAACTAAATGGCTAAATTATACACACATACTTTTATACAGAAAACACTCTACCTATACAAATTATTGCACTCTTATGTCCCTCAGAAAGGTGTGCCATGCTTATTAGCATACTGTTATAGACTCGACTAAAACCCAAAGATAATTATTCAGTCATGAAAAAGGTTAAATCTGGTAACAACAAATTAGAGCATAAGTATTTTAAGTTTACATTTCTGATATGTGTGGTGTGTGAGCAATCACTAATGACAGAAAACTATGTCTTTTTAAAAAACAAAACAGGTGGGCATCTTACGCTTTTTCATGATTGACATCTCGTAACCTCCTTCCACTGAGATCCCGGCAAGCCTCTCGATTGGTTGTCTTTTCAATCTGAGCACCGAGTGCTCGGAGCATTGAGCCAAAACCTAAACAAATATATTTGGAGAAAGCAAGTTAAAAAGTATTCAAGGATGGTCAGTTCTAATGAGGTGGATGAAACTGGAGCCTACTATACAGAGTGAAGTAAGTCAGAAAGAAAAACACCATACAGTATATTAACACGTATATATGGAATTTAGAAAGATGTTAATGATGACCTTATGTGGGAGACAGCAAAAAAGACATAGATGGAGAGAACAGACTTTTGGACTCTGTGGGAGAAGGCGAGGGTGGGGTGATTTGAGAGAATACTATTGAAACATGTATATGAGCATATGTGAAAGAGATGACCAGTCCAAGTTCGATGCATGAAAAGAGGGTACTCAAAGCCGGTGCACTGGGCCAATGCAGAGGGATGGGATGGGGAGGGAGGTTGTCGGGGTGTTCAGGACTGGGGGACACAAGTATACCCGTGATTGATTCATGTCAATGTACGGCAAAAACCACCACAATATTGTAAAGTAATTAGCCTCCAATTAAAATAAATAAATAAAATTTTTTTTTAAGTATTCAAGGATGGACAAAAGCCGAACTTGTAAAAAGTAGGTTAGAAAGTGTTCAAGGATGGAAAAAGCTGACCTTGTGAAAAAAGTATTATTATATTATAAGATAATCATAAGAGTAAAGGTGATCTCTATTTTCTTTTCAGTTTTAAAGGAAATGCACATCAAGATTCTAACCCAAGTAGCAAAGGTAAAAATACTGATAGTGTGATTCAATCTTGTGCTTTTCACACTTTCTCTTATACTTTCTGCAGTATTGTACCTGCCCCACTGGGATATTTTAGAGGGCTATACCTAGTGACAGAAATCCCCAAATTCCACAATTAAAAATTTTAAAAATTATATGATGAGATTTTGCAATAAAGCAATTTTAAGCTGTCACTGGCTGACATGACAAGCTTCATAGTGACAGAATTTCAAACAGCAGGATGACTGTAATCTGAGATGTTAGTTCTTTGAAAACCAAACCAAGTCACCACAGATTTTGAGAAAGCCTAAGAATTATGTGTTAGTCCATCAGGAGAAATACCAAAAACTGTTCACATTCAGTTTTTGCTCTTTTAGTTTCTTTTCTCTCTAAGGTGAGTTACTACAACCAGGATCTTAATCTACCTCAATCTGTAAACAGTTGTATTTCATAAAGTGACGTCAGACTTCCCGTGGAACTAGAATAATCAAACAAAATCCTGAGAACAGCAAAAGGAGATTTGATTGTTCTAAAACTCATCAGCAAACTGGACAGAATGGCTATCACCTCTCTTCATCTAATTCTCCCCAAAGACTGAGAGCCTAGGGTGCCTAAGAGTGATCTGACTGGGCTGGAGAAGGTGGGAATTTTAGCATACTGTATCTTCCCCAAAAAGAATAAAAGAGAAAATATTCAAAACTAGGTAAATTAACAAAGGACTTCATAAGGCAAATGAAGGCTGGTACACTACAGAGACCAAGGAATTTGTTAATTTAATACATCTGGCTACAGAATGCAGATATATTACTACTAAGCCATCAACACTCATGTCCTACCTCCTTTTCCACCACGAAGTCTGGGTTCCAAACTATAAACAGCTCCATGCTGCACTGTGTCACTGGTGTTAACAAGTGATCCATTGCACGTCACAAAGAAGCATTCCACTGGAACAACCTAGAGACAAGTGAGGGATTCTTTCAATGCTGTTTATGAGACAAGTTTTTTTGCAGGAAGGGACCTAGCTTATTTTTTTTTCAGTTACAAGGAGATAATATGTGATCGGTTAATATCTGCTGAATTGAAAAAAATGAAAACCACTAAAAGAAAAAAGTCTTTTATATGATGTATTGTAGGTACAATTTTTTCCTAATACTTATCTAATCATGATATAAAGAACTTTTTGCCTCTTGGGTGGAAATTAAAACTGCTCTTTCTCATTCTCTAATAAGAAATAGGAGTCAAGGTGGAAGATTACAGGGGCTCAACTCTAGTAACTCTGAAGGTCCCATTTCCTCTGACTTTTAAAAATAATACCAAGTTGAACACTGAGTGGCCCCAAATTTAAAAGTTACATCTTGAGAAGTGTAGACAGGGATAAGAAGAGGGGAGAGGGCAGAGGAGGAGATAAAAATATGGTTTTTATTATACTTACATAAGCTTTAACAGTTTTAGAATCAGCTGGCAGTTGGTAATTAATCTCTTCTGTCACTGTCTCCCTGAGTTCCAGCCAATCACTGAAGAAACTCACATATCCCACCCCGAAACCCACTCTATGTATTTCAAAAAAATTCTCAGATCAAGTCATGAAAAGAAAATATAAATATCATAAGGTTTTCTAAACAAGTTTCTTTTTTTTTTTAGCCCCAACACTGGGCATGCAGGATCTTGGCTCTCAACCAGAGATCAAACCCACACCCTCTGAAGTGGAAGCTCAGAGTTTTAACCACTGGACTGCCAGGGAAGTCCCTAAACAAGTTTCTCATGCCATAAAATAACACAACAGAGGAGTATTCACCAAAGTTATATGGAACTTATAGGAGGTTATATAGGAGGCTGATGATTAAATCTGCAACATGAAGAATAAAGAGATCTAAACACGAATAGAAAGGAAAAAGGCATTTCTGGCATCTTCCTGAGGTGGAAGCTATGAACATTCATTCTGAGGCACATTACACAGCTATTTTAACGGGACCCATTACTTCACTCGGCTGCCTACTATGAGCATGGTACTTTCCAAGTGTTGGAATACTACCATGAATACCATAGTGAATGCAAATCCTGCCTCATGAGGCTTATATTCTAGTGGAGGAAGACAAATTCTGAACAAACATATATTATGTTTGATATAAAATTATAATTACATAATTGACAAATTATATATTATGTCAAGTGGTGATATGCAGGGTAAAGGGGATTAAGATATGTGGGTAGGTGTGGTGGTAAACTAGTTAATATATATGGTCAGTCAGAGAAAGCAGAGATTTTAAGAAAGTGAGAGAATAAGCCATATGGTTGTCTGGGGGAACAGCATTCCAGAGGCAACAGCAAATGCAAAGACTGCAACAGAGACGAGCTTAGAGTATTTAAGGAAGAGCAACAGAGTCAACATGGCTGGAATGAAGTACACAAAGGGGAGTGATAAGTCCTTCAAAACCATTGTAAGGACTCTGGATGGTACTCTGAATAAAACTATTGTAGAGTTTTGAACAAACTGAGATCATAGTCATGCTCTTAAAGGATCACTCTATTAAACTGTAAAAATAAGACTACAGGAGCAGAGAGATCATTGGGAAGCTATTGTGATAATCCAGGTGAGACATTTCTTTGTGTACCAGGGCAGTAGCGGCAGAGAGGAAGAAAAATGTGAGATTCTGAGGACACTCTGAACGAAAATGTTAATGCTCTAGTGAAGGGAGTAAACTCAACAGAGGAATTAGATTCCAAAAATTTGGTTTGACAAATGGAAAAACAGAGTAGCCACCTATTAAGAGGGAAAAGGAAATCTGAAGGAGAAAAATCAGTTCCATTTTGGATATTTTGGTGTGAGATGTTTATTACACAAGCAGATGGAGATGCGGAGTAGACTAGTGGCTATACAAGTCTGGAGTCTGGGGAAGAAGTCGATGTTAAAGATTTACACTTGAAAGTTATCGGCACACTGATGGTACTGAAAGCCATAAGTACTGATGAAACCACTGGGATGAGGGAGGGGCTCCTCCAAGATGAAAGCTCAGGGTGATGAGGGTGAAGCAGCAAGAGAGACTGGAAAGGAGTGGCCAGCAAGATGGAAGAGAACTGAGGGTGTCATCTGCACAAGTGAGAGAAGTATATTAAGGGGGGAATGGTCAACTCTGCCAACTAAGGCTGACAAGCCAAGCAAGATGAAAACTGGAAACTGATCATTGGGTATGGCCACACAGAAGATAATGACCAGCATGACACAGGGCCGTTGAAGTGATGGGAACAGAAAAGCTGAACTAGAGTGGGTTCTAAAGGAGAAGAATTTTATGTTCAAGCATATTTTTTTAATAAAGAAAATCAGAGAAAATAAGACTATAGCTGGAAGGGATGTGGGCTCATGTTTGCACACTGGTAGGAATGATCCAGTAAAAGAGGAAAACACTGGAAAATAGAGGGGAGACAGCACTAAGGCCAAATAAGTCTTTTAGTAGTGAGAAGGAGGGGTTACTCTACAAAGTAGAATATAACTGCAAATTATTTGTAAAATAATGACAGTTCATCCACAGTACCACACAAGGCTGAATATACAGCAGGTACCTACCAGAGGCACTGCTGTGAGGAGAGGAAAATTCTCTCCTTACTGCTTGAATATAGTTTGTCCTTGAGATGGAATAAGTCTTGGAGATTTAGAGAGAGAGGATGTGAGAGAGTAATCTAGGAGACTGAAAGAGTGATGAACCCGGCAGTGCCTCTCAGTCCTTTTCACACCACAGTATACACAAATAATATCTGGATGATACCCTGAGGAAAGTGAGTAAAGTTACTAAGGATGGGTTGAGCTTCTGGGCATCCCCAGGTTCTGTCCAGCTGCCCAAGGTCTAGCGGGATCAATATTCGCAGCAGTCCTGCAATCCAGAGGATTTCTCTAATCCGAATGCAATTATAGTAGAATTGCCAAGCAGCACTAAGGCTGGTGTGTGTGACTTTGTCATGAGACTGCTTTATGTGATTAGTTCCCCACCAGGGTCACTGCCTAGATGTCACTCAAAATAGGTGGAGAGTTGGATTTAAACTGACTGGCATTTTCCCAGGTATATGGTACCAGGAGAGAGGAGCAAGGGAACTCAGGCCATATACAATGATGTGATTAACATGAAGGATTATTCTTGTCTATAAAATCCTGTTTACTTTAAAAAGCTGCAAAATTAAATGAGACAAGTAATATACCTTCTATATATTTAATGTTCATAAATTAAGAGCCACTTTAGTTTCTTTTAATATTTTGTATATCCAATAAGTATGGTATTTCCAAAATCCTAAATAACTTTAAAAAACTTTAATATGAAGGCAGAAAGATTATACATCATACTTCATTTCTGAACAGAACCGTTTAATCAGTTCTGACTACCAAAATTGCATTTTTCTACTTAAGATTCTTGTCAATTTTCTAGTAGGAAAAAAAAAAGAAAATTTAGAATCAATTTAACTGTTTTTAACCTTTATCAGGCATTTTGAGCACAAAGTATTATATGTCTTGGGCCAATCAGCCAAGGCCACCAGAGAAAAACATGTAGTTCAACAAAATCAAATTTCTTGACTCACTACAAGAGAGGGACTGTACACCAGAGGAATCATGACTCCTCTCACCAACAAATAAAAAGATACAGTTATAGGATTGGGGGCTAGGCTGGAATTTAGGTAAAATTTAAGTGAAACAATGTTTTAAAAGGCTCACAATAAAGCAGGGCTGTGTGTATCAGGGTAAATACCAAGTCTAGGCTGTGAAGGAGATCCAGGCTCCTGTTTCCTGGGAAACTACAAAATTAAGATAAATGTGCAATGTTGTATCTAGAAACCCCTAATTTGAAGCTCTGCACCTGGAAATCAAGAGTGCTTCTCTACATCAGAGACTTAGATTCTCAAGGCAAGAGTGGGATGCTTCTTACAGCAGTTTACTCTTATAATCTATGATTTTGAAGGTAAGGTTTCGAAAAGAATGAAAAAGAAGCAGACTTTCAAGGAAATCATTTTTGACGTTTCACCACTGCACCAGGTCTTTGGGAGGAACACTGTTTCTTAATGACTTTGCAGCTGGCTCTATCTCTGTTATCCCAGCCTAACTAACAGCTGGGCTGATTTTTTACTTCCTCAGGGAGAGCTAACACCAATTTTATCATGTGCCAGAATAGTTTTATCTTAAAAGGCACAGGTGTGAAACTGCGCTATTTTTATTCATTCCAGTATCTCATCAAATGCCCTTTTATAAGTTTTGTGGTTTTGTTCATACTTATGGCTGTGTTTCTTAAGCATATGACTGAATTCATTCATTCATATTTCTTATTTAAAAAATTTTTCCAAGACATCTCATAAATAAGGTCTAAATTTTTCTGGTCTCACTTTGGATCAACTGTCAATGAGTTTGAAAACTGCACTCATGAGGTAAGAGTTATTTTCAAAGATATTAAAATCTGACTATTTTGGAAAATATTTCCCCATTCAGACGGCAAACTGATGGGAACTGTCAGTTCCTACAGCAGTTAAATTGGACTAAAGTATAGGAAGAAAACGGAAAACTGAAAAACTACACGATTTGCAAATACACATTGCTTCTTCATGGAACCAGTCCAAGTAAAGTGGTTTAGACTGCAGTGTTAACATGTGTTAAGCTCATAAATAACAACCAGAGAAAGTCTAGGCAAACACGGAGGAGGTGTGCTTATAAAGAATAACAAAGAGATCAAATGTCAAAATTAAAATTAGATTCAAGGAGAGCATCTAATTCTTTAAATAACATAATAGATTTAATCTTATAAAAGATTGCTTACGTCATAATTAAGTAAACCACACATGTGTAACCTTTTAAGTTTTTTAAAAATACGCCTGGACAGAGTATCATATGATTATTGAAAATGTCTAAATGACAGGCCCTAAGAATCATGCTCTCGACAGGGCCTAGGTGAGTGCTCGGCCACGACCAGTGACCAGAAGAATCCATTTCGTTCCCAATCATCCTTTGGATATGACATACTTCTCTAGGTTGAAGCAAACAGGGCTGTGTTATCAATGGACAAAAATGCACGTCACATAACCGTAGAGTGAACGTAAGGAAGTGAACCTTAAAAATCTTCTGGGCCAAGTGCCTCATTTTCGGATGACGAGAATAATACCAAAGGGTATTCTGTTAGTCCAGACTGAGGGCTGGACAACAGCGCCTGTGAGCCGAAGGGTTTTTGTCCCTTCGGTGAGACAAAACCATCACAAAACAAAAGCGATGGAAGGCCTCATGATCAGTTTGAAGCATGAAGCATCTTCAAACTGAGGAACCCTCAGCCTCAAAAACTGAAAACCCCAAAGAAAAGACTTGCCCCCCGACAGACCCTCACCGCACCTATTCCTGCCCCTGTCCTCCTCCGTCCTCTTCTTTCCAGGAACCACAAACCTCACCTGATCTTCGCAGTGTAGACGGATAAAATCTCGTACGGAGCACGGGGCCGAACCACACCACACCGCCTTGCACCCGAAGCCAGGGCCCCGAAGCCACACCAGCGCCGCAGGCTCCGCCATCTCACCCAGTCGCGGAACCTCAACACTCCCAGGAGCGCTGAGAACCACCACCCACCCGGCGTGTCTGGATGACGTCAGCTCGCTCAGCCGACGCCCCGCCCCTCACGGTTTCGCCCACCCCGCCCCTCCCCTGGGGACAGTCACGTGACCCGAGGCAGCCGAGCAAAGCTGACTGGGGGAGGGGAACAGGAAGGGCCTGGCAGAGGCCGATAAGAAGGCAGAGCACCGGGGCGAGGCGTTGCTAAGAGTAGTTGCTAGGGCGGGGCTGGAGGGACTCTCTATAAAAGGCTGACTCCGGGTTAGGTTTCCAGCGTTCTGGCTATAAGCGATAAGAAGGTAACCAAGTACTTTCTTGTGCCTCAAGCTTTGGCCCTTTCCCTCCTATCTGTGTAGTTATTTTTGGGTCGCAGGGAATTGTGGCCTGAGAAGGCGGCGCTCCCTGCGGGCTTTGAGCAGGGAAGCTGCAGTCGCGGAAGCGGTTTTGGGGGGCTGCTTCCTCGGCTCTAGGGAGCTCCCCCCACTCTAGGGGTAAGGGAAACGGAGGTGGGGAGGTTTCTAAACAACAGCCCTGGGCGGGTTTTTCCTCCAGGTTTACCAAACCTTCTCTTCCTTTGCGGAAACTGCCAACCTCTCGGTTTCTGCCAGCCACGCTCAGTTTATTCGTATTTCCGCCTGTTTGCGCTCTGCGTTATCTTCACTTCAGCTCGGTTTTCAAAATATTTCACAGCAAGTGGGCCCTTGTGAAAGGCAGTGGCAGGAGTGACGCTTATAGTGATGCTGCTCTGAAAAACCCTGCCTTAACTTTTATTCCTCACCATGGAAACACACTCGCACATATTTGCATAGTCTAACTTTAAGGCTCTGGGAATCTGAATAAGTCCCTTAATGTTTAATATGCTGAGGTTATGGTATTTATAAAATCCTGAACAATTTAGAAGCCACGAGATAGGAGGGTTCTTAGGAGATATCTGTACCTATTAAACACGATTGTATCAGTCCACAGAAACGAATTCTCTGCGTCTCAGATCTTTAGCAAATGAAACTCTGCTGAAGGGAAAGCAACGAAAAATTCAGAAATCATTTTAACTGGCAGTATGAACAACAATTTCAAGACCTCTGAAGTTATAGATTCCGTTGTCTATTTCACTTTCACAGGAAGAAAAATGAGAAAGGGCCTCTATGGGAATGCCAGGAGATAAAGAAAAATTACACAAAATAATAAAAATAGGTGGACGTGGGTTTGGGTAGACTCCGGAAGTTGGTGATGGACAGGTAGGCCTGGCGTGCTGTGGTTCATGGGGTCGCAAAGAGTCAAACACGACTGAGCAACTGAACTGATACTGATACTGAATAAAAATACTGTGCCTAGAGACCAGTGTTTTGCAAAGTGGGTGACATGGTGACCCCAGAGTTAGTTAAGTGTCTCACTAAGTATCTATCTTCTAATAAGGGAAGTCCACATTGTTTGTGACTAACGTTATATCTAGTCCTTCCAAAACCTCAAGTTTAAATGAATTGTTCCTTCTTTATCCCCTTCTTGCATTTAAATTCCTATTGTTAAAAATCCCAAGTATTAAAAAAAAAAAACCCAAAGTATTGAAAAGGCATTTGTCATTTAAAATATGCAATAACTATTATTAACTTTTCAAAGACATAAATCTCCTGAGTAATATATACTCTGTTCTTAAATCTTCCCAATAAGCACTTAGCACGGTGGCACCATGGCACACACAAAGTAGGCATTAAAAAATATTAGTTGGATATTTGATGAATTACTAAGGTAGACAGTCTAATTATTCCCAATACATATCTGAAGAAACATGCCTGCCTGCGTGTATGCTCAGTCATGTCTGACTCTTTCTGACCCCATGGACTCTAGCCCACCAGGCTCCTCTGTCCATGGAATTTTCCAGGCAAGAATACTGGAGTGGGTTGCCAAGTCCTCCTCCAGGGGATCTTCCTGGCCCAAGAATCAAACCCGCATTTCCTGTATCTCTTGCACTTGCAGGGGGATTTTTTACCACTGTGCCACCATAGTCAGCACTAACAGAACACTTTCTCTCCTGAAGATGCAGCTTCAACTTGGATTAAATTACTGAATACATTTAAATAATGAGAAAATTAAGGTACCCAAAGTTAGGGCTATGGCCAAGAAAACAGTGCACATCAGTGGGAAAAAAAATCAAGAAGGACAGCTGATTGGCCGGATGGTTGGGAGTGTGTGGTGGTGTCCAATAGACGGTGCTATGTGCCAGGCTGGTTATGGAAAAATAGAGGCAAATGCTACCACCTTTCCAACCTCAGTGTAGGGAGAAAAGGGACAGGAAGACACATGGGGGGTTATGACACTAAATGGTGAGTGGATGGGGGCCAGTTCCTCTACTATTAAGAGTGTGCAGCTGCACTCTTAGAACTATATTTGGTGTTCTTTCCAACAAACCACACTGGCTTTGTTTCTGCCCATCTTCTCCAAATGATTGACTCTAGCTATACATTTGCTTTTTGAAGACTGACTGGTTCAGCCACCATGAGAAGGACACTGTGAGAGCATCCTGAGGCAATGTGAAATAATTGTTCACTGCCAGGAAATGATAGCACCAGACAACACTTGTGTGGCAACCCATGACAAAGGCTCAACCGAGCCAGCATGTCATGCTGGTCTGTAAGAACAGGAAGCAGAGCTGTACACTCTGGCAATTTTCATAAATGACAGCAAAGCTCCTGACTAGTGAATTCACAGACCACATCCATGTGTGACATGCAAGTAGCCCTTCTATGTTTTCAGCCATGTTTGTGCTCAGAGGAGACGAATGGAGGTTGTTAATGCCCTCCTTAAGACAAAAGACAATGGTACAGGCCGACTCTTCCCGCACCACAAGCACAAAACTGCTATAAACTCCCCAGTTGGCAAGTGTCGCCTTGTAGATGGCTCCAACCCCAGAAACAATGAGGTCAGCTCCTAGGATGGAAAAACAGCTTCTGGGTAAGAGCTGTGTAGTCCATTCTGGGTGGTGGTTGATGTGGGAGGTGGAGCCTGAAGCAAGGACCCAAGATGTTTGGCTGCCAGTGAAGGCACAGCTCCACCCTCCTTCCTTCATTGGACAGAAGAAAACAGGACACTCAAGCATGAGGTGGAGTTGAGAGGTAGAAGAGGTTTGCGTTTAGCTCTGATGCTGGGGAGGATCTGGAGAGAGCAGAAGAGGAGAGTATGGTGGAGGCACAAGGAAGAGATAGAAAGCTAGACTCACAGTCAGTGCTGAATGTAGAAGCCTAGCTCTTTGTAACATCAGCAAGAAGAAAACATTTTCATTCAGGGTGAACTTTGATCAGTAAATTCTATCACCCCTGATTGCCCTAGATGTTACCTTGTTTGCATTATCATGCCAACAGTAGCTTCCCAAGGCTTATTTGGTATCATCATTCTTACATCACCATCAAATAATGTTGTTATATTAAAAACGCTGAATTTCTTTCATGCTGTTCACAGTACTAGAACTATAAAGCAAAACTGACACAGCACCTATCTGCTAGAAATTTAGTATCTCAGCACTGGGATTTTTTTTCAACACTGAAATTTAATTTCTCTCTAGTCAACAGAAATCCGCAATCCTTAATTTTGCATAGCCAAGCCGTTAGAAAGGGGATTTTTCTGCTGGAGAAATGATAAGCCTTTAGAAGTATTTTTTCCTTTAATTAATTGACATTAGTGTATGTCCACTGCATTAGGATTCTCCAGGAAAACAAAATGAATAGAATATAACAAAATGAATAGAATATATATAGAGAGAGAGAGAAAGAGAGAGAGACAGAGAGCAAGAGAGAGCAACTATATAAGAGAGAGAGAAAGAGAGGCTTTTTGTTAAGAACTGGCTCACACCTCATGCAATTAAGGAGGCTGACAAGTCATAAGGTCTGCAGGATGAGTGGGCAAGCTGGAGACCCAGGAGAGCCTCGTGTAGTTCTCAAGTGAAGGTCAGCAGGCGAGCCAAAGTTTTGGTTCTAGTCTAAAGGCCGGAAAAGCTGATGTTCTGATTTGAAGGCAATCCAGGTAAAAGGAACCCTCATTTACTGGGAGGAGGGTCAGCCTTTTTACTCTTTTCAGGCCTTCAACTGATTGGATGGGGCCCATCCACATAAAAGGAGGGCAGTCTGCTTTGCTCAGTCTACTGGTTCAAATGTTAATCTCATCCAGAAACACCCAGAATAACTTCTGACCAAATGTCTGGGCACCTCATGACCCAGTCAAGATGACACATAACATTAAACATCATATCCATTAACTAGAGTTACCTTTAGTAAAGAAATAAACTTCATTAATTTTATTTTGCACCCGAAGAGGAAATGTTATTTGGCAAATGGACTGAGAAAAAGTCAGATGTTTCTTACTCCCCAGAGGTGTTGCTGTGTGAACTCAGGAAACTCATCTGACTGCTTTGTGTATCTGCTTCTAAATGGCTGAAGAGCTACCCAACATCTGTTGTTAGAATGTATCTTTGTACCACAGGGTGTGGTCAAAGTTCATACGGTGAAATCCTTTGAGAGTTTTTGAATGAAAGGTGTTGTACCTCATTAATTAAAATGCAGGGGTTATTGGTCAACTGAATTAAACTTCTAGGTTAAATAAATTAACTAGATTTTCCTTAATAACTCAAATGTCTGGCTAACTCACCTAGCTAAGAACACATTTTTTAAAAATAAAATAAGCCCCAAAGTCTCTACACAGCTAAAGACTTAATTTTTCTTATAGAACTTTAGAGTCTTTTAGTTTTAGAAAGGATTCTAAGGGAATGCCTCTGGACTCCACAGTCCAGTGGTTAAGAATCCACCTTCCAAAGCAGGGGATGTGGGTTCCATCCTTGGTTAGGGAATTAACATCCTACATACCAAGGGGCTATTGAGCTTGCACCACAGCTAGAGAGCCTGTGCACCACAATGAAGACTCAGTGCAGACAAAATTAAAAATAAAAAGGATTCTAAGAAGGGTAATGGTCTGCTATGGAAAATTAGTAAGTTAATATAAAATAAATTATATGAGGGGCTTCCATGGTGGCTCATGTTAAAGAATCTGCCGGCCAATGACAACCAGAGTTCCATCTGTGGGTCAGGAAGATCCCCTGAGAAGGAACTGGCAACCCACTCCAGTATTCTTGCCTGGGAAATCTCATGGACAGGGGAGGCTGGTGGGCTTGAGTCCATGGGGGTTGCGAAAGAGTCTGACATGACTTAGTGACTTACCAACAACAGCAAATTCTATTAAGGAGACAAGAATGGGGACTGCAAGAGGCTGGTGTGGGGACAAGAACCGAGAAGTAGTAGTCGCTGGCCAGAGTGAAATAAAAAGGCAAAACTAATACCAGGGAAGATTTTGTGATGGGTCAAACCAGGTAACACATCACTGCAGACGAAGATCTTCTCATATCACAGCAGAGTGAAAATCTTATGTGGAGTGTACTGTAGTCAAGATGACAAGGTGGCATGATACACATTTTAGAAAAGATCTACCAAAAAGGTCGGAGAAGGAAATGGCCACCCACTCCAGTGTTCTTGCCTGGAGAATCCCAGGGACGGGGGAGCCTGGTGGGCTGCCGTCTATGGGGTCGCACAGAGTCGGACACGACTGAAGCGACTTAGCAGCAGCAGCACCAAAGAGGTAGAATTTTTAACTCATGAGAATATAGGTTAAATACTAGGAATTAAGAAAACTCAGCTATCCAGAATGGCATGTTTCCTGGAAGCTCCAGTTATAGTCAAAATCTTGGCTGTTTAGGCTCACTTCCCAAACAACTTTTGTATTCTAACATATTTCAAAGAGAGGGTAAGACAGACTGCTCTGTGTACAAATAAACAACTTCCTCCTTGTTACTATAATGTGACATTGATTTCAACACATAACTTCTCTTTTAATTACCCAGAGCCTTGAAAGACAGACAATCTGTGCCATTCTGGATAAAAAGATAAGGTTGGAAATGATACAAAAATTCTCTCATTTTCCATAAATTACTAGAGAGCTTTCCTCTGAATATTTATGAAAAATCTACAGTCCATCTATCTGGGTTAGATAAAGGATTCACAAAACTTATAAAGTGTATATTTCTCATTTCTCCTGTATATTTACAGGAGAAAATATACATTTCACTGTTGAAATCCTTCGGATCTTAGCAGAAGAGTAATAGGAGATGCAAAAACTCATATACAGGGACTTCCTTGGTGGTCCAATGGTTAAGAATCCGCCTTCCAATGCAAGGGTCATGGATTTGATCTCTATTCAGGGAACTAAGATCCCACGTGCCATGAAACAGCTAAGCCTTTGAGCTGTAACTGCTGAGCCTGGGTGCCACAGCTAAGACCAGATGCAGCCATAAATAAATAAATATATGAATAAACATTTATCCTCATATACAGTCTTCAGATATTAATATTAAATTAGAGTAGGGCTTCCAAAAATGTATTCCATGAAATATTAGGTTACTACAGTGCACTATTATAAAAGAATTCCATTTTCATTTTCAAATAAATTTAAGAACACTTGAATATCATATGCTGGCTCCTAGAGATTCAAGTTCATTAACATGATAAAAGCCCTAAGAAATTCTGTTGTCTTTGTTTAATCCAGTATCTCACAAACTTATTTGACTAGGGAACTTCTTTTCTAGATTCACGTGTTTGCATGCCCTATGATTAGTATTTTAAAAAGGCTGAGACTGAAGTATGGTTAATTATGAGGTTTCTAACTCCCTCTACCCAGTTTTATTAGGATATAATTGACCTATGGCACTATGTGGGGAAGATCACCTAGAGGAGGGCATGGCAACTCATTCCAGTATTCTTCGCTGGAGAATTCCATGGACAGAGGAGCCTGGTGGGCTGCAGTCAATGAGGTCACCCAGAGTTGGACACGACTGAAGTGACTTAGCACATGGCACTATGTAAGTTTAAGGTGTACGGCTCGAGTTGTCTCACTGACAATTGTCTCATTGTGAAACAATTACCACAGTAAGTGTAATTAACATCCATCACCTCATATAGATAACCCCCCCAAAAATTTTTTCCCTTGTGATGAGAACTCTTAGTAAGGATCTGCTCTCTTAACAACTTTCAAATATACCACACAGCAGTGAGAACTCTACTCATCATGTTGTATACGGTACATCCCTAGTACTCATCTACCTTAAACTCAAGATTTGACCAATTGATCACCTTCATCTAATTCACCCCACCCCACCCCTCTGCTGCCCAGAAATCTGATCTCTTTTTCTTAGTTTTTTTAATTCTACATATAAGTGAAATCATACAGTATTTATCTTTCTCTGTCTGATTTACTTTATTTAGCCCTCAAGGTCCAATCATTTTGGCAGGAGTTCCTTCTTTTTCATGGCTGAAAAATATTCCATTGTATATATACCACATCTTTTTTATCCATTTATCCACTGATAGACACCTAGGTTGTTCCCATGTCTTGGCTATTGTAGATAATGCCACTATGAACATGGGGTGCAGCTATCTCTTCAACATGGTGTTTTCATTTCCTTCAGATATACTCCCAGAAGTGGAATTACTGAATCATATGGTCATTCTATTTTTAATTTTTTGAGGAACCTCCACACTGTTTTCCATGATGGCTGTACCAATTTATAATCCAACCAATACACAAAGTTTCCCTTTTCACCACATCCTCACCACATTTATTTTCCCTTGTCTTTTTGTGAGGTGATAGTGGTTTTAATTTGCATTTCCCTGATGATTAGTAATGAACCCTTCTTGTGTACCTACTGGCATTCATTTATCTTCTTTGAAAAAAATGTTTATTCAGATCCTTTGCCCATTTTCAAATCAGATTATTTAGGATTTCTCTTTTTTTTTGCACTATTGGCTTGTATGAGTTCATAGATATTAACGTATGGGGATTCAAAATAAACAACCAGAAATGCTGAACACAAAGGCAATTCCTCAGGGTATTATGGAGCTAACTTCATTTTCTTTCATAAAAAACAAACATTTTTTTTCTCTCCACACACCATCAAAATCTGCTTCACCATATATTTTTTCGAAGTTGTTAGGACCAATGCTGGTGAGCTAAGTCCTTTTTCTGCCTCTTGGGGAATAAGGTAATAAGTGAACACAATGACATTCCTTGTCCTATTCATGTCCACGTGCAGAGTCAATAAACTCAAAGGAATTTACTGTGTCAAGATGAGCCTCTATATCATCATAGCTCATATTGGAGAGAGACCTGCAGTGTGAGTAAACTGTTCAATTCAACTTAACAACCATTTCTTACCTTCTAAGTGCAGGAAAGACTGGACAGAGAGAGATACAAAAAAAAAATAAAAAATGTTGAATAGGTCTCTAAAACCATAATAAATGAAAAATCGTCTTTAAAACATTTCAGACCAATAGATGCTATAATTGGCATTCTAACAGACAGATATAAACTACACCCTTTAGGCATACAGGCAAGAGAGAAAAAAGCAAAGGATTTGGGATTTTAAATGGCCATGTTTTGTGTAGGCTGATTAATTAAATACACAGGCATGCACACACACACACACACACACACACACACACACACACACACACACACACACACACACACACACACACACACTCTCTCTCTCTCTCTCTCTCTCTCTCTCTCTC
The DNA here is from genome assembly GCA_007570785.1 of Antilocapra americana. Taxonomy (NCBI): domain Eukaryota; kingdom Metazoa; phylum Chordata; class Mammalia; order Artiodactyla; family Antilocapridae; genus Antilocapra; species Antilocapra americana. The sequence goes on along the minus strand of ML663559.1, from coordinate 7,365,873 downwards.
TCTCACACACACACACTCACACTCTCTCTCTCTCTCTCTCTCTCTCTCTCACTTGATAGAAAGGCACAGAGGAGAAGAGTTCAGGGTTCAGGGAGGGCAAGAAGTCTGAGTTACGGCAAGACCACATAAGGCTGGGGAAAATGGTAGAACTGTAGAAGAGAAAGGCTGGAGGGATTGATAGGGTTTTTAACTGCAGGCTGTGACTGCCAGACCTCAGTCTACAAGGAAGGAGAGACCACAGCAGGTTTTGAACAGAAGCGACATGATCAGATCTGTATTTCAGAAAAATAAATCTGAAGAGAGATCAGAGGCATAAACAATCAAAAGAGCCACCCTGTATTGAGAAGTTCTCCCTACTGACACTGATTCCAGAGCATCAAGACCTACTAGTAGGCCCTAGGTTAAGCTGTTGCCAAGGTCAAAGGGAATGATGGCCCGCAGGCAGCAAAAAGGAGAGAACAGGAGGGAGATGCTGAGGAAGCAGAATGGATAGCTGGTTCCCTGCTTGTTTACCATGACCTGGCATGCTCACAGAATAATCACAGAGAAACCACCGTCTACAAGAGAACTGATGGTGGGGGATGAAATGGGTAGACGTTTGGTCAGTCTTGAGCATCTTCTTCCTGCCTCAAGATCACTGTTGAGTGCTGAGCAGGGAAACTCAGGGACTCATTTCTGTTGTGTCTTTATCTTTGATAGATTTCTTGCCAGATTCCTTTTCTTTGCCTTTTCTTTTGCAAATCTGGGTTCCATGTGCAGCCTGTCAATGTTTGTGTTATGAATTCATAATGATATTCTCTTATTATTTGCACGAATCTGCAAAAGGCTTTTGTATTTGCATCATATATCCATATAAATAGAAAACCCCAATAAAAAGGAATATCTTGGATGCCTAGGATATTCATGGAATACAGATAAAGATGTTGGGCCTGAACTTGTCACCCTAAGGTACATCCCTTTGTGTGATTGTTGTAATATTGGATGTATACTTTGCTGTGCATTGAAATTGTTGTTTGCTGTCCATTAGGCAAGAGGGGCTATGTTGTAATTTTGACACCATTGAGGAATTATTTTAGGGTAAAAGTGGCCTCCTGTAAGTACCTCTACTTTTTGTTTGAAATCAAATCAGTGTCCAAATTCTTCACTCCAGATGCTAATGCCTTGTTTCAACCATATGGTCTCTGTCCTGGGGGAGGTCTCTGCCGCTATTCTCAGTCCCTCCACCCAGACTCCAGGGTTGTCTCCCTGAAACCAAATTAAATGATGTCATTTCCTGTTCAAAACTCTTCCATGGCAACCTGGGGCCTCTAGGGGATATTTCAAGCACCCACTGGCCTCTGCCTAACGCTGCCTGATGATCTCATTTAACCTCTTCCTATGGACTCTATGCTTCAGCCATATTGGCTACTTTTGTTTCTCTATAGTTATTTTGGATTTCCCAGGTGTCGCTAGTGGTAAAGAATCCACTTGCCAATGCAGGAGACAATGTTAGAGACAAGGGTTTGATCCCTGGGTCAGGAAGATCCCCTGTAATAAGAAATAGCAACCCACTCCAGTATTCTTGCCTGGAGAATCCTATGGACAGAAGAGTCTGGTGGGCTGCAGTCTATAGGGTTGCAAAGAGTCAGACATGACTGAAGCAACTTAGCAGCCCCCTAATTACTCTATGCTTTTGAACTGTGGTGTTGGAGAAGACTCTTGAGATTCCCTTGGATTGCAAGAAAATCCAACCAGTCCATCCTAAAGGAGATCAGTCCTGGGTGTTCATTGGAAGGACTGATGTTGAAGCTGAAACTCTAACACTTTGGCCACCTCATGTGAAGAGTTGACTCATTGGAAAAGACCCTAATTTGGGGAAGGATTGAGGGCAGGAGGAGAAGGGGACAACAGAGGATGAGACAGCTGGATGGCATCACTGACTCGATGGACGTGAGTTTGGGTAAACTCCAGGAGTTGGTGATGGACAGGGAAAACTGGCATGCTGTGATTCATGGGGTCACAAAGAGTCGGACATGACTGAGCAACTGAACTGAACTGAACTGAACTGAATTACTCTATTATTCATACCTTCATGTCTTTGCTTAAATTGTGTCTTTCAAGCTTTTCCTGGGCTTACTTTTCCTTCACATTCCCTGCCCCTTCTGGTAGGATAGGCCATCTCTTCTTTGGTGCCCTACTGGACCCTACAACAATTCTAACAGCACCAAGGATGCTTGTTGTCCTGTCATCTTCTTGTCTTACTGTGACAGATTGTAGTCTCCTTAAGGTTAGGGCTGCATCTGATTTACTTTTGTCCTTGTAGCTTCTAGCACTGTGTCTGACAGATTGTTGGTGCTCAACAAATATTTGAAGAAGGAAAGTTTATTAATTTTCATTACCTTCTTTGGAAACTTTATTTATTTATTACATTTTGGCCGTGCTGGGTCTTTATTGCAGCATGAGGGCTTAGTTGCCCCCATGGCATGTGAGATCTTAGTACCCTGATTAGAGATTGAACCCACATCCCCTGCATTACAAGGCAGATTCTTAACCACTGGACCACCAGCAAAGTCCTACTAACTTTATTTTCAGGGACTTCAAATTTTTACTTTGGGATAGGAATAATGTCCCATTTGTTTTAATATTGCAGATTTTAATCTTTTTTTCTCCCAACTCTATTTCAAACCTGCAAAGGCTCTGATGTTCACATTCAAGTGGGAGTGAGAGAGCAATCAGGAAGCAAGAGGGGAACGCCTGGTTGAGGGGAGCCACATCCACTGAAGAGGGTCATTTGGCTCCAGTAAGACTATTATTTACAGTTTGAAGGAAACAATGGTTCTCTTTAAGACAATGAAGTCAGCTACAGTTTTATGTATATTCAAATCTAATCTCAAGTTATAAAAGGTTTATCATGGGGGTGGGGCTTAAAGCAGCAGAATAATCTTTAGTCCTGACCACTGTTTGCCTAAAATCTATAGGCAAACAAATGCTCTCACCTTGAATGAGGTCAAATTTATCAGCTTCTCTTTTTTAGTTAAAAGCTTTTTTTATCTTAAGTCTTTTCCAACTCTAAGTTCTAAAAGACTCACCCGCATTTTCTAATTAAGAGTTTTTATGTACTTTTTAAAATTGGAATATAATTACTTTACAAAATTGTGTTAGTTTCTGTTGTACCACAAGGTAAATCAGCAACATGTATGTGTATATATATACACACATATATGCATATACATACACACACACACACATATATGTTTATATACACATATATCTCCATCCCTCCTGCTTGGACCTCCTTCCCACCCCCACATTACACCCATCTAGGCTATCACAGAGCACCTAGCTGAGCTTCCTGTGCTTTATAGCAGGTTCCCACTAGCTATCTATTTTACGCATGATAGTGTACATCAGTTCTGTTCAGTTGCTGAGTCATGTCCAACTCTTTGCAACCCTGTGGACTGCAGCACGCCAGGCCTCCATGTCAATCACCATCTCCCAGAGTTTACTCAAACTCATGTCCATTGAATTGGTTGTGCCATCCAACCATCTCATTCTCTGTCATCCCCTTCTCCTCCTGCCCTCAATCTTCCCCAGCATCAGGCGCTTTTCAAATGAGTCAGTTCTTCACATAAGATGGCCAAAGTATTGGAGTTTCAGCTTCAGTGTCAGTCCTTCCAATGAATATTCAGGACTGATTTCCTTTAGGGTGGACTGATTAGATCTCCTTGCAGTCCAAGGGACTCTCAAGAGTCTTCTCCAACACCACAGTTCAAAAGCATCAATTCTTCAGTGCTTAGCTTTCTTTACGTCTAGCACTCACATCCATACATGACTATGGGAAAAACCATAGCTTTGACTAGATGGACCTTTATTGGTAAAGTCATGTCTCTGCTTTTTAATGTGCTGTCAAGGTTGGTCATAACTTTTCTTCCAAGGAGTAAGCGTCTTTTAATTTCATGGCTGCAGTCACCATCTGCAATGATTTTGGAGCCCCCCAAAATAAAATCTGTCATTGTTTCCATTGTTTCCCCATCTATTTGCCATGAAGTGATGGGACCAGGTACCATGATATTAGTTTCTAATGTTGAGTTTTAAGCCAGCTTTGTCACTCTCTTCTTTCACTTTCATCAAGAGGCTCTTTAGTTCTCCTTCACTTTCTGCCATAAGGGTGGTGTCATCTGCATATCTCAGGTTATTGACATTTCTCCCAGCAATCTTGATTCCACTTGTGCTTCATCCAGCCCAGCGTTTCTCATGATGTACTCTGCATATAAGTTAAATAAGCAGGATGACAATATACAGCCTTGATGTACTCTTTTCCCGATTTGGAACCAGTCTGTTGTTCCATGTCCAGTTCTAATTGTTGCTTCCTGACCTGCATTCAGATTTCTCAGGTGGCGGGTCAAGTGTTCTGGTATTCCCATCTCTTTAAGAATTTCCTAGAGTTTGCTGTGGTCCACACAGTCAAAGGCTTTGGCATAGTCAATAAAGCTGAAGTAGATAGTTTTCTGGAACTCTCTTGGTTTTTTGATGATCCAACAGATGTTGGCAATTTGATCTCTGGTTCCTCTGCCTTTTCTAAATGCAGCTTAAACATCTGGAAGTTCATGGTTCACGTACTGTTGAAACCTCGCTTGGAGCATTTTGAGCATTACTTTGCTAGTGTGTGAGATGAGTGCGATTGTGTGGTAGTTTGAGCATTCTTTGGCATTGCCTTTCTTTGGGATTGAAATGAAAACTGACCTTTTCCAGTCCTGTGACCACTGCTGAATTTTCCAAATTTGCTGGCATATTGAGTGCAACACTTTAACAGCATCATCTTTTAGGATTTGAAATAGCTCAGCTGGAATTTCATCATCTCCACTAGCTTTGTTTATAGTGTACATGTGTCAATCCTAATCTCCCAATTTGTCCCACCCTCCCTTTTCCCCTCTGTGTCCACATGTCCATTCTCTATGCCTGTGTCTCTATTCCTACCCTACAAATAGGTTCATCTGTGCCATTTTTCATTGCGTCGCTATTTACAACAGGCAAGACATGGAAACAAACTAATGTCCAATGACAGATGAGTGAATAAAGAAGATGTGGTACATATATACAATGGAATGTTACTCGCCACTACAAGGAAAGAAATAGGGTTATTTGTAGAGACATGAATGGACCTAGAATCTGCCATACAGAGTGAAGTAAGTCAGAAAGAGAAAAATAAATATTGTATGTATTTTGTTTATATTTAAGATCTTGATCCATTTGATGTCTATGTTTGCTTATACTCTGAGGTAGGAATCTGACTTTATCCTTTTTCATATGGGATAATAATTTTACCCAACTCTACTTATTGAGTAGTCTCTCCTTTCCCCTCTAGTCTTAACTACCACCTCTGACACACAGCAAAGTTTCATACCATCCCATTCTATTCCATTGGTCAGTTTGTCTGTCCCTGAGCCAGCATTACAAAACTTCATTACTATAGCTTCACAATAGGTTTTGTTGTCTACAAAGTAAGATTGTCCTTGTTAATCTTCTTTTACAAGTATTCATTCTCCTCTTCACTCTAACAAAAAAACCCCAAAACAACTCAAATGCCAATCAAAAGGAGAATAGACAGATCAGCTCTGTTTTATTACTACAAAGGAATATGATTCAGGCGTTACAACAACATGAACTACAGCCTCATGTAACAATATGGTTGGATCTTAGCAATATATGAAAAATAAATTCCAAACAATTACATGCATGATGAGACCCTTTTGATGCAGTTAAAAATGACTAGAATAAAATGTACCTTGTAGAAATACATAGAGATGAAATAAAATGATATGAAAAGACAAGCAAATAAGTGAGAACACAGGATTCAGGATGAGTTTCCTTGAGATGGAGGAAGGCAGATGTCTCTTGAGGGTGGCTCTATAGGTTCTGTTAAATGATTAAAAATAACTAAATAAAGGAGAGACTTGCTTGAATAATGAAGATATGTTTACTTCTGAGGTTTGAAAGGTGAAATAAAATAAGATGTAGAAATGGGCTTTAAGCAGGTATGTTGAGTTCTAAATGTTCCAAGGCCAATGATTGTTGTTGCTGCACTTCGGTGTTATCTGAAAAGCTACCCAGAAACTGCCTGACAAAGATATTGTAAAGACTAGCAGAGTCTTTACTAGCAGAGTGTGATATGTATATATACTGCTATTTATTCCATATTCTTTTATTTAATCTGCATGGATTGAGTACTCTGTGAGTAATAAAGGGTTTTCTGTATCTTTTCCTTCTTCAGCAGCCCCTAACTTGTGTTTGGCATCCCCACTGTGGAGGAGCAGGAGTTTGAGAGGAGTTGGATGTCACTTCATTTGAGGACAAACTGACTGACCAGGAGGATCCCACCCTCTTGCCTCAGTTGTCTCTCATGGGTTAAGGGATGAGTACCTGATGTAAACTGGCCTGACCAGAGTGAAGTGAAAGACTTTCATTTGCTGTTTAGAAAAATACATTCTCTCCCTAAACTTGACCGAGAAGTTTGTAGCCCAGCCTGTTGCTACTGGCTGTACCCAGAACAGAGATGACACCTCAGAAACCAGAGCTGTGGGAATTCCAGAACACAGATCCCAAGCCCTGATGGCACCACATGTGAAGCCTGAATGTATTTCCTTAGGAATTTTCCATTTCTTGAGCAAGAAAAATCCTTCCACATTATAAGTCTAATTGACCTGGGTTTTTGAATCCTTGTGACAGGAAAATATTGAAATACCATTATACTCAGTCTAGGCCTCCTCTCACTTGGCACTCCCCTTGTGGCTCAGCTGGTAAAGAACCCGCCTGCAGTGTGGGAGACCTGGGTTCGAATCCTGGGTTGGAAGATCCCCTGGAGAAGGGAAAGACTACCCATTCCAGTATTTTGGCCTGAAGAATTCCATGGACTATAATCCATGGGGTCTCAGAGTGGGACACTAAGCGACTTTCACTTTCAGGCCTCGTCTCACTGGGCACTTCAGAGGGAAACAGAGATGAAACAGAGTGAGTCACCTGAGGTCCTTTGTACATTATACAGTCTGAGGGAAAATGTGATGAATACTGCAAAAATATAAAAACACAGTGTTGCGTGGCTGATGGGACAAGCAATCGAGCAAGAGGCACTCTGTGAGGAAGTGGTGTTTGAGGTGAACTCGGAGAAACAGGAGACACAGTTTAACCTCTGTGACTGGTGGGGACTGGGCCCAGGGAATCCCCAAAGAGCAGAATGGCAGAAACAAAGATGCAGGTACAAGAAGGGTCAGGATGGGTTTGGGGACTTTGATTTTGTTCATCCTGACATACCAGGCACTTTTATGGATTATCTCTTTCAAGTCTCACTAAGTAGATATTAATATTATTACGGATATATTTTTTTTTTCTGTAGAAATCCTGGGGCACAAAGAGGTCATATAACTCTCCCAGATTCAAGCAGCTAGCTAATGCAAAAGCCAAGCAGTCTGATTTCTACACCTAACTGTTATCCTATATTGCCTCCCCAAGTTCAATAACCAGCTAACTTGTCTCCACACACAGTGCTGAATGACTTCACTAGGTACACGGTGGCAGGGCTATGAAGTCCAGGTAATGGGCCTTTCCTCGAGAAGAAATTCCCTGGCAGTCCAGTGATTAGGACACCTCACTTCCGCTGCTGAGGGCCCAGATTCTATCCCTGGTTAGGGAACTAAGATCCCACAAGCCGTTGGGGGCAGCCAGATAAAAAAAGTCCCAGCTGAATTTGTCACGGCAGAAAGATAAACAGGAAAATGCCAGCCACATATGATAAATACGGATTTCTATGAATAGTCCTCATCCTATGCCTTTCTCTGACTGGATTCAGAACCCTTTGGGCACACCCCACCTATCCATCCTTTATTCTGGGAACAGCGCATGGAAGGTTATTGGGGACATTTGTCCTTGCTTTGGAGGCCCCAGGCCCTCAGCTCCTTTGACCACGTGTGGACTTCCTTACCAGGTGTTTCCTGACCAGGCAGTCCTCCTGCAGATTTCTTCCCTCAGCTTGTGAGTTATACAGGAAAGCTCCTTGCCTGGCAGCCTCCAGGGCAGGCACCGGCAGGGGCAGTACCTCTCTCTGAGCAGAATCTTGGCTCCATCATGAGATGAAAGACGAGTAGAAAGAGAATGCTCTTGCATTACATCGTCAGCCCTCTCTTGGTTAAGGAGGCAAAATAAGATACCCTTAAATTTTCACACAAAGTAATTGTGGTGCAAAGAAAGGAGAAAAAAATGGCTATTTGTACACACACACAAGGCAGGTAGGTTTCCTTCATAGCTCAGTTGGTAAAGAATCCACCTGCAATGCAGGAGACCCTGCTTCAATTCCTGGCTCAGGAAGATCTGCTGGAGAAGAGATAGGCTACCCATTCCAATTTTCTTGGGCTTTCCTTGTGGCTCAGCTGGTAAAGAATCTGCCTGCAATGCATGAGACCTGGGCTTGATCCCTGGGTTGGGAAAATCCCCTGGAGAAGGGAAAGGCTACCCACTCCAATATTCTGGCCTGGAGAATTCCATGGACTGTATAGTCCAGGGGTCACAAAGAGTCAGACACAAGTGAGTGACTTTTAGTTTCACTTTTCTTTCAAGGCAGGTGATAAAGTCTGCCTCCCCACCCCAATTTTCTGCCCCTGTAAATATATGTTTTTCCTACAAACCAGTGGTCCTCAAACTTTCCACCATCTGGTCAGGTGGTTAAAACAGATTGCTGGGCCCCATCCCTGGGGTTTCTCATTCTGAAAGACTGGGCCAGGGCCTGAGAAGTTCCCTTTCTAGTACATTCCCAGGTGAGGCTGTGTCTGTCAGATGGTTGGGAGACACAGTAAGAGGACACGTTACAGACGGTGGCTCTATAATTGCAGCAAATCCTTTGAGCCCTTTACCTCGGAGCCTTCTAAAAGAAGGCAGAGAAAAACTATCGAGTTTGGACAGTATTATCTGTAAGGTCTCTTCCAGAATCAGATCCTTATGATGAGGACACACAGTCATCATTTTACTGGGAGATTTGTGTCCCAAAGGTAATAAGCCAGTCATGTATACCTCAGGAAACATGTTCCTGTAAAAATAACGTGGGGAGGAGGCATCATTAAGTTTTCATCTGTTTACATTTGCCCAGGAGAGACACACACTTCTTTCACGGAAGCATATCCTGAATTGGGCTCAAAGGGCAGTTAGAGACTGAGAATCTGGGCCTCCTCCACTGCTTATTTGTTTTTTTAAAGTCTGAGTCAGGAATAAAGGGCCACCCACACTGATGTCCTTGTGCAAGGACAATGTCAACAATGAGTCTTCAAGGCCAAAGGAAGGAGCCTTGAGTTCTTGGTTAACTGATTGCAGATCCAAGTTCGGGTTCCTTCTAATTCAGGGCCTGAAGTGGAGACTTTTTATGTGATTTGTTGTTGTCATTTTTGTCTTAATTAAATTGCAGACTTTCTTGGCATACAAGTCATAGCAGTCTGAGGACTTCTAATCTCATGCATTAGTCTAACCAAAGTTGCCTGTTGCCAACCAGGAAATGGTTTGATCTGATCTTGCAGCTAAGAAAGGGATTAGCATCTGGTGTGGAATATGACCCTGGCTGTTTGTACACTGGATTTTTTTATTCCTGGAAATACAGGCCAGGAGTGGCTTTATGATCATACCAGGTATAAACCTTGTCTGGTCAAACTTGACTGGGCTATTCTTTTCTTTCTTTCCTGCTGGCAGGTGAGAACATTTGACTTTTCCCAGCACATCTGAGGCATGTATCTTGTTGTGATTTACACATCTGAGGCAGTATCTTGTTGTGATTTACTGTTTAATTATAACCGTACCTATGTCTGCCTGGGCCTGTAAAGGTATTGGAGCTCTTTTCTTTTCATCTAACATAGGCAGTCATAGTTATGGATTCAGAGATTTTTTTTTAATGGTTAATGAATTATTAACCATAAAACCAAAATAGTAAGCCAAGTCAACCTAAACAAGGATGCAGGAATAAAGCAAAGAAAAAAGAGAAAGGAGAGTTGTTACCAAGGAAAACAAGGTCTAGAAGGATTTCCCTGGTGGTCCAGTGGCTGGGACTCTGAGGTCCCAATGCAAGGGGTCCAGGTTCAATCCCTGGTGAGCGAACTAGATCCCAAATGCTGCAAGTGAAATAGTCCACATGCCAAAACTAAAGAAGTTAAGTACTGCAATTAAGATAAAAACCCTCCAAAAAGCAGGAATAGAGGGAACATACCTCAACATAATAAAAGCTATATATGACAAACCCACAGCAAACATTATCCTCAATGGTGAAAAACTGAAAGCATTTCCCCTGAAGTCAGGAACAAGACAAGGGTGCCCACTCTCACCACTACTATTTAACATAGTTTTGGAAGTCTTGGCCACAGCAATCAGAACAGATAAAGAAATAAAAGGGATCCAGATTGGAAAAGAAGAAGTAAAACTCTCACTCTTTGCAGATGACATGATCCTCTATATTGAAAACCCTAAAGACTCTACCAGAAAATTACTAGAGCTAATCAGTGAACATAGTAAAGTTTCAGGATACAAAATCAACACACAGAAATGCCTGGCATTCCTATACACTAACAATGAGAAAACAGAAAGAGAAATTAAGGAAACAATTCCATTCACCATCGAAACAAAAAGAATAAAATACTTAGGAGTATTTCTACCTAAAGAAACAAAAGACTTGTATATAGAAAACTATAAAACACTGATGAAAGAAATCAAAGAGGACACAAACAGATGGAGAAATATACCACGTTCGTGGATTGGAAGAATCAATATAGTGAAAATGAGTATACTACCCAGAGCAATCTATAGATTCAATGCAATTCCTATCAAGCTACCAGAGGTCTTTTTCAGAGAATTAGAACAAATAATTTCTCAATTTGTATGGAAATACAAAAAACCTCGTATAGCCAAAGCAATCTTGAGAAAGAAGAATGGAACTGGAAGAATCAACCTACCTGACTTTAGGCTATACTACAAAGCCACAGTCATCAAGACAGTATGGTACTGGCACAAAGACAGAAATATAGATCAATGGAACAAAACAGAAAGCCCAGAGATAAATCCACACATCTATGGACACCTTATCTTTGACAAAGGAGGCAAGAATATACAATGGAGAAAAGACAATCTCTTTAACAAATGGTGCTGGGAAAACTGGACAGCCACTTGTAAAAGAATGAAACTAGAACACTTTCTAACACCATACACAAAAATAAACTCAAAATGGATCAAAGATCTAAGCATAAGACCAGAAACTATAAAACTCCTAGAGGATAACATAGGCAAAACACTCGCCGACATAAACCAAAGCAGGATCCTCTATGACCCACCTCCCAGAATATCGGAAATAAAAGCAAAAATAAACAAATGGGACCTAATCAAAATTAAAAGCTTCTGCACAACAAAGGAAACTATAAGCAAGGTGAAAAGACAGCCTTCAGAATGGGAGAAAATAATAGCAAATGAAGCAATGGACAAACAATTAATCTCAAAAATATACAAGCAACTCCTGCAGCTCCATTCTAGAAAAATAAACGACCCAAGCAAAAAGTGGGCCAAAGAACTTAACAGACATTTCTCCAAAGAAGACATAAAAATGGCTAACAAACACATGAAAAGATGCTCAACATCACTCATTATCAGAGAAATGCAAATCAAAACCACAATGAGGTACCACTTTACCCCAGTCAGAATGGCTGCCATCCAAAAGTCTACAAGCAATAAATGCTGGAGAGGATGTGGAGAAAAGGGAACCCTCTTACACTGTTGGTGGGAATGCAAACTAGTACAGCCACTATGGAAAACAGTGTGGAGATTCCTTAAAAAACTGCAAATAGACCTGCCATATGACCCAGCAACCCCACTGCTGGGCATACACACCGAGGAAACCAGAATTGAAAGAGACACATGTACCCCAATGTTCATCGCTGCATTGTTTACAATAGCCAGGACATGGAAGCAACCTAGATGCCCATCAACTGACGAATGGATAAGAAAGCTGTGGTACATATACACAATGGAATATTACTCAGCATTAAAAAAAAAATCATTTGAATCAGTTCTACTCAGGTGGACGGAACTGGAGCCTATTATCCAGAGTGAAGTAAGCCAGAAAGAAAAACAAAAATACAGTATACTAACGCATATATATGGAATTTAGAAAGATGGTAACGAGAACCCAGCATGCGAGACAGCAAAAGAAACGCAGATGTATAGAACAGTCTCGTGCACTCTGTGGCAGAGGGCAAGGGTGGGATGATATGTGAGAATGGCATTGAAACATGTTAATTATCATATGTGAAATCAATCGCCAGCCCAGGTTTGATGCTTGGGGCTGGTGCACCGGGATGACCCAGGGGGAGGGAATCGGGAGGGAGTAGGGAGGGGGGTTCTGGAGTGGGAACATATGTATATTCATGGCGGATTCATGTCAATGTATGGCAAAACCAACACAATAAAGTAAAGAAAATTAAAAAAAAAAAGACTTGACTCAGTCAAATAAATAATATTATTTATAATAAATAAATATTAAATAAATAGTTATTTATATAATATATATTCATTTATTTATTATATATAATATATATATTATATAATAAACATATATATTATATAATGTATATTATATAGAATAAATATGTATTTTAATAATAAATATAAAATATATTTAAATAATATATATTATATATTATTTATTTATTATATTATGTATTTATTTTATATATAATAAATAAATATTAAAAAAGAAAGAAAGAAAGAAAATGAGGACTAAAGAAAATCTCAAGTTAGCATATACATATATACAGACATGATTCAGCAACTAAACCACTATATATGTGTGTATATATGTATATATGTATATATGTATGTATGTATATTATATGTCGCTATATTATATTATCAGTCGTATTATATTATCAGTCGCTCAGTTCTGTCCAGCTCTTTGCGATTTCATGGCCTGTAGTCACCCAGGCTCCTCTGTCCATGGAATTCTCCAGGCAAGGATAATGGAGTAGGTTGCGATTTCCTTCTCCAAGGGATCTTCCCAACTCAAGGATTGAAACTGTTTCTCCTGTGTTTCCAGCCTTGGCAAGTGGATTCTTCACCATCACACCACCCATGGAATCACAAAGAGTCAGACACGACTTAGCAACTGAGCATGCACACACATGCATGGCAATGAATGCATGTGTGTGCACGTGTGTGCAGAAGGAAAGGGCACCATGCTCCAGTATTGTTGCCTGGAGAATCCGATGGACAGAGGAGCCTTGGTGTGCTGCTGTCCATGGGGTCACACAGAGTCGGACACGACTGAAACAACTTAGCATGCATGCATGCGTTGGAGAAGGAAATGGCAACCCACTCCAGTATTCTTGCCTGGAGAATCCCAGAGACCGAGAAGCCTGGTGGGCTGCCGTCTATGGGGTCGCACAGAGTCAGACACGACCAAAGTGACTTAGCAGCAGCAGCAGCAGCATATATATATACAAACTCAGGCCAAAAATGCCTTTGAGCTGCCATAATACAAACATAATCCAGGTAGCTGTAGGCACAATCCTGACACTTGACAGCCATGATTGCAGAAGTGAAGGAGAGAATCAGTTCTAGATTCCAGCATCCCTGCAGGAGGATGAAAATGAGTGTTCTGGTTTCAGTTTTGCTTGGGAAGCCAAGGGTTTGTTACGCTGGGATTTTCAACACCATCAGCCTTATCTTAAAGTTTGTTTTCCCTGAAAATCTCGAGCACTGTTGGAAAGTCACCTTTCAGTCACCAGCAGAGGAGTAGCCCTCGACTCTCTTCCCAGCATGGGTAAACCTGAGGGGTGCTGTGAAATTTGGTATGAAATTTTGAAAGAGTCACAGGGATTATCATCATCATTCCAGCTCTTTTAAACTCTTTCCATCTGAACATCTCAAAGACCTATGTAAACATTAATTAGTCTCAGAGCACTGCTTGGAGGTAAACAGATATTAGATTTCTATTGCCTCTTACTGATATGTCTTCTGCATCTGCAGATTTCAGTTTCCATCCCATTATTTACTTTAGAGAAATAAAGATACTTTAAGTATCTTCCTCCCCCATTTTGTAGGGTAAATGACCTTGCCTATAGTTCTAGGCTGAAGTCTGTGGCCTGTACCAAGAAGTTCTGTATAAAGCATGGTCCCTGCCCTTGCAAAGTTTGCACTATATTGAAGAGACAAGATGAAAGTATATAACAAATAATAATATAAAAATTATTACAAGACAGGATTTGATTAGTTTAAAATGAGAGATTTTCAGCAGGAGACATCGCCATGGATGCTTGTAGCCCAGGAGAGCTTCATGGAAGAGGAGGTACTTGGACTAGACTCAGTATGTGAGTCTATGGGTGTTAAGTGCGCAAGTGCATTCCAGGAAGGGATGATGGCATGGGCAAAGGTACTGAGATAGGAATTTGACTAACTTGTTTAGAAGTCAGGTAGCCTGATATTGTTGGAGTTGGAAGAAGAATGAATGATAAGATTGGGAACCTGAATAGATTAAGATCAAACAGTGAAAAATCTTAATACTAAAGTCTCAAGGTTTGACTCTCAGCATATTTTAGAATCAATTAAATAGGCTCAGAAGCTGGCCAAAGTGAATAGTTAAAGCTAATACTTGGCATTAAATAAAAAAGGAATGGAATTGGTGACAGAAATAAATGAAACAGGGTAGTTTATTTCTATTTATTTTTTATTATTGGAGTACAATTGCTTTACAATGTTGTGTTTCTGCTGTACAATGGAGTGAATCAGCTATATCTACATTTATCCTCTTCCTCTGGAACCTTCCTCCCACCCCCCATCCCACTGCTCTAGGTCATCACAGAGCACCGAGCTGAGCTCCCTGTGTTGTGCAGCGACTTCCCACAAGCTGTATACTTTACACATGATAGTGTACTTATGTCAGTCCTATTCTCCCAATTCATCCTCCCCCATCCTATTCTCCCATCCCTTCTTCCTTGCCCCAGCGTGTCCACACATCCATTCTACATCTGCATCTCTGTTCCTGCCCATGGGTATCATTTTTCTCAATTTCATATATATGTGTTAATATACGATATTTGTTTTTCTCTTTCTGACTTACTTCACCCTATATGACAGACTCCAGGTCCATCTACATCACTATCTAAACAGGGTAATTTAGGAAAGATGGTTTAGCTAGAGTGGTGGTTCTCAAAGTGTGGTCCATGGACCAGCAACATCAGGGTCAAACGGGAACTTGTTTGAAATGCAAATTCTTGGGTCCCTGCAAAAACCTATTGAATCAGAAACTCTGGAGTTGGGGGGAGGGAACTTAGCAATGTGAGCTGTATCCAGTTTTTCAGGGGACTCTAATGCATACTCAAGTTTGAGAACTAATAAGCCAGAAAAAATCCTTAACAGATAGTCTCAAATATGGCAGAACTTTCTCACCTAATCATGCTCTACATATGCAAAAAATAAACCGTTAAACGAAATATTTTAATGTTCTTTAAAAAAACCTTTTATTATGTAAAGCTTCTAACGCACACAAAAGTAGACAGAGTAGAACAGTAAACTTTCATATTTCTATCACTCATATTTAACAATTAGCAAGATTTGGCTGCACTATCCCTTTTCACTTTTCCTCTGAATTATTTTTTTTTAACCCAGAAGTTATTTCAACTCACTTCTACATATTTAAGCCTCTCTTAAAATATATATATATATGTTCTCACATGACCATAATGTCAATATCACATCTACCAGAAAGGACAGTACTTCCTCGATTTCTCCTAATACTCAGACCATAATCAGATTTCTCTGGTTGTTGAAGTAGAGTCTATTCAATTTTGTTATAACTGGCTATTCTCTATGTTATGCTACCCACACACCACAATAAACTTTAGAGGGATACTGACTCAGAGGGAAAATATTTTTTTTTTCCAGAGGGAAAATATTTTAGACATCTTTTCTTTGTAAAATATCTCTAAGAATGCATATTTATTTTAGGTTTAGAGTTTTGTATTTGAGGGAAGTTTCTTATTATCTGTGGAGTGGATATTATTACAGTACGTGTGTAATGACTTTCCATTTTGGATGCTATGATGTCACTCTAACTAGAGTCAGAAAATGTGTAATTAACCAAGATGAATCTTAGTTGGCTTAAGTACAACTTCCTTCCATACGTCTATCTGCCCCACTCTCTGTGTAGTCAGAAGTATGAAGTGTTATTAAAATGTGTGGTGTTTCCTGACACTGCTTTGGAAATACATGTGTTGTCTGAATATTGAAATATATAGTAAAATATTCTCAGTACCTTCAAAATATTCTCTTAATTTCTAGAGTTAGAGGTAATAATAATTGTGCATACTTACACAGTGCTATGGTTTTTCCAGTAGTCATGTATGGATGTGAGTGTTGAACCATAAAGAAAGCTGAGGACCAAAGAATTGATGCTTTTGAACTATGGTATTGGAGAAGACTCTTGAGAGTCCCTTGGACTGCAAGGAGATCCAACCAGTCCATCCTAAAGGAGATCAGTCCTGAGTGTTCATTGGAGGGACTGATGTTGAAGCTGAAACTCCAATACTTTGATCACCTGATACAAAGAGCTGACTTATTTGAAAAGACCCTGATGCTGGGAAAGATTGAGGGCAGGAGGAGGGGATGACAGAGGATGAGATAGTTAGATGGCATCACTGACTCAATGGACATGGGTTTGGGTAGACTCTGGGAGTTGGTGATGGACAGGGAGCCTTGGTGTGCTGCAGTTCATGGGGTTGCAAAGAGTCGGACACGACTGAGCAACTGAACTGAACTAAACTGAACACAGTGCTTCTAAGCACTTTGTATATTAACTCTTAATTTAAAAAAAAAAGCTATTAAGGAAGTGCTCAAATGCCAAAACAATGGGATAAAAAAGAGACAAATGAAATCATAAGAAGATAGTTGACCAGATGTTTAAGTAATGAGAGTGGAATTTTTTAATTAAGTAATTAATTTAATTTGGCTGTGCTGGCTCTTAGTCTCAGCACATGGGATCTAGTTCCCTGACCAGGGATTGAAACTGAGCCTGCTGCTTTGGGATCAGAGAGTCTTAGGTACTGGACTACCAGGCAAGTCTAGAGAAATGGAATTTTTAAGTTTAATTCTCTCATCATTTTTTTCTGATTTTATATATATGTGTAATATACACACACATATATGTATATTCTGTTATATATCGCCCACCATTTATCAAATATTGATATTTATAAAGTAATTAATTTAATTAGCATATGCCCAAGACATGGGTATATGGTACTTTATATGTGTGCTTTATACTCTTGCAACTATAATTTAAACTTGATGAGGCAACAAAATACAAAGACTAAATTTGGGTCAAAATTGAATCAGTCTTGGATGTTCATTGGAAGGACTGATGTTGAAGCTGAAACTCCAATACTTTAGCCACCTGATGCAAAGAGTTGACTCATTGGAAAAGACTCTAATGCTGGGAAGGATTGGGAGCAGGAGGAGAAGGGGATGACAGAGGATGAGATAGCTGGATGGCATCACCGACTCGATGGATATGGGTTTGGGTAGACTCCAGGAGTTGGTGATGGACAGGGAGGGCTGGTGTGCTGTGATTCATGGTGTCGCAAAGAATCCGACATGAACTGAACTGAACTGAACTGAACCTCTTGAAATTCAATTTAGATGATAAATTTTAATTATTTCATTTTCTTTCTTAATTTTTTTTGGGGAAGAAGTCTATCCCTGTTTTGCTCTCTTGCTCTCATCATCTCTTCTTCTGCCTGCTCCTCCTCTGCTTCTCCCTAGGCCATTTCACAAATGTCATTTTATGGCACTTTGTTTAGACTGATTTGTAAGGTTGGAAATACTGTCAACAAGTTAAAAAATGTAGATGGCATTGAAGATAAGAACAATTCCAAAAATAGTTGTCTGCCTCCCTGTGTTTTTGTTCTCCCAATAATGAGGCTCACTGCCTTTAATTATAGCTTGAGACACTATGTTGAAATATTTAATCTCTGAGTAATGACTGGATTTTAGTTTCCTAATTGGCATCTATGTGTTTAGCAAATCCATGCCAAAACCTGAATCTGAGAATGCGCACGCAACACAGACATCAACTGTATATCAAACATTTCTGATATCCTCCACCTTAGCTCCAGGGTAACAATGGTAACCATTAAAAAGGCCAGATAAGTATCATACAGTTCATGATTTCACATATTTTGAATTTACTAACCAACAACCTGTTAAGGTTTACAAGTCAACCCAAAAATCCTTGTGTCATCAGCACATAACAAAGTGTAATTGTAGCCCCAAAGAAACCCTTGGGGCTTGGGAACGTGTCTTGCTCACTCTCAAATGGTATTTTAGGTACCTGGGAGTAGTTCCCAGAAGATAATGCTCCACCTACGACTGGATGACTTACTGAAAACCTTGTGAAACCAGCTTGAAAGGACTTGAAGAATAGGTTAGGTAGAGAAGTTATCACCTTGAACTCTGTCCACTGATATGCCTTTGTGTTTTCCTAGGAGGAGAATAATCCATGGAAAAGTCTTTGGGCATCTTCCTCTGATTATTGTTAGCTTCTTATTCTTTGAAACAAGATGGCCCACTCATGATCAGGAACACACCTCCTTAGGGAGTGCCGGATAATGCTGTGGGCAGACCTACAAGCTCACATTCCCTGCATAATGTATGTTTCCTTTGCCAATGTTTATCTAGCCTAAAGTTACACATGGGTAGAGGTGGAGCAGGAGGTGGAATTACAGAACCCAGCTGTTCTGCTCATTTTGACCTTCCTAAGATGAAAGGCCAAATTGTAGCCTGATGACAGGCTCTGGAGACTGGTAGACAGAACTGCTCTTTCAGTGGCAGAGAGGGAGAAGAGATTCTGTTTGTCCAATCTAGTTAGTATGAGGAAAGAGATCCCTGACATGTCTGATAATAGTGTCTGAAGCCTTTCACTCCGGACAGGGTTTAATAGGCTACCTTAGGTGCTTCAGAGCTGAACAGTCACCTGGAGGCCATGGTATTCGTGGTCCTCTGAAAACAAAAACTGCTCTCCTTTCCAGATGTGAATAACACCCTGTGGGGATGGGACTGGAGCCGATCAAAGTGATAAGGACTGAAGGAGGCCGCTTCCAGACACTTAACCATCATTGTGGTTACCCCATAGGATCAAAACAAAGCCAGCTCCCTCCTTGAGAAGGTAAAAGGGCAAGACTTGCTGATGGGTTGTGAGAGACGAGAATCAGACTGATGCCTGAGTGTTCAGCTCACACAACAGGGTGCCTGATGGTATGGAATACAGTACGTCCCCTACATATGAACAAGTTCTGTTGGTTAGATCCCATGAGGTAACAAGATGACGGTGGAGGTCAGCCAACCATGTTGAGCAAACGGTGGCCCAAATTTGATGCTCACATCGTATGTAGCCTTTCCCAGGAACAACCCAGAACCAGAACTTTTACCTTCTCCAAATTCAGATAACCTGATTTCCTAGGTGGCTCAGTGGTAAAGAATCTGCCTGCCAATGCAGAAGACACAAGAGATGCAGGTTTGATCCCTGGGTCAGAAAGATCTTCTGGTGTAGGAAATGGCAACCCATTACAGTATTTCTCGCCTGGAAAATACCATGGACAAAGGAACCTGCGGGCTACAGTCCCCAAGTTTCAAAGAGTTGGTCACAACTGAGCACATGCACACAATTCAGATAAAGGGGATCCAGTCATGTCCCAAGGCACTCAGTGATTTCCCAGAATTCCCTCTGCTGCTTGGTAAATTGGGATTTTTCTCCTCTGCTGTGTGGAAGAGGAAACTAAAGCTTGAACAACACACAGGAAGAGGCAACCCCAGGAGGGGAACTCAGGTCTGTCTGACTCCCTAGGTCACATTCTTTCCACTTCCTCATTTTCCACCCCTCCCCTATCCCCCAGAGTATAGATTCTCTAGATTAAACAAACACTGCTGTCCATCCCATTGTTGAATAAGCAACTTCTAAATTTCATTGTGATGGAGCTCATTGAGCCAACTTTTTGGGACCCCAAGGACTGTAGCCTACCAGGCTCCTCTGTCCGGGGAATTCTCTAGGCCAGAATACTGGAGTGGGTAGCTGTTCCCTTCTCCAGGTGATCTTCCCAACCTAGGGATCGAACTGGGGTCCTGCTTTGCAGGCGGATTCTTTACTAGCTGAGCTACCAGGGAAGCCCAGATTTCATTGTTTTGGAGCTCACTGGGCCATACCAGTTCTAGGTAGAGGTGACAAGGATGTTAATAATATGAGGCCATTAAGATCCCTTGCCTCTTAAGGTTCAATAACTTCATTCTTGACTGAAGACGCTGAGTTGATAATGTTCTTTGGACATTTTGTCATGCAAGGTATAATTCTTAGCCTGGAGTAGATAGATAATAGCTGGCATTACCACTTGGAAAAGTGTTTGTTTCCGTTTTTTTTTTTTTTTTTTGAGTTGGTTTCCTTTTTATGTTCTCCCTTGGTATCTGGAAGCAACTAATCAGAAGTTGATTTCGCCATATCCTCTTATCTGTGACAGACTGAAGGTGGAGGCGGAAGTACCCACAGAAGGGCACCCAGTTAATTCTGTGGTAACAACTCAAGGGCATGTTGATCCTCCAAATCTTCACATGTTCACCTCTAGCCTCAATACAGTGACATTTACATAATTTCAAAAGCAAAAGGAACCTAACCACTGATTTTCTTTAAACACACATTACATATTAAAAGCATAAAATCATGACTGGGAAAGAAACACAATGAAATTCTTGGTAGTAGTTCCTTTGACAAGGGAAAGAGAATAGGAGTGAGGGGGAGGGGAAATAGTCAACAGAATTTTAACCACATCTGTTTTATGTTTGATTTATTTTAAACGGGAAGGAAAAGATTTGAAATAAGTTTAGCAGCAAGTTAATATGCTGCCATTGCTAATTCTTGGGCTTCCCTACTGGCTCAAATGGTAAAGAATCTGCCTGCTGTACAGGAGATTCAGGTTCCACCCCTGGTTCTGGAAGATCCCCTGAAGAAGGCAATGGCTACCCATGCCAATACTCTTGCCTGGAGAATTCCATGGACAAAGGAGCCTAGTGGGATATAGTCCATGGCGTCACAAAGAGTCGGACACGACTGAGCAACTAATGCACATTGTTAACTCTGGGTTGTGATTACACAGGGGCTTCATATGGGCTCTGTGTTTCTCTGCTTCATTTTTTCATAATAAAATATATGTATAAATATTTTCTATTAGGACTGTGATTAAATGCTAAGAGTGTGTGCATCTTGGAGCAGGGTACATGGGGTGGGGGCCTAAGGCAGGGAGTTGAGGAGAGTGCCTTCCACTTAGAGAGACTGTCCGTTATCCAGTGGTACAGTGTAGGAGTCCGGAGATGGCAAGGCTGGAATAGGGCAGCCGGAGTGGTGGGTATGGAGAGAAATGGATGGACTCGACAGAAACTGGGAGGGTAAGAGGACAAGACTTGATGATGGATCGTGAGAAGACGGAACCAGACTGACGCCTGAGAGTTAAGCCCACACAACAGGTGGATGGTGCTATGGAATACTGGCAGAAGCAGATGAGCGTTTCCTGGTGGTCCAGTGATTAGGAGTCTGTGCTCTCACTACCAAAGACCAAGGTTGGACCCCTGCTTCGGGAAATGGAATCCCATAAGCTACACAGGGGCAAAAAAAAAAAAGAAAGAAAGAAAGAGTAAAACAGGTGAATCATAGATTTGATTTGGGACTTACTGATCTTGAGGTATCTTTAAGACATTCAAGGAAAATCAGGGTACAGTTAACAAGGAAGTGGCAATACTTTGCTCATTGCTGGAGGACTGACACCTGGCTCTCTTCTGTGCCCTTACTCTGTGATGTGTCCAGATTGTCCCAGTCAGGAGCTTAGGGGGCAAAAACCTGCTTTATTACACTGTGATTAATCTCACAGTGATTAATATGTGATTAAACAGCATATTATCTGTTTCTAGATGGGAAAGGTAACCATGCCCAGCTTGGTTCTGTTCGTACTAACTTATTGAGTTACTAACGTGTTGGATTTTTCAGTTTTATCCTTTCTGCCCTCAAACTCGCTAGGGTCTTTCTCTAATTCTGAGTCCTTGCTGATTTCAAGTCCCTTTTGCTGGACTCTGCTATGGTCTGAATGTTTGTCTCCCCCCTCGTCCGAATTCATATGCTCACACCCAGTGCCCAAGGTGATGGTATTAAGAGGTGGGATCTTTGGGAGGTGATTAGGTCATGGAGATGGAACCCTCATGAATGGGATTAGTTTTCTTATAAAAAGAGACTCCAGACAGCCAGCTCACCCCTGCTATCATGTGAGATCTCAGCCCGAAGTCAGCAATGTGCAACCCAGAAGCGGTTCTCCAGCAGAATCAAAACTCTGCATGCTGTGATCTTGGACTTCTCAACCTCGAGGACTGTGAGAAATAAGCTTCTGACATTTATGAGTCAAAGATGGAGAAGCTCGATAAGCTGGAAAAGTCAGCAAAAACAAGACTGGGAGCTGAGTGTGGTCAAATCATGAACTCCTTATTGCAAAATTCAGACTTAAATTGAAGAAAGTAGGGGAAATCACTAGACCATTCAGGTATGACCTAAATCAAATCCCTTATGATTATACAGTGGAAGTGACAAATAGATTCAAGGGATTAGATCTGATAGACTGTGTGCCTGAAGAACTATGGATGGAGGTTTGCAACATTGTACAGAAGGCCATGATCAAAACCATCCCCAAGAAAAAGAAACACAAAAAGGCAAAATGGTTGTCTGAGGAGGCCTTACAAATAGCTGAGAAAAGAAGAGAAGTGAAAGGCAAATGAGAAAAAGATATATCCATCTGAATGCAGAGTTCCAACAAATATCAAGGAGAGATAAGAAAGCCTTCCTAAGTGATCAATGTAAAGAAATAGACGGGACAATAGAATGGGAAAAACTAAAGGTCTCTTTAGAAAGTTAGAGATACAAAGGGAAAATTTCATGCAAAACTGAGCACAATAAAGGACAGAAACTGTATGGATCTAACAGAAGCAGAAGATATTAAGAAGTAGTAAGAATACACAGAAGAACTATACAAAAAAAATCTTTGTGACCCAGATAACCATGATGGCATGAGCACTCACCTAGAGCCAGACATCCTGGAGTGCAAAGTCAGGTGGGCCTTAGGAAGAATCACGATGAACAAAGCTAGTGGAGGTGATGGAATTCCAGTTGAGCTATTTCAAATCCTGAAAGATGATGCTGTTAAAATGTGGCACTCAATATGCCAGCAAATTTGGAAAACTCAGCAGCGGCCACAAGACCGGAAAATGTCAGCTTTCATTCCAATCCCAAAGAAAGGCAATGCCAAAGAATGTTCAGACTACCACACAATTGTACTCATCTCACATGCTAGCAAAGTAATGCTCGAAATTCTCCAAGCCAGGCTTCAACAATATGTGAACTGTGAACTCTCATATATCCAAGCTGGATTTAGAAAAGACAGAGGAACCAGAGATCAAATTGCCAACATCCATTGGATCATCGAAAAAGCAAGAGAATTCCAGAAGAATATCTTTTGCTTTATTGACTACGCCAAAGTCTTTGACTGTGTGGATCACAACAAACTATGGAAAATTCTTAAAGAGATGGGAATACCAGACCACCTGGCCCGTCTCCTGACAAATCTGTATGCAGGTCAGGAAGCAACAGTTAGAACTGGACATGGAACAACAGACTGGTTACAAATTGGGAAAGGAGTGCCATCAAGGCTGTATATTGTCACCAAGCTTGTTTAACGTCTATGCAGAATTCAGTTCAGTTCAGTCGCTCAGTCATGTCCGACTCTTTTTGACCCCATGAACTGCAGCATGCCAGGCCTCCCTATCCATCACCAACTCCTGGAGCTTACTCAGACTCATGTCCATCGAGTTGGTGATGCCATCCAACCATCTCTTCCTCTGTCATCCCCTTCTCCTCCTGCCCTCAATCTTTCCCAGCATTAGGGTCTTTTCAAATAAGTCAGCTCTTTGCATCAGATGACCAAAGTATTGGAGTTTCAGCTTCAGCATCAGTCCTTCCAATGAACACCCAAGCCTGATCTCCTTTAGGATGGACTGGTTGGATCTCCTTGCAGTCCAAGGGACTCTCAAGAGTCTTCTCCAACACCACAGTTCAAAACCATCAATTCTTCAGCCCTCAGCTTTCTTTACCATCCAACTCTCACATCCATACATGATTACTAGAAAAACCATAGCCTTGACTAGATGGACCTTTGTTGGCAAAGTAATGTCTCTGCTTTTCAATATGCTGTCTAGGTTGCTCATAACTTTCCTTCCAAGGAGTAAGCGTCTTTTGATTTCAGGGCTGCAATCACCATCTGCAGTGATTTTGGAGCCCAGAAAAATAAAGTCAGCCACTGTTTCCACTGTTTCACATCATGCGAAATGCCAGGTTGGATGAAGCACAAGCTGGAATCAAGGTTGCCGGGGAAAATATCAATAACCTCAGATATGCAGATGACACCACCCTTATGGCAGAAAGTGAAGAGAGCTAAAGAGCCTCTTGGCGAAAGTGAAAGAGGAGAGTGAAAAAGCTGATTTAAAACTCAACATTCACAAAACGAAGATCATGGCATCTGGTCCCATCACTTCATGGCAAGTAGATGGGGAAACAATGGAAACAGTGAGAAACTTTATTTTTGGGGGCTCCAAAGTCACTGCAGATGGTGACTGCAGCCATGAAATTAAAAGACACTTCCTCTGTGAAAGTAAAGCTATGACAAATCTAGACAGCATATTAAAAAGCAGAGGCATTACTTTGCCAACAAAGGTCTGTCTAGTCAAAGCTATGGTTTTTCCAGTAGTCATATATGGATGTGAGAGTTGGACTATAAAGAAAGCTGAACACCAAAACTTGATGCTCTTGAACTGTGGTGTCAGAGAAGACTCTTGAGAGTCCCTTGGAGCAAGGAGGTCAGTCAATCCCAAAGGAAATCAGTCCTGAATATCCATTGGAATGACTGATGCTGAAGCTGAAGCTCCCCTACTTTGACTACCTGATGTGAAGAACTGACTCACTGGAAAGACCCTGATGCTGGGGAAAGATTGAAGACAGGAAGAGAAGGGTATGATAGAGTGTAGGATGGTTGAATGGCATCACTGACTCGATAGACATGAGTTTGAGCAAGCTCTGGGAGTTGATGATGGACAGGGAAGCCTGGCTTGCTGTAGTCCAGGGGGTCACAAAAAGTCAGACACAACTGAGCAACTGAACTGAACTGAACTGAAGGACTGTGAGAAATAAATTTCCTTTGTTTATGAGCTACTTTGTCTGGTATTTTATTACAGCAGTCTTAGTTCTAAGACAGACTCCAGGTAAAATCCTAAATTTGTAGCTGTTTTTATCCTCTGCTACCCACTTAAATATTGACTCTCACCATCTTGGATTGAGTAGTCCTGGAAGGGGATCCTGAGGCAGGATTTCAGTGCAACTAGTTGACTTAACAAGTGGTCCCAGAAAGACTGGGTATACGGAAGTGAGGCAGGGAAGAGAGGGGAGCCAAGGAAAGGAATGTTATTAAGCATATTAGTGCTGTGGCAACTGGAACTGGGCTCAGTCCTGCTGGGGACCGTGGGAGACAGTACTAACACGCCTCTGAGTTTTCCTACCCCAGGGGTGAGGAAGTGGGGAAGCCTCCATTTTCCATCCATCATTGGCTGAGGCCGGCTCCTAGTGACATTAACTCCTCAGGAGGTCTGTCTGTAGTGTGGAATGAAAGGTCTGTCAGGTGGAGAATCAGGGGTGCCTGCAGTGGGACAGCCTTTGGAATGTACCAGAATGCTGGGTGACGAAAGGAGGTGTTTCCCACAAGAATTTTTGAGCTTCATGTAGCAAACAGACTCTGAGCTCATCCCCATGGTTTCCACTTCCTGGTATTCACACTTTGTATAATCCCCTTTCCTGAGTGAGATGCTTCTAGCCACTAGCATATGATGCTGATGGGGTGTTCGTCTGGGATCAGGTTCTGTTATGTAAGATTCCATTCTCGCTAATTCTGTCTCCCTTGCTGCCTTTGCAGAAGTGAGCTGCTGTGTTCTAAGAAGCCCTGTGGAGAAGCCCACATGGCAAGGAACTGTGAGCAGGCTCTTGGAGATGAGCAAGGCCTCTAGTTAGCCTTCCCATGTGGCTCAGATGGTAAAGAATCTGCCTGTAATACAGGAGACCCAGGTTCGATCCCTGGGTTAGGAAGATCCCCTGGGGAGGGAATGGCTACCCACTCCAGCAGTCTTGCCTGGAGAATCCCATGGACAGAGGAACCTGGCAGGCTACAGCCCATGGGGTCGCAAAAGAGTCAGACATGACTGAGCAACTAACATTTAAACATAGCAGCAGTGAGCTGAATTCTGCTAACAGTGAGCGAGCTTAAAAGTAGATCCATTGCCATTAATCCTCAGATGCCTCGCTGACACCATGATGCCAGCCTTGCAGAAGGTCAGATCTATACCGTGCCCACCAGACTCCTAACCTACAGGGGTGAGGTAATAAATGGCAGCTGTTTTCCACCACCATAAGGGTGTGATCATTTGTTACACAGTATAGAAAACGGACACAATCCCTTCTCCTGTAAGCCCCCAGTCAGCTTCCCTGCTTTCCTTGTCACCTTTACTCCATGCACACTGACTAGCAATTCTTTTTTTTTTGCTTGTGCTGGGTCTTCGTTGCAGAGCTCAGGCTCTTGAATTTGGCACACAGGCTTCTCTTGCAGAGTACGGTCTCCGGAGCGTGCAGGCTCCAGCGCAAGTGCTCTCTGAGGCGTGCAGGCTTGTGGGACCTTAGTTTCCTGACCAAGGTTCGAACCCATATCCCCTGCACTGGAAGGGAGATTCTTAAGCCCTGGACACCAGGGAAGTCCCCAGCAATTCTTTGAGTTGAAAAAAAAAGTACCGATTTTTTTTTTCTCACTACAAAAACAAGACACATTCATTCTAAAACATTTATAAAATACTTACAAGCAAAAAGAAACTAATGAATTTCATTCAGGTTTTTTTTTTTTTTTTTTTAGGTAAATTCAAACTTTCTTCCAGGGAGTTTTCTGTCTTTCAGTCCTGTAATTTATTCTTTTCCAGCTCTGCTACGGATGAACCTTTGCTGCTGCTAAGTCACCTCAGTCGTGTTGGACTCTGTGTGACCCCATAGACGGCAGCCCACCAGGCTCCCCTGTCCCTGGGATTCTCCAGGCAAAAACACTGGAGTGGGTTGCCATTTCCTTCCCTCCCCAAATATAAATTTATAATTAGAAAAGGCTGCATTTATATGGATTGTTCTTGAACTTTTCCAAAAAGGAGTACTCTCAAAATACCCATATAGTTGGAAGGTGGCATTATTCCCAGAGGGAAAAGTTTCTGTGGACACAGCAAAGCCATTGTCCAATCTTTGCTCAGAGGGAGTCTCATTCTGCCCAAGGAGAAAAGAAAGTGCCAAGTATCTGAGGCCGTTGTTCCTGAACATCTTTTCAGTACATAAAGGGCTTCCAAATTTAGAAATTAGGTGCTGAGTTTGAAAAGGAGGAACAGCAGAGGCAGACAGTTCTATGTATCCTCCTTTACTTCTCCTTTCCTTCTTCACCCTGGGCAGCAGTAGAGGAAGACTCTCTGCGGGCTCAGAGGCTCTCAGGCCTCAGGTGGTAGCTCCAAGGCATTTCCTCCTTCCTTCTTCCTTTGCGACTGTCCCTTTTCCTGTCATTCACAAAGCACTTTCCATTCTACCTCGATGTCACCTCAATGAGATCACTGCCATTAGGTGATGCTCCTTATCTTTCTACTTGGCTAGTGATCCCTTTAAGGGAAATTCGCCCATGAGTTTATGTAACAAACACTCCTTAAGTGACTACTGTGTGCTGAACAGGGCTTCTCTGGTGGTTCAGTGGTAAAGAATCCACCTGTGAATGCAGGAGATGCGGGTGTGTTTGGGACCATACCCTGGAAAAGGGAATGGCAACACACTCTAGTATTCTCGTCTGGAAAATCCCATGGACAGAAGAACCTGGTGGGCTATGGTCCGTGGGGTTGCAAAAGAGTCAGACACAATTTACAGACTGAACATGTGTGCTGAGCACTGTGGTGGATGACCAAGCATGTGAGCAAGAGGCAGACTACGCTCCAGGAGCTCAGATCTAGCAGAGAAGATCCATGCACGTAGAGAAGACACAGTGTGTCTTGAGTGCTCTGCAAAAAGTGAAATTGTTAGTTGCTCAGTTGTGTCCAATTCTTTGCAACCCCATGAACTGCAGCCCACCAGCCTCCTCTGTCCATGGAATTCTTCAGGTAAGAATACTGGAGTGGGCAACTATTCCCTTCTCTGGGGGATCTTCCCAAACCAGAGATCGAACCCATATCACATAGTCAATTGATGTGACCACTATCAGTCAAGAAGAGTTCCATTACACACACATGCTTTGTACCACTTCCTTTATAACCATAGCCATACCCTCTCCTCCCATCTACCTGACTCTCGAAATCACTAATCTGTTTTTCATCTCTTTAACTTTGTCATTTCAAGAATGTTACATAAAGGGAATCACACACTATGTAACCTTTTGAGACTGACTTTTTTCACTCAGCAGTATTTTCTGGAGGTCCATCCAGGCTGTTGCCCATATTAATAGTTTCTTCCTTTTTGTTGCCAAGTAGTATTCTATGGAATGGATGTACCACAGTTGATTTAACCTTTCAGCTTTCTGGATATTTGGGTTGTTTTCTGTTTTTAGCAACTACAAATAAAGCTGTTATGAACATTCATGTATAGGTTTTTGCATAAATCTAAGTTTTCACTTCTCTAAGACAGAGGCCCAGCAGTGCAAATGCTGAGTGATACATACAGTAAATGCATATTTAATAATGTAAGAAACAGCCATACTCTTCTCTGGAGTGGCTATTCCATTTTACATTCCCACCAGCAAAGTCTAAAGATCCAGTTTTCTCTGTATTCTCACTGACATTTAGTGTTGTCATGATTTTCATTTTAGCTATTCTGATTATACATCTATTTTTTTAAAGTTAGACTAATATGCACCGAAACTTTTTAACAGCTGTTATTTCTGGAGTGTGTGTGCAGAGCAGGATGGGGGTGGCTAATACTAAGGAAGACTTTTACTTTCTATGTTATACATTTTTGTAGTGTTCAAGTTTTGCATAAGGTAATACATGTTTGGAATCTAAAACTCAAATAGAAATTTAAAAAATTAATTTATTGGGTTGCACCGGATCTTAGTTGCTGCACATTCATCTCTGACCTTCAGCTGAGGCATGTGGAATCTTTAGTTGCAGCTTTTGAACTCTTCGCTACCCCTTAAAAGTGAAAGTGCAAGTCTCTCAGTTGTGTCCAAACCTTTGTGACGCCATGGACTATACAGTCCATGGAATTCTCCAGGCCAGAATACTGGAGTGGGTAGCCTTTCCCTTCTCCAGGGGATCTGCCTGACCCAGGGATCGAAGCCAGGTCTCCTGTATTGCAGGCGGATTCTTTACCAGCTGAGCCACAAGGGAAACCCACAGAAAGGGGAAGGATTGATAATACAGGAGTGAAGGAACATCGCCTCTGTTTATCCAAGACCCTCCCTCCTCTGTCGTGTTGTGTATTCACACACACAACTCAGCTCCACATGACTTTAAGGGCCCCCCTTCTCTCAGGCAGTCACTTCTCACAGTAAGAGCTTTCCCCCGGCCCGTAGAGTTGCTATTACCTCCCCTGACCCCTCAGCCTGTAGAGGAAGCCACGGCTCCCTGCTATTGCTTGTGCCCAGGTAGCCCCATTCTACCCTGCCCACACCCCGGGGATGGTCTTTCCATCAAGCTCTAGTGATCCTCTGCCAGGGCCCTGGCTGCCACATCCAATCAATGAGGTCAGCCCACAGAGCTGGTCAGAGGGACCCAGGTCAGCTCAAGTGAGAGGATACCCACTTCTCTGAGCCTGAGGAAAGCAGAGAAGGTGGCCAATGGAGATGTCTGCAGGTAGGAGTCAATGAAATTCACACCCAATTTCCTCTATTTTCCTGTGAACGAGGAGGCAGTGACTATGCCAGGCACTAGAGCTAGAGACTGATCACTCCTTTGCACAATCATGCTTCCAGAAAAAATAACTTGTTCTTTTCTGAAGAAGAAAGCATTTTCTCTGCTCTTAACTTAGGCTGCTGAGCACAGCAGGGTTTTATTATCACAAAATTAATAAGCGCTTAAGGAGGTCGACTCTGGAACCAGACTGCCTGGTTTCCAAATCTTCATTATCACTGTTCTGTGATGTTGGACAAGTAACCTAGTCTCCAGGCCTCAGCTTTCTCATCTGTAAAATGGGGATGCTAATAATAGGATTTGCCTCCTAGGTTTCAGGAAGATTAAATGACTCAACACATGGATAGCAGTCAGCACAGCGCCTGCCCATCTTGTGCACTCAGCACACATTAGCTATTCTTCCAGGAGAGGTGGGGAAGGTGAGTGACTGGAGAAATTAAAATAGCCTGAGCAAAGAAGACAGCCCTGAGCAGGGGCAGGTGAAAAGTTGCTGAGACAAAGAAAGCCCAGCTGAGGTTGGAGGTGATGAGTCTTGTTCTTTCCAAGACTATCATTGAGTGTTTACCATCTGCCAGGGATTGGTAGGAGCTGGCACTACAGCCATGAACCACACAATTTCAATCAGTACAGGGGGGGTTATGATAAGTGTGGGTGGGTCCAGGCTTCTGGCTGCCCAGGGAAGGGGCAGCTGGATAGCCTCACAAATGAGGAAGAGATGCTGCTCCAGGCCAGGTGGCTTGGGCCATGAGAGACAGGTACCCCCTGGAGTTGCTCAGTCCAAAGAGGGTGGATGGGCAGGAGGTGTTGCGGGGATACAGCGGGCAACCGCAGGTTCTTAGATTCAAGGGCAGGAAACAGGGTACAGCCGAAGCAACCTCAGGAGACTGCTAACGCTGCTGCTGCTAAGTCGCTTCAGTCATGTCCGACTCTGTGCGACCCCATAGACGGCAGCCCACCAGGCTCCCCTGTCCCTGGGATTCTCCAGGCAAGAACACTGGAGTAGGTTGCCATTTCCTTCTCCAATGCATGAAAGTGCAAAGTGAAAGTGAAGTATCTCAGTCGTGTCCGACTCTTAGTGACCCTGTGGACTGCAGCCTACCAGGCTCCTCCATCCATGGGATTTTCCTGGCAAGAGTACTGGAGTGGGGTGCCACTGCCTTCTCCATTAGGAGACTGGAAGGAACCTTAGGGGACCGGATGGACCAGAAGGGAAGTTCCTCTGCTCTCCCAGCACTTATGGTTTCTTTAGCTCCACCTCTCCTGGTTGCTCTATTCACCTCTCTCTTGACCAGTGTCTTCTGCTTAATTTTCTGATGGCCACTCTTACCTACAAAGTGATCATAGCCAATTCACACTATAGCAGGTGGCTCAGCTGGCCTCAATATTAGATACCCAAGCTAGTCGCTCAGCAGTACGCAGGTTATCCTTTCTTCTCAGCAATCTCATTAGGCCATTAAGTATTCCTGTAAAGTGAGTGGTCCTGCAAAGTAAGTTTGCCTTTCTATCATGTTGCAGTGTCCAGTGAAAATAGAAATTTTGAGTTATTTTGTTGAGGTTTCTTATGCTTCATCAGAACTTCCTCTTGTCACAGAGGAATTGAATGAAGGATGGAAATAATGGCCCAAGATTTTCCCTCCACTTTCTCTGTCTGCCAAGTTCTTCCTCTTTCCAGAGACTTTTCCCCACTTAGATCATTTTTTTTTTAATTTGGAAATGTTAATATCACATTACGGTTTTATTGAAATGCAATTCATTTACAATGTTGTGGTAGTTTCACGTGTACAGCAAAAGGATTCAGATACATGCACACATACAAACACACACACACACACATATATATATATACATATGTGTATATATATATATATATATACTTTTCAGATTCTTTGCCTTATAGATTATAACAAAATTTTGAGTATAGTTCCCAGTGCTATAAAGTAGGTCCTTGTTGATTATGTTTTTATGTCACTGTTCTGAATTCTCTCTTGGTTTCTCTCATGTCTTTGCCCTGGATTTTTTTATTCTTTTTCCTTCCCCATCCCTAACATTTTAATTAAAATGTAAACAATCAGGAAAGTTACACCTAGATTCAACAATTCATCTTTGCATATTTGCTTTCTTTTCTGTCTCTCTCCCTTTCTCCCTCTCCTTGTAGAGAATAAGAACTATCTCCTACATAACTCCAATACCATTATTACACCCAGTAAAATTAACAGCAATTCCATATCATCTAATATATTGTCCATATTTAAGTTCCCTGATTGTTTGCCCTAGCTGTTTGTACTCCTAAATCTTCCCACCTCCACGTTATATTCTGATGCTTAACCCAGCTGCCCTCTCCTTCATAGTGAAAATTCCCTTGGCAGAAACCAAGGAATAACTAGGTTAGCCACAAGGAAAGGCCAAGGACTGTGGAATAAGATGTCCTAGCTTTATCTCCCAATGTTCTGCCTTGGGAAAGGAAAAGCCAGTCCAGATTTACATTTATTTATTTATTTTGGAGCGTTGTCCACAGTGGGCATCCTTGGACACCCTCTGTAGAGTCTCTAGTTTGCAGGTTTGTGTAATTGATGGTTCACAGCTGGCTCGTTTCTAGCCAGAGGAAGTTCTGAAGCAAAAATCTCAAGAAAGGATGACGCCTATGTTTGTTATCTCAGGAACAGCAGTCACATCGAGGTCAAGAGAATGAAGGTAATATAGGTTATTCTAGGCTGGAAATCAGTCTGTGCCAAAGATGAAGAGAAACTGTGTTCCAAAAATCGCAGGCTTCACATGGATAGTATCAACTTTCTCGGATGCTGGAGGGGCCTTGGCAGCCTAGAAGCCAACTGCCCCATGAAAGAGGCTGAGCTCTCACTGACCTGCCTACTATCTCTAGGAAGTTCCTCCCTGGAACCAACCATGAATGAATAAAAGTACCTCCTATAAGAAGGAGATACTGTCTCACAATTCTGGAGGCCAGAGTGAAATCAAGGTATAGGCAGGACTAATATTTAGGAGTTTGTTCAGACTGACTCTTGGTAGGCATCAAATCTCAAGCATCAAAGAAACCTGGTGGATAAATTTCTAGAAAGCCTCCTAGGCAGGCGCCTATGAACACTTTTCTATTAGCAAAAGCACCCAAAGGAGAAGTCCAGAGATGGATCAAAGAAGAAAAAGCAAAAGTCCTACTGCTCTCACTTAGGCCTCAAGCAATAATGTGACACTTGTCCTCCGTGTCTTCTCTGTCGCCTTTCAGAATCCCCTTCTAAATTTCCAGCTAATCTCGGCATGAGGAGTAAGTCACCAGCCCTCTGAAGGCTTCCCTGGGGCACAGCCCACTCTCTGTAGGGTGTTCCCCATCTGAGCCGTATCTACACCAGCTCCTGGGGATGATTGGATTCTAAACACACAGACCTCCCCAACTCCTGCTTCCCCCAGCAATTTCTGTGACTCTGCTTTAACCTATAAACTGAAGGACAAGGCAGGGGATGTTTTCCTGTGCTCTTTAATCTGGTATGTAATAAATTATGCCTATTTAATCCTTTAATAACTGAACAAATGACAGAATCGGTCTTAGAACATTCAGCAATCCCTTTTATGAAAACTTAATTTGAAGTCTCTGTAATAGCAGAGAGAGAGAGAGAAAGAAAGAAAGAGGAGGAGGGAGAGAAAGAAACAGACCAGAAAGCAGCAATGGCAATGGCAGAGAGTCTCCAGGCACCATCCTGGATAGGCTGCCAAATGCAGGGGCTAAGGGGAAGGCTCTTCTTCCAGGATAAGCTCAGTGAATGCACTGAGAGAGGGGAAAAGTAGCAGAATGTCAGCATCTGAATTCCATCAAAAAGCTTCTAAATTATGGTTAATACATTGTAATGCCTCTGCTCCAGCGTTTATGTTAGTTAGGACTTGCCTTTGCAGAGAATGACGACACTACCAACAGAGAAGTTTCTGGAAGGGGACACTTACTCAAAAGATTCATTGTTTTAGCCACAGGAGGGTATGGATTTTATTTGGTCCCTTGCACTGTCCTGGGACTAAGGCACCATGGGTGGCCTTGAGTCACTGACAACACAGTGCCTGGAGGGCTTCCCACCAATGAAACCCTGTCACCAGATTCACTTTTGGCTTACAGCCAACATTGCCAATTTACAAGTACCTACGTGCCCTGGATCTTTGGGAATAATTCCAATTTCAAATCCTGGGTCCTACTGCCAGACCATAAGTCAGGCCATGTGTCCTGGTGTTTTTAATTCTAAAAACTCTCATCATAATGTCATATGATTCTAATTGTGCTTATAAGAGTTTTTTTTATTAAAAATCTTTCTACTACAAAAATAATATAGTCATATTATTAAAATTCTGGAAAATTAGGAAGAAAAACATAGCACCCATAATACCACCATCCTGCTGTATAGGTATAAACAAATGTATAATTTTCCCAGCATATTATCTAAATAAATGCACTATTTTATATTCTACTTTCTCCAACCAACATTATATTTTTAGAAAAACATTGCTAATAAACATTTTTAAAGAATGCATTTTAATGAAAGGATAATACTTCTTTCAGGAGATTACTAAAATATATTAATCATATTTATATTTGTTTATAATTTTCACTAGTATTTATAAATCCACAACACATACCATTGTAATGTATTTTCTAGATTTTTCATTTTTATTTAATTTAGTTTTTACAAGTTGAATTACAGGCTTGGAGTATGAATATGCTAATGACTCTTGATATATATTGCAAATTACTTCCCAAAAAAGTTGTGCTAACAAACACAACCATCAGCAATGTCTGAGGGTATCTGTTCCACGTCATCACCACCAACAAACCAATGTGTTGAGATGAAGTTTTGAAATGATTCTCATGACAGTTTTGCTGAGCAACGCCCCCATATGTTAGAAGGGAAAGTACAGGTATGACATGGATGATATACTGATGATGGTAAACTGCAAAAGGATGTCTTTTAAGCCATATGAGTAGGGGGTGAGAAAAAGCACTTAAAGGATGCTTTAAACTCCAGTTTCCAATGATGTATCTGAAGACTGCTAGGAAACAAAGCTATGGCAGGCAAATAAATGGCCTGCAGCAATCCCAATTAGGGAAGCTTTCTCAGAAGAAAGCCTTTTGGCAGAGTCGAGTCTGAAGCAAACTCCAAACAACTCCAGGCGCACTACCCCATACCACGGGTTTGATTTCTGTGTAAATACCTTGGTAAGCCTTGTTACCCCACACTGGTCTTTTCAGTTCTACTCAAATTCAATATATGGGAATGACTCTATTATTTTCTAATATAACAATAAATAGTGGCTAAAGACAACTAAATAGCTATTCACTGACAAAGGAAGGGGAAAAATAGCATTTACAGGGAGGGCACCTACAAAGAGCCAAGTCCTTCACATTGGTCCTGTCCGTTTAATGGGCTTGGATCAAATGTGCTGGCCCTTTAGCCTCACTTGGCAGCTCTGAAAACCATGTTCCAGGGGTGCAGAGTGACTGAGCTTGGGCTTTTTGGTTGGAGCTCCCCAGGCTCAGACACAGCACCTCTAAAATGATAGTCTAGTGGCTAAGACTCCCAGCTTCCCCTGCAGGGGGCATGGGTTTGATTCCTGTTCAGGGAACCAAGATCGCATGTGCCTCACGGTGTGGCCAAAAAAAAAGGCATGTACTAGGTTTCTCTGGTGGCTCAGATGGTAAAGAATCTGCCCACAATGCAGGAAGCTCAGGTTCAATCCATGGGTCAGGAAGATTCCCTCGAGAAGGGAATGGCTACCCACTCCAGTATATAGTCCATGGGGTCGCAAAGAGTTGGACACTTCTGAGCAACTAACACACACACAGGCTAATAGGCTAACTGATGCTACATGGCAAAATGGTTGGTATTCACTCTCCTTACTGGATGACTTTTGCATTTAGATGCTAATCTTTGTGAAAATTACTGCAGCCTTTAATAGTAATCATTAGTTCACATTCTGGATTTTGGCAACTTCTGTGAAGTTTAAAAACAGTAAGGATGTATTTGTATGACATCCTAGAAAAAAATGACCAATTCTTAGTAGGAAAAATACTATGAAATTTTCAAGATTTTCAAGATAAATTCCTGATAACTGTGACTGTGTGTGTGCATGCCAAGTCTAGTCCATCTCTTTGTGACCCCATGGACTGTAGTCAGCCAGGCTCCTCTGTCCATGGGATTCTCCAGGCAAAAACACTCGACAGGGCTGCCGTGTCCTCCTCCAGAGGATTTTCAGGGATTGAACCTGAGTCTCTTATATCTCCTGCAATGGCAGACAAGTTCTTTACACTAGGGCCATCTGGGAAGCCCAACTGTGACTAATCTTAGTGAAATAAAAGTTTGTTAATCAGGTGGACGACAGAGCATGGACTCCAGGTCTGCTACTTGCTACTCTGGCCTTCCTTAGCCTGTTTCCTCATCTGTAAATGGGGCAGTATAATACATACTTATTATTAATTCAGAAAACATATCTAACATACTCAGCACAGTGCCTGGCATACCATAAAGGCTCAATAAATATTAGCTCTGTTCATTGTAATTATTATATTACATGATGATGAAGATGGAGTACATCAGATGAAAGCAAAGAATAAACAGGAATGTTTAATCCCTTGGACTTTGATATAATCAAATCATTAAACTATTTTTGCTAAAAAGCTAAATTCCTCTTGATTAGGGAGGTGAAAATGACTATCTCTAAGTATAAAAAATATTCATTCCTTGTAATTCCCTGGCAGTCCAGTTGTTAGGTCTCCAAGCCTTCACTGCCAAGGATTCAGGTTTAATCCATGGTTGGCAAACTAAGATCTTGCAAGCAGCATGGCACAGCCAATAATAACAATAAACATGCATTTCTGAGGTCTCCTTATGGGTTTCTTTACCTTCAGTCTTTTTGTATGTGTGTCAGGTACTTAGTAGATGCTCAGTTATACTTGTTGAATAGAGATAAATTTTTTAAACTGAGGTATAATTGACATATAACCTTATATTACTTTTAGGTATACAGAATAATGATTCAATATTTGTATCCAGTTGATCCTTGAAAAACCCAGGGGTTGGGGTAACAAACTCTGGCAATCAAAAATTGGTGTATAATTTTACATTCAGCCATCCATATCCACAGTCCCACATCCTCAGATTCAACCAACCATGGTTGTTATAGTACTGTAGTATTTGAAGTGAAAAGTCAAAGTGTTAGTTGCTCATTTGTGTCTGACTCTCTGAGACCCCATGAACCGTAGCCCGCCGGGCTCCTCAGTCCATGGAACTCTTCAGGTAAGAATACTGGGGTGTATTGCCATTACCTTCTCCAAGGGTCTTCCCAACCCAGGGATAGACCTCTCGTCTCCTGCAAGTCTTCTGCATTACAGGCAGATTCTTTACCGTGTGAGGGACCAGGAAGCCCTATTGTAGTATTTACTACTGAAAAAAGTCCACATGTAGTAGACTTGCACAGCTCAACTCTGTAACTCAAGGGTCAGCTGCACACTGCAAACTGATCATCACAATGTCTACTGAATATCTGTCACCATACAGAGTTAAATTTTTTTTCTTGTGATGAGAACTTTTAAGATTTATTCTCTTAGCAACCTTCAAATGTGCAATACAACATTTTAATGATAGTCACCATGTTATATACTGTATCTCCAAAATGTATTTATTTTACAACCAGAAATTGTGACCCCTTTCACCCATTTTACCATTCCCCCACCCCACCACTCTACAACCCATGCCTCACCTCTGACAACTACCAACCTCTTCTCTGTACATATGAGCTTGGTTTTGGGGTTTGGGGATTATATTTTAGATTCCACATATGTGAGGTCATACAGTATTTGTTTTTCTCTGACTTATTTCACTTAGCATTATATCCTCAAAGTCCAGCCATGTTGTCGCAAATTCTTTGCCTTCGTATTAACCGTCTCTAACCACTCACCTAGTTGCGGATGTGATATTCATACAAGAAAACCCAATCATGTCTTTTCCCTCCTTACCCTCTCCCATGGCCCAAGTGTCTTAGGATAACAGACAAGGCCATCTAGGACCAAGCCCTTGATCATCTCCAACCTCCTCTTCTGAGACTTCCTGTCTTGATATACGTGTCCTGATTTTATGAAAATGATTGTCTCACCACCTTAACTCATACTGTCCCCTCTGCTTGCAACACCCTTTCATCTCTTCTTCACTCCCTCCATTCCTACTCATTATTCAAAGCTAAGGCAAATTCCTATTTTTTGTAAAAAACACCAAAAGAAAAGTTTGTCATGTCATATTCATACATGTATTTCAATGTATGAATATCACATTGGTAAGAAGTCAAAATATCTGAAAATATAAAAGCATTAGGAGTAGTTATCTGTAATCATTTTCTTATAATAAGAAAACATTTTAAATATTTAAAAGACTTTAAAATATTTTTATGAGACTTTCATGGTGGTCCAGTGGTTAAAGCTCTGTGCTTCCACTGCAGGGGGCATGGGGTTTGACCCCCATCAGGGAACTGAGATTCTGCATGCAGCAGTATGTGGCAAAAACAAATAAATATTTTAAATAAAGTTTAGGTGTCATCTCTTCCCAAATGCTCCCTTACCCTGAGGTCTCCTTGGTGCTCGCACAGAACTACTGAGATGCCTGTAATGGAGAACTCATCATACCACGTGGAGATTACCCCATTCTCAACAGGACTAGGGCTATCCATAGTTCCGCCTTTGTAGCAAGTGCCTAGCCTAGTGCCAGGCACACAGTGAGCACTCAGTAGATGCCTGTTGAACTGACCTGAATTGCCCTTGTTCACACCTTGTGAAGTCACTCCGTCGTGTCTGACTCTTTGCAACCCCACTGACTGTAGCCTGCCAGGCTCCTCCAGCCATGGGATTTTCCAGGCAAGAATACTGGAGTGGGTTGCCATTTCCCTCTCCAGGTGTTCACACCTAGTGAGCTGCTAGCAGATCCTGTTCAGACCTGTGGGCCGATCCTGGCCACACGTTAGTAAGAGGCAAACCCCAAGCAGAGCCAGTTTTCTGTGTCTGCCATTCCCAGTCATTCTGTCAGGAGCTGAGGGTGCCTTTTCCCAGTTTTTGCACTTCCATTTTTTTCTAACTATAGACGTAATATAGTCTCACTGTAAAAATAAAAATTTGGAAAGCATAGACTGCAATAACGTAAGAAAAAAAAAGATCTAGTCAGTCCAAATACCTACTATTTTTTAACCAGAATTATTTAGATCAATGTTTTTCAATTTTGTTTTCCCATTTCCTGGCACATATATTAAATTCTAAATTTTCTAAGAACTGGGCTGATTAGGAAGTGGAGAGAGTCTATATCCACAAATAAAAATTTGTAGGGCGGAATAGTGCATATAAAAGGACTTTTAATAATCTCTGTATAACTTATGTTTAATGTGTTGGCATCTCTTTGTTTCCTAATAAGTTTAAGGGACCCTTGGTTTTTGAAATGACAATAGATCTCTTTTTCCTCAGTGGCTCCTGGTAACTAGGTGTGAAGAAGCTACTTATGGCATTCAAGATAGTGTTAGTCGCTCAGTCATGTCAGACTCTTTGCAACCCCATGGTCTGTCCATAGGATTCTCCAGGCAAGAATACTGGAGTGGGTTGCCATTTCCTTCTCTAATTTCAAGGTAACCCAGAAGCAAAGAAAAGCTAATCACTTTTGGAGGAAATGCATAGATATCGTTCCAAGATAACTTAGCCATATCCAAAGTCAGGGAGAGTCTTCTCCATAGAACAAAAGGCTTTCCCTGTTGGTTTTGAGTGGCAGTAGGGTGTCCTTGATGACCCCCAAGGGTCATCAGACAGTATGTATATCCAGGGAAGAACTCTACTTATAAGCCAAAAGATCGCCTAGGCAGAGTCAGGTGCTCCCTCTCTGTTGGTCTCTCTCTGTCTGGGATGTTAATACTCCTATGGATCCAGCATGGAAAGATCTTCTTCCAGATTCTGCAACTACTGGTCTACCTCAGAGATTGCAAGACATTGTGAGGCTTCCAATAATGTGGTGATTGCTTAATTAAGCTTCTCCCTAAACCTTATTTAGATAAGTACTGGGCCCATGCTAAGTCCTGGGGGACATTGACTAACTACCTAGCAGGGGCCTGAAGCCAAATAAAGCATGACAAAGTCTCTAAAGATAACCAAGATCTTCATGCTTCTGAAAAGGTCACAATTTGCCCATGTGTTTGGAAACTATTAATATAGCTACTTAATTTTTTTCATTAAGCATACTTTTAAAAAAAAGATTATTTTTTGGCTTCACTGAGGCTTCGTCGCTGAGCGCAGGCTTTCTCTAGTTGCGGCGAGCAGGGGTTACTCTGTATTATGGTTCGTGGGCTTCTCGTTGTGGTGGCTTCTTTTGTTGTAGAGCACAGATTCTAGAACACAGGCTCAGTAGTCGTGGCACACAGGCTTAGTTGTTCCTTGGCCTGTGAGGGCTTCTCAGATCAGGGATGGAACTTGTGTGCCTACACTGGTTAAGAACCACTTAGCCACCAGGTAAGTCCAATACAGCTACTTTAAACTGCAATGATACATAGAATATAGCTATGGAAAACAGTAAAGACAGGTTTGACACAATGGGTCATTCATGGAGCTCATACTCTGTATTAGGTGCTCTGTATTTATTCTTTCTAATCCTTATGGTGACCTGGCAAGATAGGATTATTATTATACTTTAAGGTAATTCTGTCCATTTTACAGATAAGGAACTAAGATCCAGAGAGGTTAACACTCAGTTGGTGATAAGTGGCTGGGCTAGGATTAACACTCAGTCTTGTTTGACTATAAATTTCCCTCCCTTCCCACTTGGTTTCTTTTGGTCTGGCTATGCTTGGGTGTCATCATTGGGTGGGTTCTGCTGGAGGAAGGACTAAATGGGAACAGAATTCAGATAGCGCTGTCAACCCTTACAGCACTGGTATGCTGTGGCAAGGGCCCCAGACTGGGG
This sequence comes from Antilocapra americana, assembly GCA_007570785.1. NCBI lineage: Eukaryota > Metazoa > Chordata > Mammalia > Artiodactyla > Antilocapridae > Antilocapra > Antilocapra americana. The sequence goes on along the minus strand of ML663559.1, from coordinate 7,324,843 downwards.
TAGTTTCTTGGCAAAATATTTAGGAGGGAGAACAGAGTAATGACGTCAGCTGTTGTGGCACTTTGCCACGACCGTGAACGGGTCTAAAGGTTCCAAAAGAGATCTGAGAGGACCTGAAAACCCCTTACTTTGAGTGTGGACTCCTATGGAGCAGTTTGCTTTCTAGAAAGGGAAGGACAGAAGTGGTAAAAATGCAAGGTGAACACCAGCCCTCTAGGCCCAGGCTTGGCTGCTAAAGAGGCTCAGAGAGGCTTGAGCAGTGGGCAGCTGGGGTCATGGAGAGTTGAAAGAAATAGCCCCTTAGTAGGCAAAAAGGTTGCTAAGCTTAAAAAATAAAAATATAGGATGCCAGGATAAATTTGAATGTCAGGTAAATGGTAAAATTTCAACAAAACATTCATTAGGATAAATTCATCCTTGGATATATACATCCCAGACACCATTCTATCTGGTGACCTTAGCCACATTGTTTGAGGATTAATAGGGGTACATAGAGCTCCTTCTAAGAGGCCTGGGGAGTATGTCCAGGATGTGTCTTGCAGTGAATGGATATCAGTGTCAGAGGTGGTCCTAGGGAAGCTAACTATCTCAACAGGGAACCATGTGAGCCCCAAGCCCTCTCGTTACAGCCTAGGGGGCAAACAAGACATCTGAGAATACAAGGGAGTCTATGGATTTTTAGGGGACCTTAGAAATTTTCATTTCTAGGTAAAGGCTTCGTACTTAGTTTGATAACATATGTTTTACAATTTAAATTCTTAATATAATTGTGAAAAAATAATTAAAAATTCTTAATAGGGCTAAGTTAACCTGTCTGGTATTTGAGGTATTATAAATATCTGATAAAGGGGGTTATAGGAGAAAGAATTTACTTCATTATTTTTATACTACAAAAAGGAAACACCATTGCTTGGGTCATTAAAAAACTATACAAGGCAATTTCAGGCTCCCTGGTAACTCAAGTCCTTGTCCTTCTGACAGGCTAGTATAGTAGAATATTCTCAGTCTACCAAAGGAAGCATAACTCCTCTTTTCTCCAGAGGAGAAGGTAGTATTTCTTGAAACTGTCTTTTCTTGAACTTGGTCAATTAATCCAGTTCTTGGAGAAGAGGGAATATTTTGTTTGTTTGTTTGTTTAAAAGAGAGAATCCTTTTTTAAAGGCTTTTTTATGAAACAGAATTTTTTGCCTGTTTTTTAATATTTAGCAAGTGTCAAGATCATTATATTAGAATGCTGGACTTTGAAGGAAGCGTTGGGGAGTGTCTCAAAGGCTATTTAATGTCCAAGAAGCTTCCCCAGGTATCATATACATGTATGAATTCACTATGGTTCAAAGGCATGGCTCTGGGCCTCTCCAAAACCACTTAATTTCTTGGCTCTCCTTCATGGGAGACCTACACTAACTCATTTCACCAAGAGAGACGTAGAACTGGGACACCCATTCATTTACAAAGAGATGTGACAATCTCCTGGATACTGGGGATATACATAGAGACCCCAGCTGCAAGCCCCAGGCTGCTTGATGAGCAGGGAATAACAATAACAGATGCCATTGGTCATTCAATGAGTGCTCACAACTTATAAAACATTAATAGTGACAGTAAGCCCTGGTCAAATGGGCAGTTTTCATGTTTACCACCTCATCATGAGAAAAAATATTTATCTTTCTTAAACTGACGAGGATACTGAAAAAGATGTCATAACGCATTAATTCTTTTTTTTAAAGCAAAACTTTTAAAAATAATTTATTTTTGGCTGGGCTGGGTCTTTGCGCTTCAAGGACTTTTCTCTAGTTGCCACAAGCAGGGGCTACTCTGTGTTGTGGTGGGTGGGCTTCTCACGGTGGTGGTTTCTTTCATTGCAGAGCACAAGCTCTAGAGCACAGGTCCAGTAGTTGTGACCCACAGGCTTATTTGCTCTACAGCATGTAGGATCTTCCCTGATCAGGGATTGAACACATATGTCTTGCACTGGCAGGCAGATTCTTAACCACTGAATCACCAGAGAAGCCCCTCATTAACTCTTAGAAATACATGTTTTCAGATGTGAATATCCTACAAACAAAATACATTTATAATATAACTCCACAAAACTATGGTCACTTTTTACTTATCCATCAAATATTTATTAAGTGCCTGGTGTGGGCTGGGTACTATGCAGATTGATGCAGACAGAACAGTGTTTAAAATATCAAGGCCCCTGTTCTCACTAAGTTTACAGTTTAGCTGAGACCACTAATCAATAAAAGAATCAAAACATCAGCTTGTGAGAATTGCTGTGAAGGCAATAAGCATGGAAACGTGACCAAGTATAATATGAGGGGTAGGGGAAGGAAGACAGGGACTCAGTGTGCCTCTCTGAGGGTTGACATCGGAACTGAGACCTCAGAGCCATCCAGGGACCTTCACTCTGGGCTATGGAGGTGCCAGGAAATAGGTCCTCTCAGGCCTATGCCCCAGAGCTCCTGACTGTGAGCAGCCTCTTCCGAGGCTCCCTCAAGGGCAACCTGAGCAGTCTGGGTCAGATCTGTGCCCCTCGGTTGGCACAGAGGTAAGCAGATAAGCAGATAAGTGAGCACAACTCACTGCTCCATGGGATGTGTTGAGCACATTCCAACAGGTGCTCTAGACCCCAGATCCCGGCTTTAGTCCCACAGGGCGGGGGGCATCATGGACCAGGAACCTGAGGACTATTGTGCCAAGTGCCCAGGGAGTACTGGTGTGGCCCAAAATGCAACAAATCAGAGTTAATCAAGGAGGCTAAACAGAGCTGCTGGTGCAGATTTGAATTTCTGTCCTCCTACCAGGATTTTCTTGCTATTTTAGACTTTTTGGTGGTGACCAAGGCACCTACAGGATGACTGCTTAGCAACACATGTGTATTTTGAACACTGGAGATATAATTTAAAAATACTTGATTTTCAAAAAGCTTAGCTGGATTCAAAATCCATTCACAAGAAATTTTAAGACTACACTTGTCAATGAGAGAAAGGGAAGAATTTTATAAATCCAACTGTTACACTTTTTTGAATGACTGAAAATTATAAAGTTTTTCAATGATAATATCATCAAGAATCTGAAGAGATCTTCATTTTAAAGTCTTGATCAGGAATAGTATGTGGCCTTTTCAAGTTTAAAACCTGATATAAAAAATGACACTCCTGGATGTAAGCTCAACATTTCTCATTAAAAACTTTGAAAACATTTTATTTGAGAGTTCTACACAAATTTGATACTGATTTTCTTTAAAATGCAATTATTTTCTTTTACATGATTATGTAATATAAAAACATATAATGAAAGATTTAATCAAGTTCCATATGAATGGCTCCAAATCCCCTTCTCTTTTCTTCCTTGGACCTTACAAAGAAAATCTTTTTCTAAGAGATATCGGAAAGTGCAAAATGTTGCCTTAGAAGATGAGGGAGCCAGATCTGTGTAAAGCTTATGCGTAAGTGCTCAATCACTTGATTGTGTCCAGCTCTTTTTGACCTTGCCTGGCTCCTCTATCCATAGAATTTTCCAGGCAAGAATAGTGGAGTTCAGGTTGCAACTCCCTCCTCCCAGGGATCGAACCAGTGTGTTCTGCATCGGCAGGTGCATTCTTTTACCACTGAGCCACCTGGACTGCTGTGTAAACCTTGGGGAGAGCAGTTAATCTGCAAAACAGTGTAATAACCCTCAGGAGGGAAGACCTTGAAAGATAAGGTAGTTGGGCTGCAGCAGACTGTCACTAGAGAGGGCAGGGGTGATGCCAGGCGCTGCATTTTAACCAAGAGCAGTGGGAGGCCTCCAAATGGATTTATGGAAGGGTGTGGCTTAATCCAATTTACATTCTATAAATCTAATCTCTGCATGCAATGTAGAGAATGGAATACAGAGGTACAAAAGTGAAAAGAAAAAGGTCATATAGAAAGGGACTGAGGGGACAGGCAAGAGGAGAGGAGGAGAGGGGCAGGTCATTCTGAGTAGGTTTTCAGAGGTAGGACCAATAGGACTATGGGAACGAAAAAAAGGGAGGCTAAATAGGATGCCTGAGTTTTTTGGTTTGAACAGTTAAGTAAATCATAATCCCATTTACTGGGCAAGACTGAAGGAGGGACAATTAAGGAAAGAGGACTGGGATCCAAAGCCTCAAAACATATTTTTTTCAACAAAATGCAACTAGAAAGAATCATAGATGATAAGAGATTTAATGGACATAGTAGTGTTAGTTGCTCAGTCGTGTCTAACTCTGTGATCCCAGGGACTGTAGCCCGCCAGGCTCCTCTGTCCATAGAATTCTTCGGTCAAGAATACTGGAGTGGGATCTCCTCCACCCAGGGATTGAACCTGCATATCCTGCATTAGCAGGCAGATCCTTTATCACTGAGCCACCTGGGAAGCCCAACCAGACACCTGCTGCTGCTGCTGCTGAGTCGCTTCAGTCGTGTCCGACTCTGTGCGACCCCACAGACGGCAGCCCACCAGGCTCCCCCGTCCATGGGATACTCCAGGCAAGAACACTGGAGTGGGGTGCCATTTCCTTCTCCAATGCATGAAAGTGAAAAGTGAAAGTGAAGTCACTCAGTCGCATCAGACTCCTAGCGACCCCATGGACTGCAGCCTACAAGGCTCCTCCATCCATGGGATTTTCCAGGCAAGAGGACTGGAGTGGGGTGCCACTGCCTTCTCCAAACCAGACACCTACTCAACTGCTAAACATACTTGATCTTACAACTAGAAAAAACTTCTCGTCTATCTTCACACATAAATATAACTTCCATTTTACAGATGGACAGCTAAGTAGGTTCAAATAATCCAAGACTAGAACTATGTCATCTAAAAGTTTTCCCGCTCTTTATAAATATTTTTAAACCAAAAAATGGAAGCCACAGAAAAATCTAGCAGATAAAGAGAACATTACCTATGTCATTCAATAATTTTTGAAGATATGAATTTAATTGATGCGGAATCAGCCTTCCTGGAAAAAAGCCAACAAATATTTTGGTTTCCTCAAAACAAAACAAAAAACAAGCACACACAGAAAAAAAACCCTTTCTTGGCCCGAATTATAGGAACTCTTCGCTGGCAGCTCAGCCTAAGCTTTTTTGCATATGTGCTTTTAGGACAGGCTTGCAAATTGCATGTGTTCTGCACAGCAACCACAGACACTTAACATTCATTAAATAATAATGAAACAGGAGGCCTGGATTTTGTTTGTTTCTCCTGGGTCTGTTTCTCACAAGTGACCTTGGACAAATCTATTCCCTCTCTCATATCTGATTTCAGGGTAATGTTTATGATTAAGATGCCTTATAAGAGCTTCAGACTATCATTAGTAGTTATCCTTTCCATCTATGAAATATACCTCCTTCACTATCCTATGGGATGTCTGTACGACACTTCTATTGAAAACCTTCGCACGTAGTTTCAAGTGTTGTCAAAGCCATCTTAGGGACGGTGCATATATTCTAAGGCCAATGAAATGACAACGTGGATAACTTGAACCTGAAATCTGTTTCCTGTGCTACTGGGAATTGGAAAATGGATAAATGTGATGATCCCCAACGACGTTTTCCTTACTTCTGCCGTTTACCGCCGCATCCAAACTACCCAGAAGCTGCTGACAACATTTGAGTATACAGTATTTGGCAGGTCTACCTAAAACTGAAATGTTAAAAGGCCGAACTGGCTGGTAGGACAGCTGCCAAGGCTGGTATTCAGGCCCTGGTGCAGTTAGCTGTGTATTCCATACATTGTTTCAGAAGCTTACAAAATACAGCCATCTTGCATCAGGCATCCCGACCCAGGAAAACGGCGAGCCCCGTTCCCTCGGCCTGGAAATGCCACCTGCGCGGAGCCAAGCGTCCCAGGTGGCAGAGTTCTCGCGGACCGCCTGCAGCCTGCAACCTACACCGCGGGACCCGCCGCGGCCCGAGCCGATGTCTTGAGTGAATAAAGTTGTCTGCGGGCTGCCCGGCCGCACCTGGCCCGTAGCGAGAGCAGGAAAACGGCCGTCCGGCCGCCCTGCCAGCTGCTAGAGCAGCCCCAACCGAATGTGGGCGCGGGGTGCGAGGCTTCTATTTGCAAGCTTCCTGTCAGCAGCGTTTTCCACTGGAGCGCGGAGACCCGGCCGGCGGTGCCCTCCTCCCCGCCCCCACGCCGGCCGGGGCGCCTCGGGGACGCGCGCCGGAGCGGGGCGCCCCCTCCCTCGCGCTCCCCGCCGCGGCCCGAGTCGCCCGCAGGCCGGGCGTTCACCGGCCGCGCCTCCCGCCGCCCGCCCCTCCCCCCAACTTCCCCTCGGCGCCCCAAACCCGGGCTTCCCGAGTTCCGTGACGTGTGCGCACGGAGCTGGGTGGGAGTGCGGGGCCGGGGAGCCGCAGTTGGAGCGGGGACGGGCGGGCGGCCGTCTCGGCGGGAGCCGGCGGCCCTTCAGCGTGTCTTTTGTGTTTGTACACACACGGCGCGAGGCTGCCGGGAGGAGCGAGCGGGCGGCGCGCGGGGGAGGGGCGAGCGCGCGCCAGCGAACGGGCGCGCGGGGGGAGGGGAGGCGGGGCGCGAGCGTGGGGCGGGGGCGGGGCCGAGCCTTCCCTCCATTGTGTGTGATTGGTTGGCGCGCGGCGCGGGGGCGGGGCGGCTTGTGTTGGGGGATAGCCTCGGTGTCAGCCATCTTTCAATTGTGTTCGCAGCCGCCACCGCGCCGCCGTCGCTCTCCAACGCCAGCGCCGCCTCTAGCTCGCCGAGCTCCAGCCGAAGGAGAAGGGGGGTAAGTTTCCCCGTCTGCCCGCTTCCCCGGAACCGAGCCCCGCTTGCCGTCAGCCCCGGGCCAGGCCCCGGCACTGCTGGGAGGGGGACCCAGGGTCCCTCCGGCTTGGCCCCAAAACTTTTTGGCCCAGAAATGGAGGTGAGGAGCGAGTTTCCCTCTCCCCTCAGGCAGCGGCGGCTCCGGCGGCTCCCCAGTCTCTCGTCGCTTCAGCCCAACAGCAGCAACCGCCGCGTCGCCGAGCCTGCTCTCCCTCCCCGCGCCCCTGGCTCCTTTTTCTTCGGTGAAATCCCGCCCGCCGCCCCTTCCCGGGACCCCAGACCTTCACCACGACCCGCGCGGGCCTCTTAACTACCGACCCCGGACCCCGGACCCCAGTTTTCGGGCGGGAAAAGGGTGGAAATCGCCGCTGCTTCCCACCCTGGGGTAACTCGCTTTTTGCTGCCTCCCCACAGTTGTTGCTAAGCTTCACCATCTTGTCTCTCTTCTCTGGTCACCGACCATATTTTTTCCCCCGTTTCTCTCTTCCCCATTTCAAAAAAGGAGGAAAAAATTTTAAAGAGAAACATTTTTTTCTCCTTTTTAGAGAAGCGGAAACTTGATGCATTTGAAATGCAAAAAAAACTTTTGCATTTTGGAGGGCGGCACGTGGCAGGGGATGGAGTATTTTCGAGCGATTTGGTGTTTTGTCTCTTTGGAAAGGAATCGGATACGTTTTGCGATTGTTTCCATTTTGTTCTGGTCTGGGAGCCGAGTTTGTGCCTGCGCGAGACGCTAGGAGCGAGGCGGGCAGACTGGGGGACCCTGTGCGGAGGGGCCGGAGGAGGCGAAACCAAAAGTTTATGTGGTGCTTGGGGTGAACCAGTCGGCCAGCCTTGTGCGTTAATTAAAGCCTGGGTGCGGGGCAGTTTTTTTTTAATTATTATTATTTCATTGCGAATCCTCTGAGGACTGGACTCGAGGACGGTGCTTTGTAGAATGCTCGCTGTTGGTAGCTGTTGTTCCTCTTGTTTTTTGAGACGCCTTTTTGTCAACAGAACTGTAGAGATGCAAAACCAGGAATGTTTTCAGATATTTACAGCAATCTATCAACTGCCAGACGTAAAGGGGGGGGGGGGGGGCGGGGGGGTGACTAAAACCTTTTTTGCTGTAATTTGACTCGACCTTTCTGTGGTTTGTGGCTTCGTTCTTTTGACTTGTTAGTGGATGAAATGTTTACAGACATTTCTAATTTCTACTTTATTTAAAGAAATTGAAGCGAAAGCTGTTGGGGGGTCTTTTTGTTTTGCCGTTTATCGCTCAGGTTGGGCATTTTTAGAGATGATTGGTTTAAGGCTAACAATTTTCTAGTACTACAATTTGTTTCAAAAAGTCATATTTGGGTGGTAGACGTAATCTGCACCCTTTCAAATTATATAACATTACGGACGTTATTTTTTATACTAATTATAATTTCCAGATTGGGGGGGTAGTGGCAGGAAAACTTGTGTGTTTGGTAGTTGCATATATGGTGATTTTTGGTTTTTCCGATGCTGGTAGGTAAGTAAGGAGGTCTCTATACCATGGCTCGTACAAAGCAGACTGCCCGTAAATCGACCGGTGGTAAAGCACCGAGGAAGCAACTCGCTACAAAAGCCGCTCGCAAGAGTGCGCCCTCTACTGGAGGGGTGAAGAAACCTCATCGTTACAGGTATTTTAAAAGGAAAAATGGAACAAAGTCTTATCTCCAGAAGTATCTATATAATCTAATAAAAAGATGTATAACCATACTTTCTCCTTTAGAGAATCTGTTTTTCCCCTTGTTAAATATTTATTACTTTAAAATGTGTATATAGTTTAGTGTTAGGTTTTATTGGGAATATGTTTAATTTTGAAGCTGTAATCTTGCCCATAGCCCGAAGAAGACGTTATATCTTTAATAACGTCAATAGGATAGACTAACATTTTACTTAGCTGTTAGATGTAATATATATGTTTTAAATAGAAGAGTGTTGTTTTTTAAATACATTTTTGAGAATACTCTTGCATCTGGTAAAATAATTTAATTGAGGTGGGGGGCATTGTGTTTTACATAAGTCCTTCGTTTACTTGAATTGGTTTTTCCTTCTATTGGCATATTTAGTTTTGAACTACCCTGGGCAGTGTTGTTGAGGGCATCTGCCATTAGAGGGCAGAAGTTATCTGTATTTACCCTCTGCAGATGATTAGCCTAAAATAAAAGTGTAAGAAATAAGTCAGGATTGAGGTAAATTTCTTGCTTAAAATTACTTAAAGGAAAAAACTTCCATATGGAAGATAGAACACAAAAGGGTGTTCATCAATTTAATCATTCATGAGGGATGTGCAGTGTCAAAGGTATTCTGGGAAATTGTACTTGAATATTACCTGTCTTTTTAAGTGAAGCTCATTGGATTGTGCTGGTGGATCTTTCAGAACGATCCCGGGGTGCCAGTGGGAAGAATGAGAGTGGTGTCGAATTAAAAGTCTGAACAACTTTGACGTCTTTATTAGTGGCCTAGTACCTTCCCAGGTTGTAATTATAACAGAAGTTAGTGATGTTTATGTTAAAGATGAAGAAAATTAAGGGGATGATGATTAGCAAACTCCCTGCCAGGAATCTGCTTTAATATCATGCGGTTTTTTTTGTTTTAAAAGTATAGTTGTGTTACTTCTAACAGATTTGAATATTTAGGTCATAAATTAATAAGTGAAATTTGATACAAAAGCTGAAGAATAGTTAGGTGATGTATTTTTTGAAAAGTGACTCCATCTCTTTGAAGCTGATGACCACTCTTTTTAAGTTCTCTTCTTACGTATTTGGTAACCGTTTCTTTAATGTTTGTTTTAAAGGCCTGGTACTGTGGCACTCCGTGAAATTAGACGTTATCAGAAGTCCACTGAACTTCTGATTCGCAAACTTCCCTTCCAGCGTCTGGTGCGGGAAATTGCTCAGGACTTCAAAACAGATCTGCGCTTCCAGAGTGCAGCTATTGGTGCTTTGCAGGTAAAATGGTGGGTGGGAAAGGCTCCGAGAGTTGGCTGGCTCTGCTTTGTACCAGGAACATCTCTAAATCTTTGCATATGCTTGTGTATCACCAGCCAGTGAGATAGGTCTTTATATTTCACTTTTGAGGTGTCAGAAAGGTTAAGTTGCTTGAGGTTATACAAACAGATATGATTTTAAATTTTTAAACATTGCAATGTTTAAAGGAAAAAAGAACCCTCTGGTTTGACTTACAGTTGCTGCAGGACATTAGGAAAAGTCATGGGGCTATAGGTCTGTATTGGTAATTAGTTTCAAACAGGGACTAATACAAAAAGGAAAGTTAGAATAAATGGCTTCCTGGACCTGAAGAGGCAGTTGCAAGTGGAGAGAACATACTATCTGGGATGGGACTAGGCAACATTAAAGGACTGTGTATTGAGGTAAAAGAAACTTGAGTAGTAGTTAGGATTGGATTGACAACTGGAAGAAAAAGATGTTACTGGGCTTGTAAAGCGAGAAGTTTGAAGACATGTAGTTTGTTTAAGGGGATTATTTCCACTTAAATGGGAAGCAGTGAGTTCAATCTTAGCTCCAATGTGTCAGAACTTTGAGAAATACAGATTTAGCTGTGGTTATGTATTTGAAATGGGATTCCCCGATGGCTCAGAGGTAAAGAATATGCCTGCAATGCAGGAGACAAAGGAGACTCCAGTTTGATGCCTGGGTTGGGAATATCTCCTGGAGGAGGAGATGGCAACCCACTCCAGTATTTTTGCCTCAAAAATCCCATGGATAGAGGAGCCTAGCAGGCTACAGTACAAAGGGTCACAGAGTCACACATGACTGAGCACACACATGTATTTGAAATGCTGGTGATTTGTGCCAGATTAAACAACTTGAGATGCTCACATGTGAGATACTTGATTAGGTATATGGGTACAATTAACATCAGTCACTTAAGTGACCTATAATGTTAAATGTGTTTGGCATTCATTAGATCATTGTAACTCAGAGTACGGCAAGACTGCCACCTCTGGCCGCATGGGGGTAGAGGTGATTTAAAATGCAGATTACTAGGCACCTCCACAGATCTGCATCAGAATCTTTTAGAGGAGGGTCCAGAATCGGCATGCATTCCATTGGAGGATTTTTCAAGGCTGCTGTTGCCAAGCTTTTCCTTTATGTGTGAGGAAGATTTGATAGGTGGATTCTATCCTGAAGTGTAATTGGTTGAGCTGTTTCTATGGTTAGTCTGAACTTCATTGGATTGGTGAACTCCAGGAGTAGGCATCCATTAAATTCTGAATGAATTGAAATTACTGAAATTTCAAACTAGTAAAATCCTCCAGTGCTGTTATTTAAGACCTTTATTTTCTGTTTTAATCTTTGACTATTTCTAGATCCCATTTCATTTATTACAAATGCTAGTCATGTTTACTGCACTAATTTTAAATACAGAAATACTCTCAAATGTTGACCTAAAGATGCTAATTTTGTATTGTAGTTACAGTTGACAGGGCTCTACTTGAACTGCGCATTATATTTGAAAGTCCAACATTGTCAAGCCTAAGTGTCAATGATAGAGCCTTGTAAATTGATTACTAAACAGTCTGGTTAAAAGACTTGTCTTTTTAAAATTCATTGCTATTATTAAGGTTTGTGTTTTATACTTGTCAGTAAGTGACTGCATTGGTTTTGAGCAAAATGTTCCAACTCTGCTGCCTGTAGTACTCTGGCATTGGTAGCTCTTTATTGGAAAATATTTCGTTTCTCTTAAGGATATAGAGATGGAGAATTTGCTAATGGGAATAGGGCAGAAGAAAGCCATTTTTGACTTCAGAGTTACATAGTTTACAACTTTTCTAACACAACTAAAAAGAAATGGAGGGGGGGTAAGTCTAGGGAGGATGGTGGAGAAATTAGACTTGGTTTGCCATAGATTATCAAAACTTAACTAACTTAAAATTTAGCTTTTGCCCCTAACAGCTGAGACTTTGAATTAAGGTCACCTTATGTTAAAAGTTAACATTGGTAGTTTGAAATGGTGGAACAGTCAGATATTGAATATACTCAAAATGTTGCGGATTAACATTTCCTTCCATTTACAAGATTTTTTTTTGCTATTACCTCAAAATTTTGTTCATTGGTCTTTAAATTAATGTGTCCCTCTTTAAATCCCATCATAGCCTTAATGTTCTTAATGTTTAGGAACCTTTGGACATTGGTAATAGAATTAGAAATACATGGGTCGTGGTCAAATTCTCTGTATTGACTCTTCTCCCAGAGCTGACAGACACAACCCTATGATATCTAGAGAAGGTTCTAAGATAGCGTTGAGAGCCCCAGCTGCCACATATCACATTTGCATGGTACTAGAGGAGCGAAAATCATTTCACTCTTATATGGGTGTTTGAATTTCAGGACTTGTTGGCTTGTCCATATAGCAGCTCATAGTGCTGTATTTTGCAGAAGCCTTCTACATTCGCATAATCCTGAGACATGCTGAGTGAAAACCAAAAAAAGAAACAACTCTTTTCTTTCTTAAAGAATTTAAGTCCTGATAGCTAATGTGCATTGTGAAACTCATAAGAGTAGGGTCTATAGTATGCTGTTTTCTAAACTTTTTACTATTTCTAGAATATCCCAAGGATGAATCCCTGAATATTAAGGACTTTTGCTTTTAATACATTCTTTGGAATAGATAAGATAGAGGGAACTACTTGTGTAGAAAAGGTGTAGATTTCAGGAATTTACTGGCAGTCCAGTAGTCAGGACTCTGCACTTTCATGGCTAAGGGCCCAAGTACAGTTCCTGGTTGGAGAACAGTCCCCCAAGCCACAGGGCACATCCAAGGGGAAAAAAAGAAAAGATGCAAGTTTCAGTTAAGGTTAGATATGAAAAACCAAGCCAGCAAATACTTTTTGAATTTCTATTCCTTCAAGGTCTAGGCATTGTGAGCATAAAATGAGTATTTTATTAAGTAAGGGTTGTTAAAGGATGGCCAGTGTACAAGGCCTGTGTGACTGCCAAGGAAGTTAGGAGTTCAAAATTACCTGCACCTGGGAAACAGGCGAGAGGAGTGTTTGCTTTCTCCTTCATGGAATAATCTTGAGGTAGGCCATAAAGGATAGGCAAATAAGACTTATCTGTTGATAACATACTGCAGAAAGATACGTAAGGATAGTTGAATTTGAATGAAACATTTTTATAGAAGTGGCTAAAAAGAATGAAGGTGTAAATGTGGAAAAAAAATTTTCATAAGACAGAATAGTACAAACCATTTGAGGAGTTGTTAGCACTTTTAAAAGCAGAATCTCAAGTGTTATTAGCAAAGTCTGTGTTTATAAAGCAAATCTGATTCCTCCCATCTCTATATTTTGTGTGTTACGAACTATTGTGGGGCTTGACTTACTTGAGTATTTTGTGTATTTCTTTTTTAGTCTTATTGCCTAAACAGTTCCAAAATGGATAATTTTTTAATTAGGACAAAAATAGCAACTCTAAAAATCTGTTTGGGTTTTTTTTTTTCCCCTAAATATATCTTAGAGAAATAACTTGCTTATAGAGAAGCCAAATAATGTCTTTTATTTAGTGAATCTAATCCACTAGAACAGTTGGACTGATGACTGGTTCATGTCAAAATGAATAAGCGGTTATTTTAACCTAGACCAAAGAATTCTTCAACTTTTCAGACAACTGTAAGATGTACTAACAATTTATGAGTTAATTATAAGTAGGAGGTCTTTTTTTCTTCCTTCTCTGCAAGTATTGAATGATTCGTATAGCTAGCAGTTTAGAGTGAAAGTAGAAATAGGATACCATCAAAAGCTTTATGATGTAATGGGAAAAAACAGGGGTCAGTGTTAATGCTGACAGGGTAACATGCCATTATAGATAGGGGTGCATAGAGGAAAGAACAGTTAGTGGGGGACATGGCAGGGTGCATATGTTGGCAAAATAGATCAATGTATGTAGGTAGGACACTGACCTGGTGGTCAAACTCTGAGGTGTTTAGGGAAAGGTAGATGAGGCCCATAAGATGGAAACCAGTAGTCAAACAGATATAATGAAGTGGGAGTAAGGTTCAGAAAAAGGAGGACATCCCAAGATGGGAGAGGATTACTTGAAATAGGTATATATGATTCTGTTTATCTTTGTGAGGATAAGAATAAATGTTAGAGTTGAAGTTTAATTTTTCCTTCACTCAAGACACATTTCAGTTTGCTTAAAAATCACATATAACATTATAAAAGGTAAAACTATTTGGTAGTGAAATTATTTGACTTTTGTATTTTATAAAGCTTTACAGTCTTGAGTTTTTTGCTTTCATAAGCTGCCTTTCAACCTCATCCCAGATTTTAAACTAAGCATTTGGTAAGTGGTCAGCATCTTCTGAAGTAGGTTTTTAAAGGACTCAAAAACATCTTTTTTAACCTAATATAGATGGATCTTTAACTGTTGATAATAACATTTTTTTTCTCTGTTCTTTTGTAGGAGGCAAGTGAGGCCTATCTGGTTGGCCTTTTTGAAGACACCAACCTGTGTGCTATCCATGCCAAACGTGTAACAATTATGCCAAAAGACATCCAGCTAGCACGCCGCATACGTGGAGAACGTGCTTAAGAATCCACTATGATGGGAAACATTTCATTCTTTAAAAAAAAAAAAAAAATCTCTTCTTCCTGTTATTGGTAGTTCTTGAACGTTAGATATTTTTTTTCCATGGGGTCAAAAGGTACCTAAGTATATGATTGCAAGTGGAAAAATAGGGGACAGAAATCAGGTATTGGCAGTTTTTCCATTTTCATTTGTGTGTGAATTTTTAATATAAATGCGGGACATAAAGCATTAATGAAAGTCAAAATGTTTCAGTGAACAAGTTTCAGCAGTTCAACTTTATAACAATTATAAATAAACCTGTTAAATTTTTCTGGACAATGCCAGCATTTGGATTTTTTTAAAACAAGTAAATTTCTTATTGACTGCAACTAAATGGTGTTTGTAGCATTTTTATCATATGGTAGATCCCATCCATTCACTATACTTTTCTAACTGAGTTGTCCTACATGCAAGTACATGTTTTTAATGTTGTCTGTCTTCTGTGCTGTTCCTGTAAGTTTGCTATTAAAATACATTAAACTATACCTGCTTTTGGTCTTTACTATCAACCTTAACCATGCAGTTGATTCCTTGAATGTTCCATATTCAGAATAATTTTAGTATGAAGTGTTTTGTTACATTTTATCTGACACTGTTGGGAGGAGGTAAATATAAACTTTATATGGGAAGGAAACGAGCTACTGGCTTTCCTCCTAATTTTAACTGTATGGATATGGGTATTTTTAACAATTCCCAAACCTAACTGGCCAGCAGAATCCCATGAAAATAGTTAAATCTGTATAAATAGTGAAGGTACATTTATATATAGTTGTACTATTAAACTTTGAATATTTAGTGGTAATTTAACTGCAAGTATAACAGTCTTCAGCTCAAAAACTTAATGCATTGAACAGCTGGCTCTTTTAAGATACTGTATATTAACCCTGTATTAATCACCTATAGTTCATTCTTAAAACTGCATTCTCTTTAGAATTGGGAATATGAAATGAGGATGGTGAACCTTTTAAGACTTAACATCCCTAGTGTACTAACACTAGTTGTTAAGACTTGACAGAAACAGGCAGGGGAGACAAAACTGGGAACCAGAGGGACAGATAATAGAAATTACAAGGGGCCTTCCCTGGTGGTCCGGTGGTTGGGAATCCGCCGACCAATGCAGGGCACCTGGGTTCGATCTCTGCTCTAGGAAGATCCCACATGCCGTGAAACAACTAAGCCTGTGCACTGCAAGCTACTGAGCCCACGAGCCCTAGAAATGAAAGTCACCCGTCAAAACTAGAGATGAGCCTTCACTCCGCAAGTAGAGAAAGCCCATGCACACCAAGAACGTGTGCATCATTGGAGACCCAGCGTAGCCAAAAAATTAAAATTGCGTTTGAAGACATGCTGCTCAGAACCTGGTCTGTCTTGAGCCATCACCTTCACTCCTCCGTTAAATCCTGTTGACTTCCTCCAAAAGTGTGCCCCCAACTTTCCACTCACCCTCCTGTCATCCTAGTTCGAGCTGCTATCCTCTCACCCGGACTATTACCATAACTTAAGTCAGTCTGCATTCATCCCCTTATTCCCCCTGGCCTCTTTACACAGCCCCCAGAGAATGCTTTTAAGACATAAATCATTTCAGATCATTTCCCAACTTAAAAATTTCTAGTGGCTTCCCATTACTCACAGCGTAACATCTAAACTGGCTCATGAGGCAGGCCTTTTTGATCTGGCCTTTCCAATCTTTCCACCACTTGCTTACTAAGCTGCAGCCAAACCCTCTGCCCAAATGCCCTTTGTCACATTCCTTGGTTTTATTTCCTCATTTATCAAAATCTGAAATTACATTCCTTTTTTACCCCTACTAGAATGTGCTATAAAAACGGGGGTTCGGTGTCCTTTCTATTGTAGCCCCAGTATTGGTACATAAAAAACTGAATAAAAATTGGTTGGATTCATACTAGAATGTTCCTCCTGTCCTTCAGATCTTAACGTTAAGCTTCTATAACCTTAAAATATGGGCTTCCGTGATGACTCAGCAGGTAAAGAATCTGCCTGCAATGTAGGAGACTTCGAAGCCGTGGGTTCGATCCCTGGGTCAGGAAGACCCCCTGGAGAAGAAAATGGCAACCCACTCCAGTATTCTTGCTTGAAAAATCCCACGGACAGAGGAACCTGGCGAACTACAGCCCAAAGAGTTGGACATGACTGGATTTATACTAAGTGAATGTTTCTCCTGTTCTTCAGATTTTAACATTAAATTTCCATAACTTTAAAATATAGTAATTGATTTATTATTTTGAAGATTATGTGAAAACACGAGGCTGGGCACATATATTCAATAAATGCTGGGGTAGAATGTTAAATTCTGATAAAGCTAATAAGCATACATTCTGTTTCTTGCAAAGCTGTAGAGAAAAATGCCTTCAACTTCCCATCTTTCTAGGTAGTATACATTTTCTATTAAATTCCTGCTGAATAGCTGTCATTCTTATGCCATTAAGCATTGGTCTCTAAATGAAATAGGATTTAGGTAACACAATCAAGTCAGTTGAGTCAGTAAGAACAATAACTAATGGTGAAACTAGGTAAGAAGCATTTTCTTAAAGTCATTATGAATCCTTTTATTTTTCATCTTGAAATTGGTCATTGGTGGTCTGACCAGTGCTATTTTTTTAATTAGGATAATTTCTTTACAATGTTGTGTTGGTTTCTGCCATACAGCAACATGAATAAGCCATAAGTGTACGAATGTCCCCTTCCTCTTGAACCTCCCTTCCACCTCCCCACCCATCCTACCCCTCTAGGTTGTCATAGAACACCAGGTTAAGCTCCCTGTGTTGTATTAATACAACTTCCCATTAGCTATCTATTTTACATATGGTAACGTAAATGTTTCAGTGCAAACTGTCAATTCGCCTCGCACTCCCCTTCCCCCACTGTGTCCACAAGCCTGTTCTCTGTCTGTGTCTCTATTCTTGCCCTGCAAATAGATTCAGCAGTACCATTTTTAGATTCCATATATATGCATTAATATATGGTATTTGTTTTTCTCTTTCTGACTTACTTAACTCTCTATGACAGTCTAAGTTCATCCACCCCACTAGACCTGACTGTATTTGTTCCTTTTTATGGCTGAGTAATATTCCATTGTATATATGTACCACAGCTTCTTTATCCATTCATCTGCCTATGGACATCTACTGATAGGTTGCTTCCATGTCCTGGCTATTGTAAATAGTGCTACAGTGAACAAGGGTACATATGTCATTTTGAATTATGATTTTTCTAGCGTATATGCCCTTTTGTGGGATTGGCGGATCCATTTGCTAGTTTTATTCCTAGCTTTTTAAGGGATCTCCACTGTTCTCCCTACCAAAAGTACAAGAGGGTTTCCTTTTCTCTACATTCTCTTCTGCATTTCATTATGAGTATTTTTTCCAACACTATCTCTAAACATTCTTCGTAAAGTTTTAGTCAGTCAGAAAATATACTTTTTAAGGAAATAATTATTTGCAGCATAGCTTCATCGTTAAGAGTTTAGGCTCTGGTAGTTCCCTGGAGGTCCGGTGGTTAGGACTCAGTGCTTTCACTGCCTAGGGCCTGGGTTCTCCCCTGGTGGGAGAACTAAGATCCCACAAGCTGTGGGGTGCAGCAGCAAAATAAAAGTTCACATCCAATGCCTTGTTCATTCAGTAAATTTTATATTTATGGAGCACAAGCTGTGTGCCAGGCACTACTGATGGAATACTGAAGTGGACAAACAAAGTTAAAGTTCTCTGTCCTTATAGATATTCTAGAGCTACATTCTAGTGAGGGAAATAGACAACAAGGATAATTCTTAAAGATGAAAAAGTAACATACCATAGTCCCCCTCCGAATTCCTGGGGATTGGATCCAGGACTGACTGTGGATACCAAAATCTTGGATGTTCTAGTCCCATAGTTGACCTTCCACAGTCATGGCTCCTCATCCATGAAATCAACCACTGCTGATCATATGATATTGTGGAGTGTGTTTAGTGAAAAATGGCCACATATCAGTGAACCCACACAGTTTAAACTCACGCCTTTTAACAACACAGGCTTGAACTTTGCAGGTCCACTTATAGGCATATTTTTTACAAAATGTTTTAGCTGCATCGGGTCTTAGTTGCAGCACCTGGAATCTTCAATCTGCACTGTGGCATTCGGGATCTTTAGTTGTGGCATGCAAACTCTTAGTTGCAGCATGTGGGATCTAGTTTCCCGACCAGGGAATGAGCCTAGGCATCCCTGCATTGGGAGGGTGGAGTCTTAGCCACTGGACCACCAGAGAAGTCCTTGGATTTTTTGTTGTTGTTGTTCAATAAACATACAATGAACCCACCATATCCCTTGGTTCCACAGATACAGAATCCCCACTGTGGGACTTCAGCATCAGCAGATTTGGGTATGGGAGGAAGATCCTGGAACCAATCTCCTACAGACACCAAAGGCTGATTGTATATCATTTATTAGGTAGCAGTAGGCACTTGGGAAAAAAAAAAATGTAACGTGGGTAAGAAGTGTTGTGATACAAGCGGAGTGGGTCCTAGGAGTTAGGCCAGGGAGGCATAACCTCAAAAGAGGTGTCTTTTGAGTAAAGACCTAAAGAAAAGGAGACAGCAAGCCACACAGATGTGAGAGAAGACTATCCAGACCCTACTAGGGGTCCTGTTGAGGGGGCAGTGAGCCTGCATATTCAGGAACCACAGGGAGGCAGAGTCGGAGGAAAATCAGAGATGCAATGAGAGCCAGATCCTGCAGGACTTAGAGGTCCCAGTAAGAACCCTGAGAGCAGGAGCCTCTGGAGAGAGTTCTAAGCAGAAGGGTAAAATTGTATGACTTAAGTTTTAACAAAATTACTCCAATTGCTGTGTGAAAAATGAAGAGTAAGGGTAGAGCAGGAAGAAGAACCCCTTAGGAAGCTATGGCAGTAAGATAAATGTGACATGGTATCGTGGTTTGGATTTCAGTGGTGGCAGAGGTGGTGAGAGGTTGCATTCTGGATATTTTTAAAAGGTAGGCTAGCTGGAACTTGCTGACAGGTGTGGGCATGAGAAAGAGAGGCGTTTATGGTGCCAAGGTTTTTGGCCTGAACAACTGCAAGAATAAAGTTGCTATTGCTTGAGAAAGGGGGACCCAAGGGGTAAAGATGGAGGGGGATATAAGGAGCTTAGTTATGGACATGTTAAGATTGAGGTGCTTAATTAGACTTTAGTGGAGATTTCAAGTAGATTGTTGGATACGAGCCTGGCATTTAGGAGAGAGGTCTGGGCTAGAGATGGAAATTTAGAAGTCATCAGTAAATGCATGGTCTAAAAGCGAAAAAGCTGGATGAGGTCACCAAGGGAATGAGTGTAGATAGAAATTAGAGAAGAGGTCCAAGCACTCAGGACTCAACACTGAGAGTTTAGGGAGCCAGGGAGCACTCCAAAGGAGACTGAGATGAGTGGGCACACAGGAAAAAAAACAGCTGTTTGGGATGTCTGGAAATCCAAAGAAGCAAATACTCCAAGGAAGAGAAGTGGTCTCCGTAACAAATACTACCTATCCATCAAGGAGAGAGAGGTCTGAGAACTGACAGTTAAATCTGGCAACGTGGAGGTAGTTGGTGATCTTTTTTGACCCTGTTGGTGACACTGAAGGAACAAAACCTGATTAGAGTGGATTCATGAGAAATAGGGTCTTTAATCCAAATGCTCCCACTGCACATTGTCAATAATGAGATGAACTGATATTATAAACCCCTGATGTAAAACATGAGGACACATAACCCAAATGTTTACTCAAAAGGTTTAACCTGAATATAATCATGAGGAAACAATCAGATAAATCCAAAGTGAGACGCCCTACAAAACCACTGGTCTATGAAACTCCTCACTCCCAGTGCAGGGGGCCTGGGTGTTTTATCCCTGGTCAGGGAACTAGATCCCACATGCTGCAACTAAGAGGTCAAATGCCACAACTAAAGATCTGGTATGCCGCAACTAAGACACGGTGTAGCCAAGTAAACATTAACAAAAAACCTTGGCCTTAGACTCTTCAAAAATATAGATTTCAAGACTTCCCTGGTGGCACAGTGGATAAGAATCCACATGCCACCAATGTAGGAGACATGGGTTCAACCCCTGGTCTGGGAAGATCCCACATGCCATGGAGCAACCAAGCCCATGCACCACAACTCCTGCAGCCCGTGCACCTAGAGCCTGTGTTCCACAAGAGAAGCCACCAAAATGAGAAGTCAGTGCACCACAACTAGAGAAGAGCCCCTGCTCATCACAACTAGAGAAAGCCTGTGCAGAGCAACAAAGACCCACCTCAACCAAAACGAAAACAATCAATTTCACAAAACAAAACAAGGCAGGGGGACTGCTTTGGATTAAAGGTGACTTGAGAGACATGATAACTAATTGCATGTTAATCAATCTTTCATTGGGTCCTGAGTTAAAAGAGAAGTTATAAAGAAATTTTAGGGACAGTTGGGCAAACTTCAGTATGGACTATATATTAAATAATGTACCAATTTCAAATTTCTTGGATGTATCATAACGGAATTATAGAGGAGAATATACTTGTTCTTAGGAGATGAAAGCTGAAAGAGTGAAGAGTTATAATGTCTGTGGCTTAATCTAAAATATATAGATGGGGTGGGGGAGGGGTGGACTGGGAGTTTGGGGTTAATATATGTAAACTAAATATATACAGAATGGATGAACAGCAAGGTCCTACTGTATAGCACAGGGAACTATATTCAATGTCTTGGGATAAACCGTAACGAAGAATATATAAAGAATGTGAAAGTGAAGTCACTCAGTCGTGTCCGACTCTTTGCGACCCCATGGACTGTAGCCTACCAGGTTCCACCGTCCATGGGATTTTCCAGGCATGGAGTGGGTTGCCATTTCCTTCTCCAGGAGATCTTCCTGACCCAGGGATTGAACCCGGGTCTCCAGCATTGTAGGCAGACGCTTTACCATCTGAGCCACCAATGTATATATGTATACATTTATATATATATACACACACACACATATATATATGTGAGCATGTATAATTGCACTTGTACAGTAGAAATTAACACAATATTGCAAATCAACAATACTTCATTTTTTTTATAAAAGAAAAAGCATATAGAGTAAAAGATAAAAATAAATATGGTAAAACAGTAATTGGTAAATTTACATGAAGAGTATTCATTGTGTTATTATTTCAACTTTTTATAGACTTAAAATTTTGAATCAGTTGGAAATGTTTTTAAAAAGAATTAGAGGAAATGAATTGATAACTCCAAGGAGTTTTGGTTAAAATAAAGAGAAATGAAAAGTAACTGAAGAGGAAAGTGGAGCTCAGGAGGGTTTTGGTTTTTTCCTATAAGATGGGGGAAACAGAATGCTTGCTGTTGTGTGTTTTGTATGTTTGTGCTGTTGGGGTTGTGAGGATTATATTAATTAAAATATGTCAACTGCTTGGAACTGTTCCTGGCACATAGTAAATGCTCAATAAATATTCACTGCTAGTTTTATTGTAAAATTATTATTGTTAATACAGAAAGTTCAAGAGTCTCAATTTAAAAATTACCGGTTTTAATGAGATCTCAATAAGATGGTAGGTAATAAAATATTCAAAATCAATAGTCATGATAATTTTTAATGCATAAAAATATTGAATCACTGTGTTATACACCTGAAACTAACCTAATATTGTATGCCAATTTACACTCCAATTTTTAAAAAGTCAACAGAATTTCCACACATTAACAATAACTAATTAAAATGCATAATAAAACTAATTGCTGGTTATAAGATTAACATATACATGTGTAATATGAAAAAATACTATCTACAGTGTTTACTAAGGTATAACACATCAAAAAATAAACCTAGGAAATGTGTGAGAATTATTTAAAGAAAACGCAAATGTTTGTTGAAGGCCATAGAAAGATCTGAGTAAATTAAGAAAGCTATATGATCCTGAATGGAAAGACTCAATACTATTAAGATTTTAGTTCTTACCATATGAATCTATACATTGAGACAATCTCAATAAAAATTCTAACAGGATTCTTAATGAAACTACTTAATTCTAAAGTTTATTTGGAAGAGAGAAAATGTAAGAAGAGCTAAGAAATTTTACAAAAAAGAGAAAATACTTGCTTTAAGCAAATGTCAATGTATTACAAACCACAATATTTAAAAAGTATTTGCATAAGATAAATAAAGATAAACAGAACTAAATAAATGATCAAGGAATAGAACCAAGGAATCCAAGATATGATAAAGATAGTGTTAAAAACTATTGGGTGGGACTACCCTGGCAGTGTAATGGCTATGACATTATGTTCCCAGTTCAGGGTGCTGAAGTTCAATCCCTGGTCAGGAACTAGATTCCACATGCTGCAACTAAGACCTGGCACAGCTAAATAAATTACTTAAATAAATAAAAAGAATTTTTAAAAACCCATTGGATAAGGGCAAAACTATTTAATTTTCAAATAGTAAGATAATTGCTCTATTCATGAGGCAGCATTATATTACTATTTCATACCCCCAAAACTAATTTCAGGCTGATTAAATGACTAAATATCAACAACAAAATTAATAAAGAACTGAAAGGAAATAGTACAGAATGTTTTAATATTCTTCCTCAAAATCTCCATGTCTATAAACCTGTCTCTTAGAAATGCAAAAGCAAGGATAAACATATATTTCACAGTACTGTTTGTAAAACTGAAAAAAATTGAACATCCTAAATGTCCATTAGCAGAAGAATGGCTAAATAAAATATTATAGAGTGATATTAAGAAATACTATGTAGCCATTAAAAAAGAATGAAGCAGAGAGACCTATACATGTTGATGTGGAAAGATTTCCAAGCTATACTGTTAAATCAAAAAGCAAGCTGTGGAATAATAAGTATAGCATTTTTCTGTCTACGAGTCTAACAACAAAAAGGGTAACAAAACCCCAAATCATTTGTAAATCATGTGTGGATGTACATAGCGTACATACACAGAGACTATATACACAGGCATAAGAAAGGTTTGGAAGGATACACACCAAACTGCTAACAATGGTAGCCTAAGGGGAGCAGAGTTTGTGAAACCTCAGATAATTTGGCAGAGGAGCCACTTACAAGCATGGCCTCAGAACTCCCTACTCTACTTTGTATAACAACAGTAGAGATTTATTGAGGGCTTGCTATGTGCCAAGCCAAGCACTATGCTAAACACTGCTTTATCTCACTTCTCAAGGACCTCAGGAAGGAGCTTGTTACTACCTCTGTTTCAGAGATGGAAAAACTGAGGCTCAGAGTATCCCATTCCTGCTCAGCCCTAGTGTTTTGGACACATCCCTGTGTTGTTGCTCCCCTTCTGTTAGGACCCCTCCAGGCTGCCTCCTTTTTAAAAATAAGTACCCTGTGCCAGGGTTGCGGGCAATTTCAGAAGTTAAGTAAAGCACTAGCTTGGCCTATGCCAGAATTGTGGGAGGGACACAATCTCCCTGAACCTCAGTTTACCGGTCCGAATATCAGGGACCACTGATGGAATATGAGGTGATTTCATGTGGCTTATGAGTGAACTTTCTTTTCTTATTTGGGCCACGGTGACCTTACTTCCCTGACCAAAGTTCGAACCCGCGCTCCCTGCAGTGGAAGCGCACAGTCTTAACCACTGGACCGCCGGGGAAGTTCCAAGAGTGAACATTTAGTTCATATGTATAGTATATGAACTAGTAAAAGAAACATGGTGCATCAAACCTGTGATTTCAGATAGCACTTCTTTAAATTTTGAGTGGCTTAAAAATTATAAGTAAATCATAATTCAGGTGGTACTGGCCAAAATGACCAAAGTGGTAGGAAAGTAGGGGAATTTAGGAGGAAATGCATGAAAAAATGCTTACCACAGAGCCAGAACACAGACACAATGAGTGCTCAGTTCACAGTAGATTTGATAGATTATCATCATCATATTTGGACTGGAAATAAGCAGTTCTGGTTCCGAGTGTAGGGGCGGGAGGCGGAGTGGGGAGAGAGAGGGGTGACCAGGATTTCTGCCGCCGGACTCAAGGCATCCTCAAGGAGTCCCAGGCGCGGGCTTAGCCGGGTGAGGGACCGCTGGGGCCAGACGGCGTGCTGGAGAGCTCGGCGGCTCTATCTGGCTCCAGACTGGTCAGCAGATGGCCGCGCCTCGGGTCCTCCCTTCCCGTCCTGCCCGACTCGCGGCTCTTAGCGCCCGCGGTGGCACGGGCCAAGGACGAATTCCGGAGCCTCGCTGCCTAGTCTCGGCGATCGGGTGCGGGAAAGGCTGCGGCGGCCAGCCCGCCCTCCGGAGCAGCCGCCCCGAGAACCGGGCGCTCAGCTCAGGCTCCTCCCTGCTCTTCGCCGCCGGCACCCCGCCGACCTCGGGTCGGGAGGCCTGTCCTCCGCGCCTTTCCCCCCTCGAGCCCACCTCTTTCGCTCCTTGCCACTGCGGTCGCTCTAGTGAGGGCTTTTCTTTTTTCGCGCCTTTCCGAAATCGCCTCCTGACCTGGGCTCTCTCTTCGAGATCTCTCCCTCCCCACCCACCGTCCAGCGCCAGAGGGACCCGCCTAAAACGCCAAGCCGATCTTTCCAACCCCATCTCGCCTAACACCAGGCGGGCGGGCGGCACCACCGCCTTCTCGGTGGTCACCGGAGGCGGCCCCACCAGACCACGCCCCCGCTGGCCCGACACGCCCCCTCCGAGACCACGCCCCTCCACGCCAGTATCTCGCCTGGAGCTCGGGATGCGGCTCTCTTGCAGTGATTCCCGGCTTGGCCTCGCGCTCCCCGCACGCTCCCCGGGGAGGGACGACCTTGGACGCCCCCTGCCATCCCTGCCCGAGCCACAGGAGCCCACGGTGAGGCCTGCTTTCCAGTCCTCAGGCTCGCCGGGGGCAGGGCTGGGACTCGCTATCCCCGCAGCTTCTCCTGGCCCTCAGATTTGGGGCCCCTTCCCCCGCCCCCGACAAGGGATCGCCGGTCCGCAAGGCTTTCAGCTAAGGGCTTCCCCGCCCCCGGCCTGCCCCCGTGACCTGCTCCAGAGCTGAACACGCCACACGTCCCGCCAAAAGGTTACACTTGGCCTTTGGGAAAACAAAGCTGATTTTTAAGTGCTCGGCTGCCTATGAGTAGGTGGGTGAAAACGTAACATTTATGAACGGAGAAACCATTAGCTTGCAGACACTGCGTTTATTCTTGCCGCGGCTCCGGGGGGAGCAGTAGTTATCCATCCCGCCTTGCCCAGAGTTGTCTTCGGCAGCCGAGTCCTTCTGCCGGGTAAAAGTGGGCTTCAGCTGCGAACCCACCTGGACCTGAACCTGAAACTGATCAGGTAGCAGGGCTGTCAGGGGAAATCTCTGGACGCCGCAGGCTTCCGAAGCAAAGTCACTGAGTCCCAATCTCCCCTGTGAAGGAGGAGACTGCGTCCCTGGCTGGTCCCTGACGTGCCGGATTTCCAGTACTCCGCGTTTAGCTTGATTACCCCAGGCTTCCGTCTTTGATTCAGCCGCCCCACTGGGAGCTAGGAGAAAGGGTGACCAGGGGATTTCCAGTCCCGAGAAGGCAAGTCCTTAGGAACACTGAAGGGAGGGGGGCCAGCACTGAGGCAAGGGGCTGGGGGTGGAAGCGCTCAGCTAGGTTGGTGTTCCTGATGTTCTTCCTGGAGGATGAACCGGATTTAAACGGATCAAGACCAGAGACACCTGGTGAGGCTTTAGGATGGGATTTTATTAATACTGAGAAGCCAGTCATGTCGGAGAAGGTAATGGCACCCCACTCCAGTACTCTTGCCTGAAAAATCCCATGGACGGAGGAGCCTGGTAGGCTGCAGTCCATGGGGTCGCTAAGAATCGGACAAGACTGAAGCAACTTAGCAGCAGCAGCAGCCAGTCATGTGGGGATGTCACAAAGGGATCAATTATGAGGTCAGGGCAAGACCTGAGGAGCTGCCACTGGGGAAGAGGGAATCCCAAGTCCTGGAGGAGTCAAGTCTTGGGGACACCAAATGTGGAAGGGGATGGAGGAGCTCTCACAAGGGTGCCTTAAAGGTCCAGCTCAACTTCTCCCACTGGCGGGGGAGAGGATTCTAGCACCAACACTGCTTTCAGTGCCGTTTGCCCAAGCCTGGGTACCACCCCAGCCAGATGTTTTAACAGAACCATTTCCTCCCTTCTCCCAGACTCAAGCACTTGGCAACTAGTCCAGGAGGAAGAACAGGTTAAAACAGTCCTCAGCTGAGCAGGGGGCTATTTTCCTAAGGAAAGGGCACACTCAGAGATGGAGTGCCACCTCCACCCCTAGGGATTTCCACTAGGTGCCACCAGGGATCTCTTGAGAGCCTCCCTCCCTTCCCTTGGCTGGTTGAAGGGTGGAGACAATGTGGAAGTCTCCCATGGTTTCCTCTTAGGAAAAAAGAACGAAGACTTAACCCAAGAGTTCAAGGACCCTGGAACTTAATGTTGAAAATGGTTGATAAACAATTAAAAGGGAGATATTTGGCTTCATGGGGCTTTCCAGGTAGTGCTAGTGGTAAAGAATCTGTCTTCCAATGCAGGAGACATAAGAGGTAAGAGACATGGGTTTCCATCCCTGGGTTGGGAAGATCCCCTGGAGGATGGCATGGCAACTCCCTCTAGTCTTCTTGCCTGAAGAATCCCCTGGACAGAGGAGCCCGTTGGACTGCAGTCCATAGGATCGCACAGAGTCGGACATGACTGAAGCGACTTAGCACGCATGCATTTGGCTTTGTTTTTGGAATGAACAGATGTTTTTGAATATCTTCTTCACCATGTGCCAAGCACCACATCAAGCTTTCATTCTCACGTCATCACAGCAACCCTGTGAGGAATAAGTATTGTTTTCCCTATTATAGAGATATGGAAACTGAAGCTCAGAGTTATGAAATGATGGGCACCAATCACACAACTATTGAGGGGCAGAGTCAGAATTAAAAGATAGGCCTTGACTTCAATCTTGGTAGAAGGAAAAACAATTGATAATTTAGAAATGGATGAAACCTTTGTTAGGTTTTGTGAAGCATATAAGGATAAACGTGGACCCATCCACAGGTTTAGTAAGCAATATCTTCCAAATGGGAATGACCAGCATCCCCTGTTGTGGTCTATCCCCTACTGGTGGGTTGCCCTGATTCATTTCCGCTTTGCAATTTGGGGTTTTCCCACTGGCTCCCCTGCAGGCTCCACTGACTGAGCAGAGCAGGAGACTCCAGCCAGGAGAGGGCAAAGGGCTTCTCCCTGGAGGCTTCCCGGGACTTTCCATCTGGTTCCGGTTTGGGGGAGCATACCTCCATCTCAATGCTTGAATCCAGCAGCATCAACTAAATCTAGTCCTCAATTAAACCTTCATCACGTGCCTCCAGCCATCTACTGGAGATCCTAGCCCTATTTGGACAATGTCCTCTCCTCAGAAGTTTGGGTTCCAGACCCAGAGGGCCTCATCCCCACTCAGAAACACTAGCACCAGCCAAGCAGTGCCCCCTCCTCCAAGGTCTGCGTGTCAGCTCCAGGCCTCTCCTGTGAGTTTGTTTCCATCATTCCAATCACATTCATTCTCCCAGTTCTAGAGTAGGGGCTGCTTCCTGCAGTTGCTACCTTTGTGATACCTTAAAGCTTTCTTTGGGCTTCTCAGGTGGCTCTAGTGGTAAAGAACCCACCTGCCAATGCCAGAAATGTAACAGATACGGGTTGGGAAGATGCCCTGGAGGAAGACATGGCAACCCACTCCAGTGTTCTTGCCTGGAGAATCCCATGGACAGAGGAGCCCGTGGGCTACAGTCCATAGTGTTGCACAGAGTCTGACATGACTGTAACACCTTAGCACCCACAAAGCTTTCTTTTACTCTTTCACTTACTAGTTAAATTTGTAACTACTTAGTTCTTTTTTTTTTAATCTTTTAGAAAATTTTAAAATATTTTATTTATTTAGCTGTGCTGGGTCTTAGTTGAGGCGTGTGGGATCTAGCTCCCCCACCAGTGAGCAAACCTGGCCCTCTGCATTGGGCCTTAGCAGAGTCTTAGCCCCTGGACCACCAGGGAAATCCCAACAGTTCTTTTGGAAAAAAATTATTTTATTGAAGTATAGTTGATTTACAATGTTGTGTTAGAGAACAGAGAACAGTTCTTTATCTTAAATTTTCTCTGTGAACTACTGTGGCTTCTGTCTCCTGGGGCCCTTGACTGATAAAGAAATCGGCACCATGAGTGGAGTGTTAGGTGTGCTAACAGCAAGAGGAGCCACTCTCACCCGATTCGCAGGCCCAGGGACAGACGGCACCATGCAATGGTCTCTGATTCAGAGCATCCACTGTAGCCTGTAAGACAGAACCCCATCCCTTCAAAGTGATGACTCCCAACAAGCACCATAACTAGCTCATCAGTCGGCCATTCCACCTTTCTATTAGGTCAGCTGCTTCTGAGTGATAGTGTATGTGGTTCAACTGGTTAATCCCATGGGCATCCGCCCTTTGCTGCTCTTTGAACGTGAGGTGACTTCTTTGATCTAAAGCAATATTGTGTAGAACAGCAGGACTGTGAGGAAGACACTCTGCAAATCTATGAATGGTGTTGCTTGCAGAAACATTATTAGCAGGAAAGGCACATGCATATATAGTATAAGGACATGTATATAGTCCAATGGGGACAAATCTCTGCCTCTTCCAATATGGAAAGAGTCCAGTGTAACCCACCTGCCACTAGGTGGCTGGCTGGGTCCCCATGGGCCTGTCCTGAGGACTCAGTGTTGGTCTCTGCTGTGGGCTCATTCGATGGCCAAGTCAGTGTTGGTAAGGAGAGGTCCATGTGTGGACTTGGACTCGAACCCCACCACCATCGCTGCTTGGTTACATGGGCTGATTGAGCAAGCACTGAGGTGTCTTCGAAAAGAGGCTGACTGACATCTTTAGAACGTGTTTTGTTCACCTGATTGGCAGGAGCCTCCTTTGCAGTGAATACTCTTTAGTGAGCAGTCACATGGGGCACAAATATCCTCACATTCCATGCCCATTTGGAGAGATCCAGCCATAGAGTGGGCTGGCCAAAAAGTTTGCTTGGATTTTTTTTTTAATAGCGTATGGAAACCCAAACGAACTTTTTGGCCAACCCAGTAACTCTTCCCCAGACCTCCTTGTCACCAACCCACCAACATATTCCTTCCACACCCTGCCAATGGATCGTATAGACCCATACTTATGGCCATCTCTCAGTCCAGACAAAGTAGGCAAAGTGTCTCTCAGAGTCTTGCCCACTCAGAGAAGTCTCTTTCACTGTCCTTCAGGGCCACCTTTGCGTGGGGCTGTAGGGTTACTGCTGTCCTCTTTCTGTTGGTGCTAGCGTATCGTACAGAAACTTCTGCAAACCAGACCAGAAATTTTTTTCTCTTCTCAGCCATCTGATCACAAGGAACTTTATGTGAAGTCCTAGAATTAAGAGACGAGAGGCAGGGACTTCCCTGGCAGTCTGGTGGTTAAGAATCCACCAGTGCAAGTGACATGGGTTCCATCGCTGATCCAGGAAAATTCGACAAGCTGCGGGGCAACTAAACTGTGCGCCACAATTACTGAGCCTGTGCTCTGCAACAAAAGACCCCGCCACAATGAGAAGCCCACACACCACAACAGAGTGGCCTCTTCTCACGGCAACTAGAGAAAGCCTGTGCACAGCAACAAAGACCCAGCACCGCCATACCTAAATAAATAAGGGAGGAGAGACAATGAAGAAAGAATCACTGTTACAGGTATCTTAGCCACTTGCTCACACCACCAGCGTATGTCTTCTGAACCCACTGGAGCCCAGCCTCCCAGGTGTCATTCCACAGGACAAGCCAGAATGGAGTGTTGTATCTAAAATGCCATCACAATACCCAAGGTCACCTAGATGTTACCCAGTGTTATCTTCTAGGAGTTTTATAGTTTTATGTTTTATATTTAGGTGATCCAGTTAGAGGTAGTTTTTGTGAAGGGTATAAGGACTGTACCATATTCACACTTTTGCAGGTCCTATTGTTTCAACACCATTTGTTGAAAAGCATAATTTTATTTTTTGAATTTACATACAGTAAAAATGGACACTTTGCACAGGGTGTGTGTGCACACTTCTGAGTTTTAACATATATATAGAGATTCATGTAACCGTCACCACTGCCAGGATACAGAGCAGGTCCATCACCCTCATACTCTCTTTGTAACTGAACTGGCTTCCCAACCTCTGACCACTTAGCAGTCACTGATCTGTTCTCCGTCCCTATAGTTCTGCCATTTTCACAATGCCATATCAACGGACTCAGACACTATGTAAGCTTCCAACACCAGCTTCTTTCACTCAGCACAGTGCCTCTGAGGTTTGTTCATATCCTAGCATGTGCCATAGTTTGTTCCTTTTACTGAGCAGAGTTCCATAGACTGGATGAACCATTTGTCTATGCATTTGCTCATTGAAGAACCTTTGTTTCTAGTTTGATGACTTATTCTAGTTGCTGTAAACATTTGTATAGAAGTTGTGAGGTGAATATAAGTTTGCATTTCTCTAGGGTAAATACCTAGGTGTGGGTCCCTTTCTTTTTCAGGTCAGTTTAAATTGAACTGGCTGCTACTGAAGATGGAATGCATCTTAGCAAGTATACCCACAGGGTCGCAGGGTAGTTTGCAGTGCCCAGGCACCACATGGCTTCAAACTTCCGTCAGAGGTGGTATCAGCAGAGACTCCCATGACCCCAGCTTACAAGGTCCCTGCAGGTCTGGAGGTACCACTACTTCCATGTCACTTATGAAGTTGGGGTTCCAGGGTGAAGCTGGTCTTCCCGCATCTAGGATCTGCCTTCCCTGGTGTTATAAGCAGCCAGCCCTCAGAAACACTGCCTTCTTCGCTGCAACTGACAGCAAGTATGTTCCATGGGACTCCATGGGTTGATTCCAAAACATACTTCACACATTCTTTGACACCCTTTCCATCAGAAAAAATCTAATTTCCCTCCACTGGAACATGGGCCATCCTTGACAACTTGCTTCTAGTGAACAGAATGTGACAGAATTGATGGCGCAAAGCTTCTGAGTCTAGATTAGAAAAGGCAGTATGCTTCCTCATAGCTCTTTCCCAGGATGCTTGCTCTTAGAACCCAAGCCCCCTTAGAAAGACAGTAGCGAGAACCCAACATGCGAGACAGCAAAAGGAATGCAGATGTATAGAATAGACTCGTGGACTCAGTGGATGAGGGAAAGGATGGGATGATATGGGAGAATGGCATTGAAACATGTTAATTATCATATGTCTAATCAATCGCCAGCCCAGGATTGATTCTCGGGGCTGGTGCATCAAGATTTCCCGGGGGGGAGGGAGGAGGGAGAGGGGAGGGAGGGGTTTCTGGAGGGGGAGTATATGTAAACCCATGGTGATATCATGGCATTGTATGGCAAAAACAATAAAAGGGAGAAAAATTAAAAAAAATTAAAAAAAAAGAACCCAAGCCCCATGCTGTGAGAAATCCCAGCGGCCACACAGAAAGTTCGTGTAGGTGTTTTGGCCACAAGTCCAGCTGTGGTTCCAGTCAACAGCCAGCATCGACCAGACATGTGATTGAGGCCTCAGTGACTCCAGGCCCCAGTTGTAGAGCCCAGGTCTAAGCTGATGCTGAGCAGAGCAGAGACAAGCGGTCCTCATCAAACACTTCTTCAGTAACAGATTTGTGAGCCAAATAAATGGTGTCATTGTGTTACACTAAATTTAGGGGGATTTTATTATGCAGCACTAGATAACTGGAGCAGTAGATAACTTCCTTCCCCCGACTCTCTCCTTTGGGCCTTACTGTTTGTCACCTCTCCCCAGCCCTAGAGCACCCAGCACAATCTCTTCAATGTCACTAGCTTGGGGGAAGCTAAAGTTAGAAAGGAGAAGGGGGCAACTTGCTAGTTATGCCTCACAATATCTTCTCCCCTTTCTCTAGAGTAATCGAGTTAGGTTAGCACATGTTGCTCCAGCTAGAGGTGCCATTTCTCAGCCATCCTTGCAGCTGGATGCATCTGCTCAATTTAATTTCAGACAACCCAATGTGAGTGGGTGACATGTGCTACTTCTAAGCTATGGGCATGTGCTTTTCTATAATTTCCCCTTGCCATGGGTTGGAACATAGATGGGATGGTGTCCCAGCTGGAACCATACAGTCTAGGAGATGGAGGAACAACCGCTTAGAGGAAGCCTGAGGCCCTGAAAAATGTGGAGCAGAGCAGCTTGGGCTCTTCCCTGGTGGCTCAGATGGTAAAGAATCTGCCTATGATGCAGGAGACCTGGGTTCAATCCCTAGGTCAGGAAGATCCCCTGGAGGAGGAAAGGGCAACCCACTCCAGTATTCTTGCCTGGAGAATCCCATAGACAGAGGAGCCTGGTGGGATACAGTCCATGGGGTTGAGCAGCAGAACAGCTTATCCATTTTAAAAAATGTATCTGTTTACGGCTATGTTGGGTCTTTGTTGCCGTGCGCAGTCTTTCTCTAGTTGTGGTGAGTCGGGGATACTCTCCAGTGCAGGGTGAGTGCCTCTCCTTGCTGTGGCTTCTCTTGTTGCAGTACATGAGCTTAGTTGCCCTGTGGCATGTGGAATCTTCCTAGGCCAGAGATCGAACCTATGTCCCCTGCATTGGCAGGTGGATTCTTAACCATTGAACCACCGGGAAAGCCCAGCTTAAACAACTTGAACCTCGGCTTCCTCTGTATTGGCACATGAGAGAGAGATAAACTTCTCTCTTGTTTGAATGACTACATTTTGGGCTCTCTTTGTCATAGAAGCCTTTACCCAAATGATACCCAAATAATATTGGAAGTAAGTGTCTCTAGCCTTGTGACGTAATCTTCCCCAATAAAAGGGCACAGAAGTTCTTGTATACTTTTCTAAAATGGAAATTAAAACACAGGGAGGAAAACTGCAACCAAGGCCCAGGAAATTATCCTGCTTTAAGGTCTTCTCTGAGGAGTGCCATATAACTGGTCTCAGCAAGGGGTCTATGGGAACCTAGAAGAGGAAGAAATTGCCTTCAGGAGGAGTTAATAGGGAAGACACCTACAGAGAGAGCAGCATTAAATTGAAGGTGGGTTATGGATAGATGGAAATGGAGCATGGGAAGTTCAGATAAAGGGAAAGAGAGCTAAAAGATGGAGACAGGAAGATGCCAGATCTTTTGGGGGAGATGGAGAAGAGATAGTGCACAGTTTAAAAGTAGAACTAAATGTAAGTCAATATTTTGGGGCTTCAATTCAACAAGGCAAATTCACAGATTTAGTATCCTGAAAGATTCTTTCCTGTTTCTATTAGAGAGCTGTCTGCAAACAAATCTTTACCTGATGAGAAGTTTAAACATAATTATGTCTAGTATACTACATGCATATTTCATTGATTTATTAAATCCTTCAAACAACATAGTTCTTGGAGGTATAATTAACCTCTTTAGAACATTACCTCACAACAAAATGAACGAATCATAAACTTCAGATAGTCTTTCTAAAAACTCTTTCACTGTAAAGCGCATGGAACTCTGCTCAATGTTATGCAGCAGCCTGAATGGGAGGGGAGTCTGGGGGGAAATGGATACATGTATATATATGACCAAGTCCCTTCTCTGTTCACCTGAAACTGTCACAACATTGTTAACTGGCTATGCATGCGTGCTCAGTTGTGTACTACTCTTTGTAACTCTATGGACTGTAGCCCACCAGGCTCCTCTGTCCATGGGATTTTCCAGGCAAGAATACTGGAGTGGGTTGCCATTTCCTTCTCCAGGGGATCTTCCTGACCCACGGTTAGAACCTGTGTCTCCTGCATTCGCAGGCGGATGGATACTTTACTGTTGAGCCACCTGGGAAGCCCTAATCAGCTATACCCCAAAACAAAATGAAAGTTTTTAAAAATAAATAAAAATCCCTTAGTCTGTAAAGTCTGCAGTCATATTGAGTGATGCTATGTGTTCGTAGCCTAAGGGAATGAGGGTGGCAGAGTCCCCTCACTTATTCCTACTTCTGGGTCAGACTTTCTGGCGGGAAGAAAGGTGTTCCAGCCAGGCCTGGACCACTGCAGTGCACCACTTCCCAGGCCTCAGTGATTAGACCAGTGATGAACATGTGACCAAGCAGGGCCAATCAGAGTTGTTCCCTAGGATTGACGCACAGAGATAGGAAGAGAGGTTTGGGGACTTGTTTTACTCCCAAGACTATTAAGCTGGGGCTGCCCCCATGAAGGATGAGAGCTTGCAGGCAAAGATGAGCAGAGATGAAAGATGAACAGAGATCTAACAGTGTTGAGTCCTACTTTCAGGGTCTCTGCAACTTTTCCTCCAATCCAATGACCTATTCCCAGGATCCTTCCCACTGCTGAGGGTTAAATTCCCCTTTGAGTTGGATTTCTGTCACTCACAACCAAGAGTCCTGACTAATACAAGGGTGAATTATATAAAGGGAGGCTACTACGATCAGCCGCTTAATACCACAGCCATCAAATTTAAGATGCCCTTGATTGTAAAACATACTAATATTTTACTTAACACTGAGAAAGGGGGAAATGCTGCCAAATAAGCTATGATGAACCATTCATTATAGACACATCTTGGCTTCAGAAGTATGAAAATATGAAAAAAGTACTTTCTAGAACTAATGAAATATGGTAGCTGTGCACCCTTGAATGAGTCACTATCATCCTTAGTACCCTCATCTATAAAGTGAGGATGATAATACCCACCTCAGACAACTGGGAGGATTAGAAATTATTTATTTAAAATGTCTACATACAAATGTTCTTAATAATAACCAAAAACTGGAAACAACCTAAGTGTCCATCAATCAGTGAATGGTAAGACAAAACACAGTATATTCAAATGATGGAATATTATTCAGCAATAAAAGGAATGAAGTACTGACACCTGTTATGCCATGGGTGAACTCTGAAAACATTCTGCAAAGTGAGAGAAGCTGGACACAAGAGACAGCTTATTGTAAGCTGTCCATTCCATTTATAAGAAATGTTCAGAAAAGACAAATATTACATGATATCACTTATATATGAACTCTAAAAAATAATACAAATGAATCTATATACAAAACAGAGTCAGACTCACAGACATATAAAATAAATTTATGGTTATCAGATGGGAAAAAGAGGAGAGAGATAAATTAGGAGTATGGGATTAACAGATGAGTGCATGCTAAATTGCTTTAGTCATGTCTGACTCTTAGTGACACTACGGACGTAGCTTGCCAATTTCCTCTGTCGATGGGGATTCTCCAGGCAAGAAGACTGGAGTGGGTTACCGTGCCTTCCTCCAGGGGGTCTTCCAGACCCAAGGATCAAACCCTAGTCTCTTAGTTCTCCTGCATTGGCAGGCAGATTCTTTACCACTAGCGCCATCTGGGAAGCCCCTACCAGATTCACACTACTATATATAAAATAAATAATCAACAAGGATTCACTGTATAACACATAGAACTATATTCAATATCTTAAATGTCTTTAATGGAAAAGAATCTGAAAATATATATCTATTCACTGAATCACTTTGCTGTATACCTGACACCAGCACAACATTGTAAATCAACTATATTTCAATTTTTAAAAATTGTCCAAAAAAAGAAAATCTCTATAGAGACAGAAAATAGATTAGAGGTTGCCCAGGGAAGGGAGAAAACAGGAATTAACAGTGAATGGGGAGACTTCTCTGTCGGTCCCATGGTTAAGACTCTACTTTCCAACGCAGGGCATGTGGGTCCCATCCCAGGTCAGGGAAGTGAGGTCCCACATGCTATGGTGTATGGCCAAAAAATTTTTTAAATTAAGAAAAAAACAGTGTATGAATTTGAAGGATCTCACTGGGGTGATGGAAATGTTCTACAGTTGATTTACGGTGACAGTTGCACAGCTTGGTAAATTTACTGAAAAGTTCATTGACCACTTAAAATGAATGAATTATACAAAATGTGAAACACAACTCAATAAAGCTATTTTTTAAAAATGTACCTAGAGTAGGAAACAGCAACCCACTCCAGTATTCTAGCTTGAAAAATCCCATGGACAGAGGAGGCTCAAAAGGTAAAGAATCTGGCCTGTAACTCAGGAGACCTGGGTTTGATCCTTAGGTTGGGAAGATCCCCTGGAGGAGGAAATGGCAACTCACTCCAGTATTCTTGCCTGAAGAATCCCATGGACTGAGGAGGCTGGTGGGCTACAGTTCATGGGGTTGCAAAGAGTCAGACAAGACCGAAGCGACTTAGCTAGGTAGCTAGGAAAGTAATAGGAAGCGTTTCTTCCAAAAACTACTTTGGTTAGTTAAGCTGGGCAGGGTCCCGCAGGAAAGAGTAAGAGAGGGTCCCTGTCTACACAGAGCAGATTGACAGAACTTTAGGAGACTAGAAACCTCAACCTGCTCACCCCTCCACCCCTCCACTGCTACCATTATACACACAAACTAAGAGGTCAGTGACCTAGTGTTTTCTAGGTTGGTCCTGGAGTCAGTTAAACATCTCAGAAATAGAATCAAGGCTGCTTTCACCTCCTGGAAAGCTGGTTTCATCCCCAAGAGCCTCCTGTGCAGCCCTACCCATGTCCTCCTCCCTCCTCACCCTTGGGAGGTCACCAGCCCAGAGACCCTGCCATCAACACAGTGACCCTCGTCATGCTGAGATGCTCAGGCACTGGTGGAAATATTCTACCCAGAAAGACACTTCTAAGAAGGCCTCCAGCATGGGGTTTGGACTCAGCTCCCACAAGTGGCCCCTAGGGGCCCAGGGCTCCTTTCCCTGGGACTGCCAGGCCTGCTAGAAAGAAATACGGGCTTCAGGTTGGGTCAGAGAGCCCAGTGTTCCAAGCCCAGGTTCGAGTGCAGCGGTCACGTGATATCATCACCACACTCATCTTGGCTCACCCCACCTCCCCAGAGACTGTAGCAGATGGATGGAATGTCGGGGGTGGCTGCACCTGGATGGGGGTTCCAGCAGGGCAGACTCCTGTCTTCTCCTTCCTGCGCGGGCTGCGATTGGACCTGGCTGCTTTGTCTTCACCTGGGCTCCATCTTAATCCCAGAAATTATGTTGTCAGCAAGTCATCAGGCCTGAATGAGAGTCTGCCCCCTTGATTTATAGTGACACTTCTACTTTCTTTGAGACTCTGGTAGACACAATCAGGCCTGGCAGCAAAAAACAATGCCCGCTGAGTAGTCTGGGACTGTAACATTTAACTGTTCACAGCCTGCACCCTCAGGGCCTTGCCTTACTGAGGCCTGCCTGCGGGGCCCCAGGGGCTTGGCCCTGGAGTCACTGCCTCCTGCACCCCACCCCTCCCCGCCATAGCACGCAGAGAGGAGGTGGGGCAGGAGGGCATCTCCCTCTGCCGGGCAGGGCCCTGGCGCAGCAATCAAGCTCCAGAGCTCTGTGGGACAGAAAAGGCAGCACAAGCACCAGGGCTGAGTTTGAATATGCGCTTCAGCACTTGCTGACCAGTGACCTGCAGGTCTCTTAACCTTGCCGAGCCTCAGTTACTTGGTCTATAAAATGGGCACCACTGCAGCTGTCTCCCAGGGTTGCTGGGAAATGAATGTGTGCAAAGGCCTGAGTACAGCGCCTGGTGCCCTGAGGTACCTATTGAGTCCAGGCAGGAGAGATGGGGCTGGTAGGAAGACCAGCAAGAAGGAGAGAAAGAGAAGCCAGAGAGAACCTTGGGTTTTGCAGAGAGAAGACTTGGGTTTTGTAGGGCCTGCAGGTCAGGCTTTCCCAGCACTGCTCATCCCCTCACTGCACCCTTCATGCGCCTGCCTGATGAGGCCTTCTCCCCATTCAGCCTCGGCTTTAAAAACCACCTCCTCGGAGCTCGCAGAGTAGACATCATGAGCAAAGCACACCCTCCCGAGTTGAAGAAATCTATGGACAAGAAGTTATCGTTGAAATTAAATGGTGGCAGACATGTCCAAGGAATATTGCGGGGATTTGATCCCTTTATGAATCTTGTGATAGATGAATGTGTGGAGATGGCAACTAGTGGGCAACAGAACAATATTGGAATGGTGGTAATACGAGGAAATAGTATCATCATGTTAGAAGCCTTGGAACGAGTATGAACAATGGCTGTGTTCACCAGAGAAATCAACTGCTTCCATGTGTCCCCTTCTCCACATTTTACTACCAGAAAAATTGGGTCATGTACATTTTCTTACTGAACTTTTTTGTTAAATAAACTTTTGTAATAGTCAAAAAAAAAAAAAA